>CALYLW010000178.1:295000-334952 GCA_944989445.1 Ampullaceana balthica | reverse complement strand
ACAAAAACCCCCCAAAAACAAAAAAAACCACACACACAACCAACACACAAACAACACACCCCCCAACACACACACACAAAAACACAAAAAAACAAAAAACACACACCCCAAAAACACCAACCCCCCCCAAACAAACAAAACCAACCCACCCAAAAAAAACACCCCAACAAACAAAAACCAAACACACAAACCCCCACACACAATAACAAACACAAAAACAAACAAACAAACCACACCAAACACAAAAACCCCAAACAACACCACAAAACAACCACAAACCAAAAAACCCCCCACCCCAAAACCCCCCACCCCCAAAAAACCCCCCCCCACCCCCCACCCCCCCACCACCCCCCCCCACCCCACCACCAACCCCCCCACCCCACCCCCCAACACACCCCACCCACCCCCCCAACCACACACCACACCCACCCCCCCCACCCCCCACCCCCACCACCACCCCCACACCCCACACACCCCCCACACACCCCCCACCCACCCCAACCCCCACACCCCCACACACCCCCCCCCCACCCCCCCACCCACCCCCACACACACCCCCCACACCCCCAAACACCCCCCCCCCACCCCACACCCCACCACCACCCCCACACCCCCCCACACACACACACCAACACCCCCCCCCACACACACCACACACCCCCCCACACCCACCCCCCCACCCCCCACCCCCCCCCAACACCCCCAACCACCCCACCCCACCCCACCCCCCCACCCCCCCCACCCAACACCCACCCCCCCCCCACACCCACAACCCAACACCAACACCCACCCCCCCCCCCCCCCCACCCCACAACACCCCCCAACAAAACAAAAAACACAACACAACACCCCCACCCCCCACCCACACAACACCCCCCCCACCAACCCCCCCCCCACCACCCCCCCCACACAAACACCCCCCCCCACACCCAAACCAAACAAACCCCACAAAACAAAAACCAACACCCCCCCAAAACCCCACAAACCCCCACCCACCCCCCCCAAAACCCAACCACCCACACAAACAAACACCCACACACCCCCCCCACCCCCCCCACCCCCCCACCCCACCCAACACAACCCAAACACACACACCCACAACCCCCCCCCCCACCCCCACACAACAAACCCCACCCCCCAAAACCCCCACCCCCCCCACCCCCCCACCAAACACAAACACCCACACCAACCAACAAACACCCAAACCCCACAACCCAACAAACACACAACACACACACCACCACACCCCCACCCCACCACCCACACCCCAAAAAACAACAAACACAACCCACACAAAACACCCACCAACAACAACACCCACACCACAAACACAAACACACAAAAACAACCCCCACCCACCCAAAAACACCAAACCCAACAAAAACAACCCCACACAAACCCAACCCCCCAAAAACCCCACAAAAACACCACCCCCACCCCCCCCCCCCCCCCAAACAAAAAAAAAAAACCCCCCCAAACAACCCCCCCCAAAACAAAAAAAAAAACCCAACCCCCCCCCCCCCCCCCCCCCCCCCAAAAAAAAAAAAAAAAAAAAAACCCCACAAACCCCCCCCCCCCCCACCCAAAAAAAACAAAAAAAAAAAACAAAAACAAACAAAAAAAAAAACAACCCCCCCCCCCCCCCCCCCCCCAAAAACAAAAACCCCCCCCCCCCCCCCCCCCCCAAACACCACCCCCACAAAAAAACCACCAAAAAAACAAACCAAAACCACAAACCAAAAAAAACCCAAAAACCAAAAAAAAAACCAAAAAAACCCCCCCCCCCCCTCCCCCCCCCCCCCCCCCCCCATAACCCCCCCCCCCCCCCCCCCCCCCCCCCCCCCCCCCCCCATTTTTACTTTACACTTCCCCCCCCCCCCCCTCACCCCCACCCCCGCCCCTACGCCGGTATTAGAGATATTACTATTATCCGGTTTTATTAAAATCCCTTATATTAACTTCGCGGCCGTCTTCTCTCTCTCTCTCTGTCTGGGCTCGGCGGGCGGGGAAAAACAGAAGTCAAAAATGACCCACTTCCCATGATCCGATCGAACTGAAATTTGGCACACGGACCCGTCTAACCTAACAATGCATCGTATCAAAATTTCAGATCGATCGAACGTACCGTAATTAAATTAATGCATTTTTAGTTTATCCTTATATGAGGTATGTAATTTAAATTCACGATTTGTTATTGTTTTTTTGCCACGTGAAATTTTGAGCTGACGCATTGAGGCGACCCAACGAAGCGACGGGCGCTTTTGTTTACATTTTACGTGTCACTCTGAGCTCGGTCAAGCGAATCGGTGACCAGACTTTTCCCCTCTCCCCCCCCACCCACCCCTCCCCCCCCACTAGGGTTATGATGCAAAGTTGAGTTAAGACAGATTCAGTCTGTAAATGTTTGAAAATAATCAATACTGTTAGTTATGTCTCATATATAAGGGATTTATAGTCAAAAACTTTGTTTTTACGGGTTTGTTTTATTAAATCCCTTATATTAACTTCGCGGCCGTCTCTCTCTCTCTCTCTGTCTCGGCTGGGCTCGGCGGGCGGAAAAACAGAAGTCAAAAATGACCCACTTCCCATGATCCGATCGAACTGAAATTTGGCACACGGACCCGTCTGACCTAACAATGCATCGTATCAAAATTTCAGATCGATCGAACGTACCGTAATTAAATTAATGCATTTTTAGTTTATCCTTATATGAGGTATGTAATTCAAAATTCACTGTTTGTTATTGTTTTTTTTGCCAGTTCACGTGAGTTTGAGTTGACGCACGAACGCGTGCGTGTTGACACGGCACCGAGCTCGGTCAGCGAATCGTGACCGACACCCCCTCCACATCCCACCCCCCATGGGTTATGAGACAAGGGACATCACAGATGTCAGTCTGTAAATGTTTGAAAATAATCAATACTGTTAGTTATGTCTCATATATAAGGGATTTATAGTCAAAAACTTTGTTTTTACGGGTTTGTTTTATTAAATCCCTTATATTAACTTCGCGGCCGTCTCTCTCTCTCTCTCTCTCGTCTTGGGCTCGGCGGGCGGAAAAACAGAAGTCAAAAATGACCCACTTCCCATGATCCGATCGAACTGAAATTTGGCACACGGACCCGTCTGACCTAACAATGCATCGTATCAAAATTTCAGATCGATCGAACGTACCGTAATTAAATTAATGCATTTTTAGTTTATCCTTATATGAGGTATGTAATTTAAATTCACGATTTGTTATTGTTTTTTTGCCACGTGAAAGTTTTGAGCTGAGCATTGAGGCGACCCAACGAAGCGACGGGCGCTTTTGTTTACATTTTACGTGTCACTCTGAGCTCGGTCAAGCGAATCGGTGACCAGACTTTTCCCCTCTCCCCCCCCACCCACCCCCCCCCCACTAGGGTTATGATGCAAAGTTGAGTTAAGACAGATTCAGTCTGTAAATGTTTGAAAATAATCAATACTGTTAGTTATGTCTCATATATAAGGGATTTATAGTCAAAAACTTTGTTTTTACGGGTTTGTTTTATTAAATCCCTTATATTAACTTCGCGGCGTCTCTCTCTCTCTCTCTCTGTCTTGGGCTCGGCGGGCGGAAAAACAGAAGTCAAAAATGACCCACTTCCCATGATCCGATCGAACTGAAATTTGGCACACGGACCCGTCTGACCTAACAATGCATCGTATCAAAATTTCAGATCGATCGAACGTACCGTAATTAAATTAATGCATTTTTAGTTTATCCTTATATGAGGTATGTAATTTAAATTCACGGTTTGTTATTGTTTTTTTGCCACGTGAAATTTTGAGCTGAGCATTGAGGCGACCCAACGAAGCGACGGGCGCTTTTGTTTACATTTTACGTGTCACTCTGAGCTCGGTCAAGCGAATCGGTGACCAGACTTTTCCCCTCTCCCCCCCCACCCACCCCTCCCCCCCACTAGGGTTATGATGCAAAGTTGAGTTAAGACAGATTCAGTCTGTAAATGTTTGAAAATAATCAATATGTTAGTTATGTCTCATATATAAGGGATTTATAGTCAAAAACTTTGTTTTTACGGGTTTGTTTTATTAAATCCCTTATATTAACTTCGCGGCCGTCTCTCTCTCTCTCTCTGTCTTGGGCTCGGCGGGCGGAAAAACAGAAGTCAAAAATGACCCACTTCCCATGATCCGATCGAACTGAAATTTGGCACACGGACCCGTCTGACCTAACAATGCATCGTATCAAAATTTCAGATCGATCGAACGTACCGTAATTAAATTAATGCATTTTTAGTTTATCCTTATATGAGGTATGTAATTTAAATTCACGTTTGTTATTGTTTTTTTTCCACGTGAAGTTTGAGTGAGCATTGAGGCGACCCACGAACGACGGGCGCTTTTGTTTGACAAGGGTCACTCGAGCTCGTCAGCGATCGGTGACCAGACTTTTCCCCTCTCCCCCCCCACCCACTCCCCCCCCCATGGGTTATGAAGCAAAGTTGAGTTAAGACAGATTCAGTCTGTAAATGTTTGAAAATAATCAATACTGTTAGTTATGTCTCATATATAAGGGATTTATAGTCAAAAACTTTGTTTTTACGGGTTTGTTTTATTAAATCCCTTATATTAACTTCGCGGCCGTCTCTCTCTCTCTCTCTGTCTTGGGCTCGGCGGGCGGGCGGAAAAACAGAAGTCAAAAATGACCCACTTCCCATGATCCGATCGAACTGAAATTTGGCACACGGACCCGTCTGACCTAACAATGCATCGTATCAAAATTTCAGATCGATCGAACGTACCGTAATTAAATTAATGCATTTTTAGTTTATCCTTATATGAGGTATGTAATTTAAATTCACGATTTGTTATTGTTTTTTTGCCACGTGAAATTTTGAGCTGACGCATTGAGGCGACCCAACGAAGCGACGGGCGCTTTTGTTTACATTTTACGTGTCACTCTGAGCTCGGTCAAGCGAATCGGTGACCAGACTTTTCCCCTCTCCCCCCCCACCCACCCCTCCCCCCCCACTAGGGTTATGATGCAAAGTTGAGTTAAGACAGATTCAGTCTGTAAATGTTTGAAAATAATCAATACTGTTAGTTATGTCTCATATATAAGGGATTTATAGTCAAAAACTTTGTTTTTACGGGTTTGTTTTATTAAATCCCTTATATTAACTTCGCGGCCGTCTCTCTCTCTCTGTCTTGGGCTCGGCGGGCGGGCGGAAAAACAGAAGTCAAAAATGACCCACTTCCCATGATCCGATCGAACTGAAATTTGGCACACGGACCCGTCTGACCTAACAATGCATCGTATCAAAATTTCAGATCGATCGAACGTACCGTAATTAAATTAATGCATTTTTAGTTTATCCTTATATGAGGTATGTAATTCAAAATTCACTGTTTGTTATTGTTTTTTTTCTTCCAGTTTCACGTGAGTTTGAGTTGACGCCGACCGTCGTGTTGACGACCGACCGTCGTGCCGACACCCCCTCACATCCCACCCCCATTTATTAAAGACAAGGGACATCACTCGGTGTCAGTCTGTAAATGTTTGAAAATAATCAATACTGTTAGTTATGTCTCATATATAAGGGATTTATAGTCAAAAACTTTGTTTTTACGGGTTTGTTTTATTAAATCCCTTATATTAACTTCGCGGCCGTCTCTCTCTGTCTCTCTCTCTGTCTTGGGCTCGGCGGGCGGAAAAACAGAAGTCAAAAATGACCCACTTCCCATGATCCGATCGAACTGAAATTTGGCACACGGACCCGTCTAACCTAACAATGCATCGTATCAAAATTTCAGATCGATCGAACGTACCGTAATTAAATTAATGCATTTTTAGTTTATCCTTATATGAGGTATGTAATTTAAATTCACGATTTGTTATTGTTTTTTTGCCACGTGAAAGTTTGAGTGACGCATTGAGGCGACCCAACGAAGCGACGGGCGCTTTTGTTTACATTTTACGTGTCACTCTGAGCTCGGTCAAGCGAATCGGTGACCAGACTTTTCCCCTCTCCCCCCCACCCACCCCCCCCCCACTAGGGTTATGATGCAAAGTTGAGTTAAGACAGATTCAGTCTGTAAATGTTTGAAAATAATCAATACTGTTAGTTATGTCTCATATATAAGGGATTTATAGTCAAAAACTTTGTTTTTACGGGTTTGTTTTATTAAATCCCTTATATTAACTTCGCGGCCGTCTCTCTCGTCTCTCTCTGTCTTGGGCTCGGCGGGCGGAAAAACAGAAGTCAAAAATGACCCACTTCCCATGATCCGATCGAACTGAAATTTGGCACACGGACCCGTCTGACCTAACAATGCATCGTATCAAAATTTCAGATCGATCGAACGTACCGTAATTAAATTAATGCATTTTTAGTTTATCCTTATATGAGGTATGTAATTCAAAATTCACTGTTTGTTATTGTTTTTTTCTTCCAGTTCCACGTGAGTTTGAGTTGACGCCGACCGTCGTGTTGACGCCGACCGTCGTGCCGACACCCCCTCACATCCCACCCCCATTTATTAAAGACAAGGGACATCACTCGGTGTCAGTCTGTAAATGTTTGAAAATAATCAATACTGTTAGTTATGTCTCATATATAAGGGATTTATAGTCAAAAACTTTGTTTTTACGGGTTTGTTTTATTAAATCCCTTATATTAACTTCGCGGCCGTCTCTCTCTCTCATCTCATGGGCTCGGCGGGCGGAAAAACAGAAGTCAAAAATGACCCACTTCCCAGTGATCCGATCGAACTGAAATTTGGCACACGGACCCGTCTAACCTAACAATGCATCGTATCAAAATTTCAGATCGATCGAACGTACCGTAATTAAATTAATGCATTTTTAGTTTATCCTTATATGAGGTATGTAATTCAAATTCACTGTTTGTTATTGTTTTTTTTCTTCCAGTTTCCACGTGAGTTTGAGTTGACGCCGACCGTCGTGTTGACGCCGACCGTCGTGCCGACACCCCCTCACATCCCACCCCCCATTTATTAAAGACAAGGGACATCACTCGGTGTCAGTCTGTAAATGTTTGAAAATAATCAATACTGTTAGTTATGTCTCATATATAAGGGATTTATAGTCAAAAACTTTGTTTTTACGGGTTTGTTTTATTAAATCCCTTATATTAACTTCGCGGCCGTCTCTCTCTCTCTCTCTCTCATGGGCTGGGCGGGCGGAAAAACAGAAGTCAAAAATGACCCACTTCCCAGTGATCCGATCGAGCTGAAATTTGGCACACGGACCCGTCTAACCTAACAATGCATCGTATCAAAATTTCAGATCGATCGAACGTACCGTAATTAAATTAATGCATTTTTAGTTTATCCTTATATGAGGTATGTAATTCAAATTCACGGTTTGTTATTGTTTTTTTCTTCCACTTCCACGTGAGTTTGTTTACAGTCGTGTACGCCGACCGTCGTGCCGACACCCCCTCACATCCCACCCCCATTTATTAAAGACAAGGGACATCACTCGGTGTCAGTCTGTAAATGTTTGAAAATAATCAATACTGTTAGTTATGTCTCATATATAAGGGATTTATAGTCAAAAACTTTGTTTTTACGGGTTTGTTTTATTAAATCCCTTATATTAACTTCGCGGCCGTCTCTCTCGTCATCTCATGGGCTCGGCGGGCGGGGAAAAACAGAAAGTCGAAAAATGACCCACTTCCCGTGATCGATCGAGCTGAAATTTGGCACACGGACCCGTCTAACCTAACAATGCATCGTATCAAAATTTCAGATCGATCGAACGTACCGTAATTAAATTAATGCATTTTTAGTTTATCCTTATATGAGGTATGTAATTCAAATTCACGTTTGTTATTGTTTTTTTCTTCCACTTCCACGTGAGTTTGAGTTGACGCGACGTCGTGTTTACGCCGACCGTCGTGCCGACACCCCCTCACATCCCACCCCCATTTATTAAAGACAAGGGACATCACTCGGTGTCAGTCTGTAAATGTTTGAAAATAATCAATACTGTTAGTTATGTCTCATATATAAGGGATTTATAGTCAAAAACTTTGTTTTTACGGGTTTGTTTTATTAAATCCCTTATATTAACTTCGCGGCCGTCTCTCTCTCTCTCTCTGGGCTCGGCGGGCGGGCGGAAAAACAGAAGTCAAAAATGACCCACTTCCCATGATCCGATCGAACTGAAATTTGGCACACGGACCCGTCTAACCTAACAATGCATCGTATCAAAATTTCAGATCGATCGAACGTACCGTAATTAAATTAATGCATTTTTAGTTTATCCTTATATGAGGTATGTAATTTAAATTCACATTTGTTATTGTTTTTTTGCCACGTGAAATTTTGAGCTGACGCATTGAGGCGACCCAACGAAGCGACGGGCGCTTTTGTTTACATTTTACGTGTCACTCTGAGCTCGGTCAAGCGAATCGGTGACCAGACTTTTCCCCTCTCCCCCCACCCACCCCTCCCCCACCCCTCCCCCCCCACTAGGGTTATGATGCAAAGTTGAGTTAAGACAGATTCAGTCTGTAAATGTTTGAAAATAATCAATACTGTTAGTTATGTCTCATATATAAGGGATTTATAGTCAAAAACTTTGTTTTTACGGGTTTGTTTTATTAAATCCCTTATATTAACTTCGCGGTCGTCTCTCTCTGTCTTGGGCTCGGCGGGCGGGCGGAAAAACAGAAGTCAAAAATGACCCACTTCCCATGATCCGATCGAACTGAAATTTGGCACACGGACCCGTCTGACCTAACAATGCATCGTATCAAAATTTCAGATCGATCGAACGTACCGTAATTAAATTAATGCATTTTTAGTTTATCCTTATATGAGGTATGTAATTCAAAATTCACTGTTTGTTATTGTTTTTTTTCTTCCAGTTTCACGTGAGTTTGAGTTGACGCCGACCGTCGTGTTGACGCCGACCGTCGTGCCGACACCCCCTCACATCCCACCCCCATTTATTAAAGACAAGGGACATCACTCGGTGTCAGTCTGTAAATGTTTGAAAATAATCAATACTGTTAGTTATGTCTCATATATAAGGGATTTATAGTCAAAAACTTTGTTTTTACGGGTTTGTTTTATTAAATCCCTTATATTAACTTCGCGGCCGTCTCTGTCTGTCATCTCTCTCTCTGTCTTGGGCTCGGCGGGCGGAAAAACAGAAGTCAAAAATGACCCACTTCCCATGATCCGATCAAACTGAAATTTGGCACACGGACCCGTCTAACCTAACAATGCATCGTATCAAAATTTCAGATCGATCGAACGTACCGTAATTAAATTAATGCATTTTTAGTTTATCCTTATATGAGGTATGTAATTTAAATTCACGATTTGTTATTGTTTTTTTGCCACGTGAAAGTTTGAGCATTGAGGCGACCCAACGAAACGACGGTGCGCTTTTGTTTACATTTTACGTGTCACTCTGAGCTCGGTCAAGCGAATCGGTGACCAGACTTTTCCCCTCTCCCCCCCCACCCACCCCCCCCCCACTAGGGTTATGATGCAAAGTTGAGTTAAGACAGATTCAGTCTGTAAATGTTTGAAAATAATCAATACTGTTAGTTATGTCTCATATATAAGGGATTTATAGTCAAAAACTTTGTTTTTACGGTTTTGTTTTATTAAATCCCTTATATTAACTTCACGGCGTCTCTCTCTCTCTCTCTGTCTTGGGCTCGGCGGGCGGAAAAACAGAAGTCAAAAATGACCCACTTCCCATGATCCGATCGAACTGAAATTTGGCACACGGACCCGTCTGACCTAACAATGCATCGTATCAAAATTTCAGATCGATCGAACGTACCGTAATTAAATTAATGCATTTTTAGTTTATCCTTATATGAGGTATGTAATTCAAAATTCACTGTTTGTTTTTTTTTCTTCCAGTTCCACGTGAGTTTGAGTTGACGCCGACCGTCGTGTTGACGCCGACCGTCGTGCCGACACCCCCTCACATCCCACCCCCATTTATTAAAGACAAGGGACATCACTCGTGTCAGTCTGTAAATGTTTGAAAATAATCAATACTGTTAGTTATGTCTCATATATAAGGGATTTATAGTCAAAAACTTTGTTTTTACGGGTTTGTTTTATTAAATCCCTTATATTAACTTCGCGGCCGTCTCTCTCTCATCATCTCATGGGCTCGGCGGGCGGAAAAACAGAAGTCAAAAATGACCCACTTCCCAGTGATCCGATCGAACTGAAATTTGGCACACGGACCCGTCTAACCTAACAATGCATCGTATCAAAATTTCAGATCGATCGAACGTACCGTAATTAAATTAATGCATTTTTAGTTTATCCTTATATGAGGTATGTAATTCAAATTCACTGTTTGTTATTGTTTTTTTTCTTCCAGTTCCACGTGAGTTTGAGTTGACGCCGACCGTCGTGTTGACGCCGACCGTCGTGCCGACACCCCCTAACATCCCACCCCCATTTATTAAAGACAAGGGACATCACTCGGTGTCAGTCTGTAAATGTTTGAAAATAATCAATACTGTTAGTTATGTCTCATATATAAGGGATTTATAGTCAAAAACTTTGTTTTTACGGGTTTGTTTTATTAAATCCCTTATATTAACTTCGCGGCCGTCTCATCTCTCTTATCATCTCATGGGCTGGGCGGGCGGAAAAAGAAAAGTCGAAAATGACCCACTTCCAGTGATCTGATCGAGCTGAAATTTGGCACACGGACCCGACTAACCTAACAATGCATCGTATCAAAATTTCAGATCGATCGATCGTACCGTAATTAAATTAATGCATTTTTAGTTTATCCTTATATGAGGTTTGTAATTCAAATTCACGGTTTGTTATTGTTTTTTTCTTCCACTTCCACGTGAGTTTGCAGTTGACGCCGACCGTCGTGCCGACACCCCCTCACGTCCCACCCCCATTTATTAAAGACAAGGGACATCACTCGGTGTCAGTCTGTCAAATGTGTTTGAAAATAATCAATACTGTTAGTTATGTCTCATATATAAGGGATTTATAGTCAAAAACTTTGTTTTTACGGGTTTGTTTTATTAAATCCCTTATATTAACTTCGCGGCCGTCTCTGTCGTCATCTCATGGGCTCGGCGGGCGGGCGGAAAAACAAAAGTCGAAAATGACCCACTTCCCGTGATCGATCGAGCTGAAATTTGGCACACGGACCCGTCTAACCTAACAATGCATCGTATCAAAATTTCAGATCGATCGATCGTACCGTAATTAAATTAATGCATTTTTAGTTTATCCTTATATGAGGTATGTAATTCAAATTCACGGTTTGTTATTGTTTTTTTTCTTCCACTTCCACGTGAGTTTGAGTTGACGCCGACCGTCGTGCCGACACCCCCTCACGTCCCACCCCCATTTATTAAAGACAAGGGACATCACTCGGTGTCAGTCTGTCAATGTTTGTAGCGTTTGAAAATAATCAATACTGTTAGTTATGTCTCATATGTAAGGGATTTATAGTCAAAAACTTTTTTTTACGTTTGTTTTTTAAATCCCTTATATTAACTTCGCGGCCGTCTCTGTCGTCATCTCATGGGCTCGGCGGGCGGGTGGAAAAACAAAAGTCGAAAATGACCCACTTCCCGTGATCGGATCGAGCTGAAATTTGGCACACGGACCCGTCTAACCTAACAATGCATCGTATCAAAATTTCAGATCGATCGAACGTACCGTAATTAAATTAATGCATTTTTAGTTTATCCTTATATGAGGTATGTAATTCAAATTCACGGTTTGTTATTGTTTTTTCTTCCACTTCCACGTGAGTTTGAGTTGACGCCGACCGTCGTGCCGACACCCCCTCACTTCCCACCCCCATTTATTAAAGACAAGGGACATCACTCGGTGTCAGTCTGTCAATGAATTTAGCGTTTGAAAATAATCAATACTGTTAGTTATGTCTCATATATAAGGGATTTATAGTCAAAAACTTTGTTTTTACGGGTTTGTTTTATTACGGGTTTGTTTTATTACTGAGATCGTTGCAACGCACGACGGGTCTGCTAATCAGAGCATAAAAATTGATCTAAAATCTAGATGTATTATCTCCCTTTTTGTTCTCTGAATGTATAATTTATGAGGGATCAACTTCAATGCTCTTGTTTATCTTGTTATTTAGTGTTGCCATTAACATTGGTCTGCGTGACTTTTGCAAGAAGGAACAAAAATTAGTATAAAACTTACTTCCAAAAAAAAATTGACAGCAGTTCGTTAAAAATCCACGTCTCACTGTCTTTGAAGAAGTTCAGAGTAACACGCAAGAGGGTGTCTCTTAAAGTTTCTTACTATTGCTGACTTCAAAGTGATATAATACTATACACGTTCAAAAAGCAAAAGAACTTATAAACACAAAATCTTTATAAAATAAACAAATTCAAGGCCCTGATTTTCGTATATCATCTTTGGGCAAACAATAATTTGCATTTATAAGTAAAATCAAAGCAGACCCTCAGGAAAGGAACAAATTTATACTAATGACCTTACCTACCCGGATTATTCTTTGTAATTAAGGGCCTAGACTCCTATACAAAGTAAGCAGTTTTAATCCGTATTTGTTTGAGAACCACTAAAGACATATTTTAGCGAAACAAGAACCCCCACACCAAAAAGGGAAAAAAATGTATTTATAACTAAAGTGTGTCCTTCCCCCCCTCCCCCAAAACTTTATTTTTTTAATGTAATCTATAGAAGTTTATTAAAAATATTTTTAAAGCCTTAATTTGTAAAATCATTTTCCTTGTTAAAGTTTTAAATTAAAAAGTATCAACAAATGAGCTAGGTTTATTGTTTAGTGATGTATACCTAGTGCTCGACTTACAACTCTAAGAACTATGCAACTGACTATCATTCGACATTAGGACGTCAATCACAAGCCAAATTAGATTTTTAAATTTATTTCAAAACTAGAAAAATACCCGCACTTTGTAGCGGGAGTGTGCTGACCCTTTATCCAAGAATAAGTTGCTGGTTATTAACAAATGTATTTGCCAAGTTACATTTCAGATTCATCTATTTAGTTAAAATCTTATGAGAAACAGAGATATGCCATTTTACCGCGTGAGTTGTTTTCACTTAATGCAGTGCCTTTTAACATAACCTTACTATTTAAAAGATATGATTTATTAAATAATGATTCTTGCCGACCATAATAACTAAATTTACAATTTCATTCCCACTTGTACAAAATTAACATAACGTATAGGTTTTCCGAAAGAGCTCTACCACCCTCGTCACTCAAAAATTTAATATATAATTACGAAACTGCATCGTATCACAATTGTAAGTTATATAATATTTGTAACCACGTCTATGAGATAAAGAACATGTGGCACTATCCCTTTAAAAGGCAAAAGCTAAGTGACTCATAGCGCAAATAAACAAAATTATAAATGTACTTTCTAAAATACATTTTTTTTAAAAAACCGGTCCTATTAAAATGATATCAAAAAAATGTGCACACCATATTTAGACAATATAGAAAGCTGGCCGCATAAAATAAAGTCTTGTTATAAAGTAAACGTACTGGACCAAAATAACTCCTCCTTTTGACGTATTCATAATTATTGTAACAGGGAAATAATATTTAACATTTTTTATGTCTCTATATTTTACGATTTATATTTACGGTTTATAAGCAATGTGTATAATTTCAAAAAGGAATCTTTTTTTTGTTCCCAATTTCAGATAAGGCATCATATTTTGTAAATTATATTCAATGCACACACACACACACCTGATTTTATATCTGAAAAATAAAATAAAAATGAAAAAAAAAGATTCAACCGTCTGTTAATAAGCGCATCTTAAAAATGATTAAAATGCAATTTTAGAAATGGCCTATGCTATTCTGAATACAAAGGAATGAACATAAAAACATATTCAATTCGCAATTCATATTAATTAAGCGTTTTCAGGATCACTTCATTAAATTTAGTCAACTTTTGTTAATACGTTCGGTAGCGAAAGTTTATAATGTATAGTGTATATAAAGCTTAAGTAAACTGTTTTAAAGTGTAAGTTTATTTGACATAGGCCATCACTTTCAACATAAAATAAACTCGCTACATCTATGGTTTTTAATTAAATGTCGAGTTATGAATTAAATTTTTAAAAATCCCAATTTTATTCATTGCATGTAAAATATTAATACAATGCATCGTGAAAATAATTGAAATAAAATAATTTAAACGCATATGTAATATATAAAGCTCAGTTGATATTTTATGTTTGTTTGTTTGTATCCATTAAAAAAAGGCCACTGCTTTGTTGACATTTTTCCAAAAGATCTCTGCCACTGTCGTCACTAAAAAAAGCTCTTATATATTTACGACACTGCATCGTAACACAATTGTAATTAATACAATATTTGCAACAGCGTCTATGAGATAAAGATAATAAAGATAAATAAAGAAATTAGGCTATATTCCTAATTTAAAAAAACAAACAAAACAAATCAATTTTATGTTAAAAACGCATGTGAAACCATGACAATAATTGATTTTAAAAATGGCCTATGTTAATCCATCATCAAAGGAATGAACATAACATATTCAATTCGCAATACAAAAATAATTAAGCGTTTTCAGGATCACTTTATTTAGTTTAATCTACTTATGTTAATAGGTCCGGTAGCCTAAGTTTAAATAGTATAAGTGTATAGGTTATGTAAAAGACAATAGCTTATGTAAAAGACAAACAAAATATAAATGTTATATTAATAGGACACAGCTAAATTTAAGATGCGTACACGAAAATGTGCGCACAGTAATCAGGCGATAAAAGATTTTAGAACGCGCACCGCTAAAAATGAAGCCTTGAAAAAAATACTGACACAATTATTACATAAATATGTTTTTTATTAAATGTCGAGTTATGGAACAGAAAATAATTAAAACAAATTCGCAATTAAATTTAAACGTGTAAACAATTAAATCTAATGCATCGTGTGGCAGTTGTAATTAAATATGTTTACGTGTCTATCTAATATATAGAAAGTAACAGTAAAGAAAATGACAATTCTTTGTACTACACAGCTCAAATTATGAAGCGTACACGAAAATGTGCGCACCGTAATTAGACATTATAATATTTTTTGAATGCGCACCGCTGAAAATAAAGTATTGGGGGAAAAAAAACGTCACCAAAAGTAACTCGCTTTGAACGGCATTTGAACGTCCGCGTAAATTTGTTCAATACAGAAATGAGGTTAAATTTTTTATTCTTTGTCTCTGCATTTTCTGATTATTTAATTTACGGCATTCGGGCAAAAGGGACAATTACAAAAACTAACTTAAAACCACCTTCAGGGTAAAAGGAACCGTCCTGCCAAATTTGGTCCCCGTCCGTCATTTGGTTTTTCCGTGGCTGTCTAACAGAAAGTCGAAAAGTGAAACATACAAACATACAAAGATACAAACACCAACTGAGCTTTAAATATTAGATAGTGTAGAGATGCTACAAATGGCACAAAATGAACATAGAAAATTATGATTTATAACAATGATAAAAGAAATTTATTATATAATTTAATTTCCTTTTTTATAGCATCCCTTCACATTAGTTTACACACATAGCGTAATCAACTTACCAAATCGTGTTACAACCGGTCAGTTAGAACGTTAGAACCGATCTTGGGTGTAAGTCTAGCTCTAGCTGTATTAGAAATTATCTGACATATGTTCCTCTAATGGGCTCTCTAACTCCCATTCATTACCTCTATGTTTTTTAATTTATTTAAAACACAATACATACATATATACATATATATATATATATATATATATATATATAAATATATATATATATATATAATATATATATATATATATATCCGTTACCACAGTCTCCAGCACCGCTCTAGATGACATGCTCATTATGCCACCCATGGAAGAATTTGATTTCGTGCCCTCACAGGATGAACTGAGCAAAGCAATTGACTGCCTAGCTTGTGGAAAAGCGCCTGTGAATGATGGCGTACCCCCAAAAACTCTAAAGAGTGGCAAGACAGCTTTACTCCAACGTTTGCACGAGCTTTTGTCCCTATGCTTGGGAACAGGGCTACATAATGATGCAAATATAGTGACACTATATAAGAACAAGGGCGATAGAAGTGACTATAATAACTATCAAGGCATCTCACTCCTTAGTATTGTAGGTAATGCGTTTGCTCGTGTCATACTAACACGATTACAGAGTATAGCCTCCCGAGTTTATCCAGAATCTCAGTGCAGTTTCTGGGCTGGTCGGTCTACTATAGACATGTAGTTTTCCATACGGCATCTCCAGGAAAAATACAGAGAGCAGCAGATGCCACTATACATTACCTTTGTGGATCTTACGAAAGCCTTTGATTTAGTCAGTCAAAACGTGCTGTTCCAAATCCTGGAAAAAATCAGCTGGCCCCCACACCTACTCGCCATCATCAGACAGTTCCATGAAAATGTGCAGGGCACAGTGCAGTTCGATGGAGCTACATCAGAAGACTTTCCAGTCACCAGCGGAGTTAAACAGGCTTGTGTACTCGCACCAACACTGTTCGCAATATTCTTCTCCAAACTGCTTCGATACGCATTCAAGGATAGCGGTGATGAAATATGGTTACACACCAGAGCTGATGGAGGACTTTTCAACACTCCTGCCTCCGAGCAAAAACCAAAACGACAGATGTCCTATTCGTGAGCTACACATTGAGGATGATGCGGCACTGACAGCGCACACAGAAACTGGTTTGCAAAACTCGTGTCAAGCTTTTCCCACGCCTGCAAAGAATTTGGTCTGCAAATCAGCTTGAAAAAGACAAACATCATGGCCCAAGACACACGTTCTCCTCCTACCATCAATATCGACAATGAAAACTTGGAGGTTGTGGACAGCTTCAGCAACTTGGGGTCCAAAGTATCCAATACACTGTCCATCGAGGACGAAATAAACAGTAGAATTGGCAAGGCAGCTGCCTCAGTGGCTAACCTAAATAAAGGGTTCTGGCAAAATACCAAGCTAACGGAGCAAACCAAACTGTGTGTCTATCGAGCCTGCGTCATCAGTACGCTGCTATACGGGAGCGAGACATGGACCACTTATACATCCCATGAGCCATGAGCCATGAGCGCAAGCTTAATAGCTTCCACTTCAGGTGCCTGCGTCGCATCCTTGGCATTAAATGGCAGGACAAAGTGCCAAATAGTGAGGTCCTGATGTGTACCGATACCCAAAGCATGTTCTCAATCCTTAGTGAAAGACGCCTGAGATGGGTAGGACCTGTAAAAAGAATGATCCCTGGCGCATCCCCAAGGACCTCCTATTTGGAGAACTGGCATCGGGAAAGAGGAAGACAGATCGCCCACGTCTGCGATTTAAAGATGTCTGCCAAAGGCACACGAAAGCAGCCAGAATAAGCACACGCGACTGTGAGTGTAAGGCAGAAGACCGATCAACGTGGTGCACAGTTGTGAAAGAGGGCGTCAAAGTAGCTGAGGGGTGAAGGATGGAGCAGGCTACAGACAGAAGAGCAGGAGAAAGTTCAAAATATTGGGAAGCACAGAACTCGTGTGCAAAAGCTGTGGTAAAGACTGTCACTCAAGGATAGGACTGCAAAGCCACACGAGGAAATGCAACCCAACCCAACAGTGATGCACCATCATCTTGCGAGACGGAAGGATGCCAATGAATATAAACTATTCTTTCCAGGAGAGACGAGATTAAATGATCATATGATAAATAAAAATAAATTTATAACTGTCCAAAAGCATAACTCAATAAAATGCCCGGGTATTTTTTCAATCATTTTTTAGGCAAACCCTTATACCATGAGTCAAACATTAATATTGATATGTTACTTCGCTAGAATTTAAATGGTTTGATAAATCTCTCCCAAGCCAGTCAAACCATTCTGTTTGGTAAAAACTTCAATTAAGTCATTTCTAAGATTCTATGAAAGAATATTATGTTAGCATTATTTCTACATTCCACCAAAATAAATCATGAGTCTTTCCTAGTTTATATTGCTCATGGTGGTTAACAATAATATATACGGTAGGTTAACCAGATGAGATATTGATTTTAAAATTAGAATACAGAAAATACAGCACAGCGTATAATAAAGAACTGTTGATGGTGGTCCACCGTTCGATATTGCTGAAAGCCTGTCCCTTCAAAGTGTGTGGGGCGAAAAAAATAGTTAAAGTGCTTTGACGTTTTTTCTATATAATTAGGATAATTACACAAATCACAATTAACTAAGAGTTTCTTTGAATTTTTTTTCCAGAGTCGCAGCCCTTAAAGATTTTTAACATTCCTACGCGCCCACTTCATGCCTTGGTGAATAGTATTGTAATAAAACAAATGAATCCTCCAAATATCAACTCTCTAAGTACCTGTTTGTTGGTCAGACATTCAAAGTAACCCTAGCATAAAAACATAGATTGTTAAATTATCATCAAATTACGCCAAATGCGTTAGGGGACAATTGTTTAATTATAAACTAGGAAGTACTGCAATCAATCAGCAGTGTTTAAAAAAATGATGTTTTAAATAATAGTATATATTAACCGCGTGAACACATTTGTGCGGATTACTACATGGAGTATGAAAATGTTCTTATTGTAGTCCTCATATGTTTAAAGATGGTTAAGTTAATACTCACTAAAATAGCATAGTTTAACATATGAGAGGTTCGAGCATTGGGAAAAATATTGTTATTATTTTATAGGACAAATGATGCACGTATAAAGTTTCTATAATAACTACCGTAATTCAAAAAATCTGTAACAAGTATTCTATCATGGATTTCAAAGATAAATGACAAACTACCGTAAGATTGCTCACATAGATTTTCGCTTATATTGTACGCCCACTCTAAAGAAGGTTTTGGGGGCATGTTTAGACCTCATTAATTATAGTTGTACACAATACGCTGTTATTTTGTATTTCTAGTTCCAAGAGTTACTTTCTTTATTTTTTTCCGAGGAAACAAAAAGCGGGTATAACAATGGGCGGCAATTTAATTTCAATGAATCTACGAAACTGGAGCAAACCCTGTGAGACCCACGTTTTCGTGTCTAGCTTGTCAAACCATTGTTCGCGTCTAATCTGTCCAATGGACTGTTTATCTAATTATCTCGCCATCACGGGTGGTCTTCACAAGTTCCATGCTAGCTGTTGTTGTTTTCTTCCGGCTATTTACTGTTACTGCTGCTCGTGCACTTTTTTTAATGCTTACTTTTACCTTTTCTATCAAAGTAAAGTACAAGAAAGATGGTGAACAGTGCATAAGAAAATAATCTATCAACTCTGATAAATGACGCTGAGTTTGTTTTTCCGCAGCTCGCTTCATTACAGGGCACGCTTTATCGGCCAAGATCATTTGTACAATACGATCTCATCCATAGTTTCATGACATTTTCAAAGGCCATTAAATCTAAAGGAAAAGTCTGTCATTTGAGATATTTATTACTACTATTAATGAACCGTCATAATTTACAAACTATATTTCATTTATCTATTTTTTTTAAAAACTTGTTGATAATACAGCAACAGAAGGGGGTGTTTAAAGATTTTCATGATGTTGAGGACAACTTATACGTGGCAAAGTGATTATAAAATAAAAATTGGAAATTTTCAAATTCCATGTATTATGTTTATGCTACAACGAAGTTTAAGGAATGCAAAATATAATCAGAAGTAAACTTCGTTTTAAATCCTCTACAAATCTGAAAGTACTCTTCATCAGTTTGCTCAGAATTTGTTTTCAAGACCTGTTGGAGCAATAGAACTTAGCTTTTAAGTAAAATTTGGATCAGGTCACCGGGTTTCTGTAAGAATTATTATTTTATCATTTTATCGGGTAATTGAAATTTCTTTTATAACTTCTGGGCCAGTTTATTTGGATGAATTACGAGGGTACACAATCCTTTAGGTAATCTTACCGACCTGTAGGAATAGCACTACGCCCCTTTTCAGTCGTCTGGTAAAAGTCCCATTTCCATATCAATCATTATTTTATTCATCACCCGGGCACAACCGAAAATATTCTTAATCAGTCTTTCCTCATAATTAAGATATTATGAATCGTTATCGCTGATATGAAACAAATATTGTTTTAAAGAAAACATTGATGTTATAAAGATATCAATGCTTCAGGTGGTCTTCTCGACCACAAGGTGTTTGTGTTGAGAACTTTACAGAAGATTTTGACATTTGAATATTGAAATAAACTGCTATAAAGAAATACGGAAAGAAGCATGTTAACTTTTTACGACTTAATTTATACATCAATATTAAGAGATCTTTCTTAAGGCTACATTATGTCATGTTGATAACATCAATGACATAAAAATGATTTTTTTAATTTAAAAAATTTGATAAACAACTATTGAAATGGATTTGGTTAAGATCAATGTAATGTATTTTGCTCCCATAATTGTATTGAAATTTTAGTTTACAGTTGTGCATTTAATTATTTTTATTTATTTTTTATTGCAATGTCTATGTGAACAACATCGGCACATTAAATGTTTGTATGTGCTGCTGTATGACCGAGCAATTCTAAATGATTGCATCCCGACGTTGTAGACAAGAATTCAATCCCATGTTAATGCCAAGATGACAAGCACACAAAAATCACCAGCAATCCACCTTGGTGGGAACTGTTATATTTGGTTAGCAACTCACCTAAAAGAGCGAAAACCCTGAATTCAAACCCGAGCAAGATGTTCCGTATTCAGTATGTCATTTACTCGAGAAAAAATTTCGGAGCCTGTTGTCTATGAAATTGTTGCCAAGCTGTCTCATCTACCTATGATGATCCCTTCCATTTTTCAAAGGCAACTGTATCAAATTCAGCCTAATACCACACATTTTCCCTACCTCCAGGAAATCATGACAAGTTTTCCAGAAAAAACTTCAGTGAGCAAGGATCCCTGGCTGGTGAAAATATAAAGACGGTTTCAGTACTTCGCAACTATTGAAAAGTATAATTTTTTCCTCACATTTCTCTGTATACCATGATGACGCTACATGTCATCTGAAACTGGAACTCATTGAGTTGTAAAATGATGCTCAATGTCACAGTAGCAAACAAAAAATTTATCTCATTGTCTTTTACCGTCAAAAAATTTATTTCATTGTCTTTTACCGATTATTATTTTTAAATCCGGCAGGAGCCGGATTTTTGCCGGATTTATGAAGTGAAATTCTGCCGGAGCCGGATTTGTAAAAATGGCCGCATTCCGGATTTGCCGTAGCCGAAATCCGGTACACCCCTAATAAAGACAGACTCCAAAAGATTCGAATATTTTCTTTAAAAATGGACAGCTTGTTTTGTTCGACGTTATGAATTTTAACAAAAACTGTGTGAGAACGAGACTAAGTGACTCTCACCTGCGTTATATCAGACTATTCATACGTATCAAAGTAATGGCATTGAGCTTGACTTCGCCTATTTACTGCAATCAAGATATGTTTCCCCCTTCAAATTAAAATGTTGCAATAAAAGCTTCACAACTTTTGTCATTTTTTGTTTATTATCTTAATCCGGCCTCGCGAATCTTTATTTCATGAAAAGTTTCCCGCCATGCAAAAAGTTTGGAGGCCCCTGCAATAAAGAAAATAAAAATTTTATTACGGCCTGTGTAGATTTTATGCTCTGTATATTTAATGGTGTAGACAACCATTCCACTGAAGGTTATAATTGAATAAGATGAAGGGTGCATTTGTAATGGGATGTGATGGTATGAACGAAAAATGTTTGCTAAACGTTAGTAAAAGTAAGCACTTTTTCTAAATCTAACATTTACTAATGTTTTTATTCTCCCCCCCCCACACCCGTCCAATCCAATACACACACTATTTAAATAGCCGGCTAATGACGCCTGTTACCGTCTCTCTAGGATACTTGCCAGAAAAGCCTACTTCCGATTAAGACTTCTGAGAAATAAAAAAAATATACAACTGATATTATTGGCCCAGGTTATTTCATGAAGACAGTGCCGTAAAATATATTGTATCATTTTTGTTTATTCATTTGAAATTAGTTTAATATTGTTAAATCATAAGTGTCTCCAGAAACACCAAAATTAACATTTATAGATATGTTAATTCATCCACGACTAAAGACTAAATATCATTAGGAAATGAAATAGTTGTATAAAATTGTTGAAGGACTTCATCTTTTTTTAGGATTGTATACTCTTAATATTTAAGATGGTGAATAGTACATATATTCTAACTTGACGGGCTCTTCCGGCAGTTGCAAAGTCGCTCAAAATAGAAACAAGCCTAAAATTGGAGAGGACTGAGGGGCGATCCTCTTTCATGTAATGTAATGTAATGTAATAAGTGTTGAATCCCTTCATGAGTTCTTAAGACTAACCATACGCCAAGACAAACGCTTGTCTGTCTAAGCGGCCTGAGGTAACTGCGAGAGATCCCCCGCCAATCCGACCAGTATCCAGGCTAATGATATCCCGATCAATGGCTGCCCTAACTGCAACGCGATATTGTCAGCATGATCCTCATTTTTTTTGTCCATCTTGTTAACTTGAGATGGAAACTTCAATGGCTCGAGTCCTTGTTAGGGTCGGGAAATAAGCACCACACAGGGGCCTGGTCGGACTTAGAGAAGGAGACATCGTTTGTTCAAGGATGATTAGCCTCGTGAAGTGGTGCACCCGTAGTCGGGCATCTGCTCATGACTTGATTGCCGCGAACAAAGGTTCCTGTCTGTTTGAGCACAAGTTTGATTTATTTTTTATTTTTTTTAATACCTTGAAGATTTATGGGTTCCAAATACATTTTAATTTAAAGGGAAAGTTAAATAGTTATTATCGGATATTTCTACCATGAGAGTTGTGTGTTTGTTTGTGTGGGGGGGGGTGGGGTTTGCTTAAACTTAAAGAACAAAATCCTTCTTAAACTTCACTTAAAGTCAGATTGTTAATTTTTCTACTTAAAATCAATTTACTTATTTTATTCTTAGTAAGTACTTTTATTTTTACATTAGAAATGATGGATAAATTGATAAAATAAAAATTAAAAGTTTTCGTCACGTTTCTGTGTTTAAAATTAAGAAATGTAAATTGACAAGGCGCCTTTGAATGAAGCATTTATATTCTATGCAATCTAATTAATCTAGGACAAGTATGACAGTTTAGTGACAGAACCAATGTGTATTTTCCTGTCATGTAGTCATTTTGAATTTGAGATAACTGCCCATTTTCATCATGCCTCTATGTTTCCTTTCACAGACTCATTGTGCCCAAACTGTTCAGTCCCTCCGCTGCTTTTCAAGTTGTTTTTCTGGCTTGGCTACTGCAACTCGACCATGAACCCAATCATCTACACGTGCTCGAGTATGGAGTTCAGGCGAGCTTTCCTTGCTATCCTCTGCTGCAGGCGATGTCGGTTGCGTCCTCGAGTGTCGCTCACCGAGCTGCAGCAGAGGGCGAAGCCAACTGCCGTTAGGCATCGACGCCTACTTCAAAGACAACACCGGCAACAACATGAGCAGCATCTACAGCTGACGTCGCTTAAAAGGTCCCGGTGCCCGTCGTCTCCTCTCACAGTAGCCTCGACCACCTTGCGTGGTGACCCCGAGCGTGACCCTGGTGTGGGGGTCATCCCAAACCATTACCACAAAAGTATTTCTCGGCCTTACCAGAACTGTGGCTGTGTTATTTCGGACAGCAACAAGCCCATGGGTGACCCCCAGCTTGATCCTGGTGTGGGGGTCATCCCAAACCATTACCACAAAAGTATTTCTCGGCCTTACCAGAACTGTGGCTGTGTTATTTCGGACAGCAACAAGCCCGTGGGTGACCCCCAGCTTGATCCTGGTGTGGGGGTCATCCCAAACCATTACCACAGAAGTATTTCTCGGCCTTACCAGAACTGTGGCTGTGTTATTTCGGACAGCAACAAGCCCGTGGGCCTTATTAGTTACAGTGATAAAACCATCAACTCCGCCGTCTGTTCAACGTGTAAGTCCAAGTGTCATTTTCAGATCTCCGTGATGGAAGCTTCCCTGCGGCATGACCTCACTATGCTTTCATCCATGGAAGACCAACGGCAGCGACATCAGTCATGCAGCCTCACACCGAGGCTGTCGCGCATTCTGTATCCCAAAGACCAAGCGAATGTTCAGCGACCTCTGACAAACGGGGACCCTTCGTCCAACAGCACCTTGAGCTCATCATCATCGTCCCACTCGTCAGAGTTCTGCCTCCCCCCTTCCAATCGCCAGATTTACGTTTCTACAGCGCCTAATGGTGTGTGTAAGCGGACCGCCGCTGGCTATGTCTCTAACGACAATGCGATTGCTCTATCGTGTTACTCTCTCGCTGAGACTGTTTCCTGCAGTGACTGATCGACCGCTGTAGGCGACCATTATAATTATAAAATGTCTTTCCAGGCTCTTTGCTCAATTTATTGTCCCTGTTAATTTTATCTTCGCTAAAAAAAACTTTTTTTTTACAAAGCATAACTTTAAAAAGAATAATAGTTAAGGGGCCTTCCATAAAGTACGCCACGCTCCAGAGAGGGGAGGCGGTGTAAGAAAGTGTGACAGGGGGGAGGGGGGTGTCCGGCCGTGTGTGACGTCACGGTGTTTTATATTAAATTTTAATTATTTTGCTAATAAAAATTATTTTTGTACTTGTGACGTACTTTTGGGGTGGGGGTACATGATTCGTGACAGTTTGTGACAGGGGGCAGGGGGGGATTTAACAATAGTAAAAAATTGCGTGACGTACTTAATGGAGAGCCCCTAAGACAAGCCCCCTCTCCCCCCTCCCCAACATGAAAAAGACAAAACTAGGATTCATGAATAACAGTTAAAACGATGATACATTTCTTTTAGGCCCTACTTATAGGCCTACATATATGTACTAATTAAATATTATCAAAATACATAATTTGCAATGTACGTCACGTTCCGTCTGTCCAGTCCGTGACGCTACTAGTTTTAGAAAGCAGCGCACCAAATTACTGCACCAAAAATAACTCTTTTCGAACGTTCCACATAAAATTGTGCAAACTTCTTCTTATATATATAGACATACATACATATATGTATGTATATATATATATATATATATATATATATATATATATATATATATATATATATCATATATTATATATTTACGCTCAATTATCGCTGATACCTATCGCTGAGGGACATCACTCTGCTTTTTTTTTAATTTTGCGTTGTAAGCAGTGCTGATTGACTCAAATAGTTACTTTTTTGGTGCAGTAATTTGGTGCGCTGCTTTTTAAAATTACTTCAAAAATTGTGTGGTGATTAGCACTGTAAAAAATATTATATACATACTTTGTGTACATTTCAGGAATATTTTGTATTTATTATACAAGGATACGTTACTTGGGCTTTTGCAAAAAAACAACAACCCTATTATAAAATATGTTGTGTACATTTAAGAAAGTTTAATATTACGTACTTATCATACAAGGACAAGTTAGTTGAACTTTTGAAAAAGGTGGCCGCCGTAGGCGCCCTTAAAAAAGGGGCGCCGCAGGCGCCACGGCGCCGCAGCACAAACTAGTCATATATATATTTACGCTCAATTATGTGGCCTAACGCTAAGGGACATCACTCTGCTTTTTTTTTAATTTTGTGTTGTAAGCAGTGCTGATTGACTCATATAGTTATTTATTGGTGCAGTAATTTGGTGCGCTGCTTTCTAAAATTAGTTTTAAAAAATCGTGTGGTGCTTAGCACTGTAAAAATTAATATATAAATACTTTGTTTAATTTTCAGGAATATTTCTTATTTATCATACAAGGATAAGTTACTTGGGCTTTTGACCCCCCCCCCAAAAAAAAAGGGCGCCGTAGGCGCCCTACAACCTCTATTTTAAATTACTTTGTGTACATTTAAGTTAGTTTAATATTACGTATCTATCATACAATGACAAGTTAGTTGGGCTTTTGAAAAAGGTGGGCGCCGTAGGCGCCCTTAGAAAAAGGGGGCGCCGCAGCACAAACGAATATATATATATATATATATATATACATAACTAGTGTATCACCCGTCAAAAACGACGGAAGTTTTCAAAATAAATACACATCAGATTTAAAAATAACATAATACAGAACTTTCATTTATTTTTTTTATTTTTATTTCATTCATTTATTATCAGATTGAACAATTTTATGCGGAACGTTCGAAAAGTGTTATTTTTGGTACAGTAATTTGGTGCGCTGCTTTCTAAAAATTAGTAGCACTATAAAACAAAATCGATTTCAGTGCCACCTAACAGCATTACATCCATACAGACAACGGGAATTATGTATATTGTTAGGGGTTGTAGCTCGCCTACACTACGGCGCCCACACCGGCATTAGGGCGTCTACTGCGCCCACTATTTTTTTTGTTTTTCAAATCCCCAAGTAACTTATCTTTGTTTGATAAAAACGAAATATTAAACTTCCTGAAATGTACACAAAGTATTTTATATTATAAATCCTCAAATCCAATTTTTACATCGTTCCCTTTCCTTTTCCAAAATTAAGATATGAGCTAAAATAAAAATAAATAAAATAAATGAAAGTTCCCTATTACATTTTTTTTATTCTGATGTGTATTTTTTCAAAATAAATAGATTTCAGCTGAATTTTTTTTTATTTTGGAAGTTTCGTCATTTTTGACGGTTATACACTAGCAAACAATATATTATTGCAACTAGTGTATTACCCGTCAAAAATGACGGAGTCGGAGGTTTTCAAACTAAATACATTTCAGCTGAAATCTATTTATTTTGAAAAAATACACATCAGAATAAAAAGTAATTTAATGCAGAACTTTTATTTATTTTTATTTTATTCATTTATTTGCCTGTTGAACAACACAGAACTTTTATTTATTTTTATTTTATTCATTTATTTGCCTGTTGAACAATTTTATGCAGCCGTTCCAAAAGAGCTCTTTTTTTTGGTGCAGTAATTTGGTGCGCTGCTTTCTAAAATTAGTATTGTCACGGACAGACATGACTGACAGACGTGACAGAGATTGCAAAGTTATGTGTAAAATTACAAAAAAAATAATTGTAGAAAGGAACTAAAATACATATATATTGTTATTTTGAAATATACTCATCTACAACAATTTTTAAAATATATATAAAAAGAATTTTAGTAGTTTATTTAAATAAATTAATATTTTTGATCCCCTTACATCAGAAACCGGCTACCTTACACTTACAGATTTCTGTTTGCGCGCCTAGGCTTGCACTTTTTATTATTTTTATAATGGCAATGGATTATCGAAGTCAGAAGGTTTCGAGCTACTGAAGAGTTGTTGCTCCTGATGTTTCAATACCATTGTCAAGTACGTAAATCATATGCCTATGCCTCCAAGACCTTGTCTAAGCGTCTAGGTCCTAGGTATACACATTTTGTTAAATTAAGGGTTGGAGCTTACTTTCATGTATATCTAATTTTATATTTTGGGAAGTCAATTTAGCATATTAATTGAGTATAGTGTAAAGGATTTTTAATTATTATTTTTTTAAATCTTCGTTAATTTTAAGTAACCTTTGTGACATTTTCTAAGTGATTAGTGGCAACTCTGGAAATACTTCCGGGTAAATCCAACTGAAACAATATAAAAATGAATAATATTAAAATTAAATATATTTTGGCGATCCGGTGGTATTTTCGCTTTTCTCTTTTGAGTCATTGGTTGTGTAGCAGCATATAAATATTTGAGGTAGAGTATTCAGTAAATGCACATACTAGAGGGTAATTACATTTATTACAAATAATAAAATAAATTATTTTTGTTGGGATGGAACTACGACAGATAGTACGTACTAGCACTCAGCACTGGCCCACTTCACTACGACTACATTAAACATGACTTATTTAAACTAAAACACTTCAGTTTCTTTAACTAGAAAAAAAATTACGTTTACGGATTAGCTATAATAATTATTTATTATTTTTTGCTGAAACCTGACATTTTTAATGATTTTTAAAAAAATATTTTGTATATGCAAAGAGAGCATTTCAATCCCTATATACTATATAATCTATATATATGGCATGGCATAATTTCATAATATATGTAGGATACAATAATCTTGTGTATAAAAGACTTGGACAGAAGTACATACTATACCGGTTATACTCGTTCTATAGCCTGTTCGTTCATAAGACGAACCCCATCTTTTGGAAGAGAAAAGAAAAGTATTAAAAGTGTGTAACTTGTAACCCGCTCGCAAGCCGACCCCCAAAAAATAATAATAATAGGACAGCGTAAACAAAAAAGTATACATTTTTTAAAAACTACCAGCTAAATCGGTTATTATGATTGTTTCCTTTGTATTACCTATCTTATTTTCTTTGTCTTTGTGCCCTTTGTTTTGCAAGAGTTACCGGTTATATTTTAAAATTATTTGGTAAACAGCCGGGAAAGCGAGAACATTCAAATTCGTTGTTGAAAACAATATTTGTAAAACTATTTATTAAAACATTCACAAAAATAAATAAATGATTAAATAAGGTAAGTGCAGATGTTTAATAATATTCTATATTTATAGCTTCTAAGTTCTTGTAGAGCAGTCGAATCTTGTAGAATGTAGAAAAGGACCTTGATGATCTACAATAAAAACACTGATATTCAATGTACATGCAGAAATCACCTATAACCCGCTTGTAAGCCTACCCCCCAACCTTTTCCCCAAGATTTTGTCCAAAAAAAGGTCGGTTTTAGAACGAGTATATGCGGTAGTTAAGCCATTTTGGGCCAACCTTTGCTTTTGTTTACCCAGCTTTGAAATTCAGGACAAAAAGATAGGTCAAAACTGCGATTTCAGTAACTAAACGTAAGATAGAACTTCTAGTTGTAGTACTTGTAATTGTTGTCATGGTAAAGTAGCCGGGAGTGTTCAGTGTTAGTTATTATTAAATTACAATACTTGACCTTGACAGAATTACTAAAAAATTATAGGCATTCAGTGTAAAAAAGAATTATTTCAATTATCGTTTGTTGTTTTGTTGTTTTTTTCTGTAGGGGATTAATAAACTATCTCTTCAAATCTCAGCAGCTGTTTAAAAAAATATGTTTTATAAATTGACAAAAATAACTGATATGCTAGGTTTAACTGACACTGATAGTCACAAAGATTGATATGATAAAGATTAAAATTGTATTGGCTTGATAGCTTTTCTAATAAAATGAATTTGTATTTATATATTAACTGTTCACTTTAGCTCATTCACATTCAATACAAAATTTAAAAGACTTTTTCCTATATCTAAATTTTATTTTTTCTTTAAATAGCTCATTTGTTATAAACAGAAAAATTCAATTTATAATTTCAAAACAAATTAACAATTATTTTAAACAAAAGTTAAGTGTACATGAAATAAATTAATATTATGATTCTATTTCAGATATTTTGTATACACAAACATATCAGATCTACAAACTTGTCAGTTCATATTTTCCTTAATCATAACCATGGAAAAATTTCATTTTGAGTCATGTGCAACTAATCAAGATATTAATAATATGATTACAAAGACTAGAAAAGATACTGACTTTCATAAAATACTAAAGAAAGAACTGGCTATTGAATCTTTTCCAGATTCAGGCATAGTTGATGAATGCTGCTTCAATGCTGAACTTAAACAAGAGACTAGATTTAAAACAAAACAGGAGCTAGATACATATTTAAATTTTTGTAAAGAGATCATTTTAAATGATACCTCTGAAAAATCTAAAAAAGATGTGTCCTCCTACTGTCAAGGAAATGTGTCCACTTCACACTCTGACAAAGTTCCAAACATAGTTCTTGTTAAAAATAACAATGTTTCTGGTTTGGAAATAGATGAACACTTTCCTCAAGAACATGAATTAGGCAAATGTGACACGTGTTCTGCGGTTTTCGCTGATATTTCACATGTTGTTGTACATCAAAGATTACATGATGGATTAAAGTCCTATAAATGTGACAATTGTTATGCTGCTTATGTTAAAAAGTTGACTCCAGTTTCACGTGAAGACCAGCTCATTGGAGGTAAACCTTTGACAAGGGATCATATTGCTGCTGTATCTGTCCAGAAATCAAATCAGAAAACATGCATGAAAGCTTACAAATGTGACATTTGTTCTGCAGCCTTTATTCGATATTCATGTTTGCTGTCACACAGAAGACATCACACAGAAATAAAACACTACATATGTGATATTTGTTCTGCTTCATTTTCCAGTCGATCAGCTTTAAAACTTCATGAACGAAAACATAATGGAAAAAGGCCCTACGGTTGTGATAAATGTTCTGAAGCATTTTCTAAAAATTCACAGTTAAAGAAACACATAAAACAGCACACAAGTGAGGAATCTTACAAATGTGACATCTGTTCTGCTGTATTTGCTTTTTATTCAAATTTAATATGTCACCAAAGACAGCACATGGGACAGAGATCATATGTATGTGACATTTGTTTTTTATCTTTTGCTCAAAAATCACATTTAACTGTACATAGAAGACATCACACCATTGAAAAACCCTACAAATGTGACATCTGTTCAGCTTCATTTCACTACAGATCCAGTTTAACACTACATAAAGAAACTCACCCTAGAGAAAAATCCTACATATGTGATACCTGTTCTGCTGTGTTTGCTCAAAGTTCATATTTGAAAAGACACCAAAGGCTGCACACATGATGAGAGAATTCCTAAATATGTGAAATTTGTTCTTCTGCATTTTCAAACAATTCAAATTTAAAATGTCACAAAAGACTACATACAGGGGTAAAAAACCTAGAAATGTCAAATTTGTTTTGCTGCATTAGCTTTGAAATCTAATTTAGCACTACACAAACGAATACACACAGGGGAGAAACCCTACAAATGCAACTTTTGTCCCAATGCCTTTGCTTATCAAGCAAATGTGATAATACATACAAGACTACATACAGGAGACAAACCTTACAAATGTAACATTTGTTCTGCTGCATATTGTAGTAGCTCAGGTTTAATTATACACAAAAGAAAGCACACAGGTAAGGAAAATTACAATTAAATGATAATTGATCAAATGTGTTTTCTGAAAAACAAAAGAATGATTTTTAAATGCTCGCTGTTAGTTTCTAGTGTTTTTTGTTCATTTCTTCTAGGTCTTAAGTCATTTTTTTCAGATTTATGAACATTGCTCCACATGTAAAAAATGTATACATAATAGTTACAAAGAGAATTGTTTTAAATGGTTAAACTATATAATATAATTATAATAATTAAGAATAAAGTAATATAATTATTTTGAAACAGCAGCTATATTATTATATAAGTGGCACCAAATTACAACTCATCTGTCACTTACCTTCGTTTAGTGTTATTTATCTTGAACTTTAGTACTTGTACATTTGCTCTATTTAATTCTTACTCAACATTTTTTTTAAATTTCCTGATAATGAAAATGGCTAAGCCAAGCATGAAGGCAACTGCATATGTTTTTAATCTTTTTAAAATTAACTTTTAAAGTATTTATTCTTTGACTGATTAGTTTTCATCAATTTTAAAATACTTATTTCTGGATGTTAGTGATCAACCATATAATTTATCCTAGTAAGCATGAGTGTTGGTCAAGCACAATCTTAGGAGATGAGTTTTTACACTACAATAAAAGAGTAACTTTTTGGACATCTATGAGCTGATCCGGGGTTAACCCTTTGCTGTCTCTGTTATTTACAGGAAGTTAAGTGTTGCTTTTTGCAGAACTCATCTGTCACTTACCTCCCTGTAGTTTTAATTTATCTTGAAAATTATTGCAGCACTCCAGTTAAACAGTTTTGACATTTTCTGCAATGATAATTATGTCTGCATGTTTTCATGCTAATATCATTTCTAGTGTCCTCTAAATAATGGATTGACTTTTTTGTGTAGCTGATCTATAGCTTATTCAGAAATGAGTATTATAAATATAATAACTGTTCAAGAGTTAATACATTTTTAACGGCAGTTATTTTAAATGAATCTTGTTAAAGATCAGTTTTGGTCGCAAGTGGTATGTGGCCTTTTTAGATGGTCATTCCTCTGTTTAGTTTATTTTATAAAGTACAACATACCTGTCAAGGCTAACACATAAGAATAACATTCATTATTAATGATATTCCTTCGTTGATTTGTAATACAATTTGTTATTTTTATTATTGATGATTGCATTCCGGGTATTGTACTGATGTTCAAATTTCAAAATGTGTTTAAGCATATTCAAAAGTTCCCTGTTAATAAAAGTCATTAATTTTAATAAGCTGAACAGCGTTGTTACATCTTTAAGTAAGCATTTTATGGATGTTGTAGTAATATCATTCATATTAAACTTTATCGCTGTATGTCAGTTTTAACACATACATTAATGTTTCAACACTTAAAAACTGTTTTTGCAAAAACCCATTTTAGTTAAAAATGACTTAACATTTTTAATTCTTAAATATTCACATAACTCATAAAATTTTCCTCATGTATGGCACAACCAGTCTTTTCTAATCATTCATTGAGATTTCTTAGTCTTTAGAGATATTCAGCTACACATCCAAAGCTTTTCCAGATATTTAGCTACACACCCAAGGATTTTCCAGTTATTCAGCTACACTCCAGTCTTTTCAAGGCATTTAGCTACACTCCAGTCTTTTCGAGGCATTTAGCTACACCCCTGTCTTTAGAAATTCATTTAGCTACACCCTGGTCTTTTTAGGCATTCAGTGGCATAACTCTGTCTTTTCAAGACATTTAGCTACACCCCAGTCTTATTAGGCATCCAGTGGCACACCCCAGTCTTTTCAAGGTATTTTGTTACACCATGGTCTTGCAAGGCATTTAGCTACACCCCAGTCTTTAGAAATTCATTTACCTAAACCCCAGTCTTTTCAAGGCACTGAGCCAAACCCCAGTCCCTTTGATGCATTCATTTTTATCCAGTTATTCTACAACAGTTTTTCTCTGGGTCGGCGCGTTGGAAGAGACCGGGACCTGTTACAGGGTCACAAGTAACAATTTGAGGGAAGTAATGGTGGCTGGGCCTTGTGTCCACAATCCCCTAGTGCCGTGGCTAACCGAAACTTGTGAACGTTGCCAAACTTGCATGAAAAAGAGAATTTAAAACTAAAAAATTCTTAAAACGGCCCAGTTTTCTCCAGGCAGTCATTGTGACGCCGACAAGCCTACAGGCTACAACTCAATTATTAAAAAGTAGGTCTGGTACTGATTAAAAAAATTGTATTCGATTAATCGGGAAAAAATTACTCGATTAATTTCGATTATTATTTTTATTACGCATATATAGATCCCGTTAAGTTGCGATTCATTATTTCGCGAAATTGGTTTTAAGTCGCGGTAATTCCATGGCTCCCCAATTTTGTGACATAACATTGAACACTAACACAGCAAATTCGTTCTGGTATGCCAGAAATAAGGAAGAGGACCCTCTTTTTTTTTACGTATGCACGTCTATATAATAAATAATAATAATACATATGTAATACGAATACGAGGGAAAAGTATGTAACAAAAAATATAAATTATTAATAAATTGGAAAAAAAATATTAAGAATAACTGTTTACATTTTAATAGAATTTTAATCGATCAAATTAATTTTAATCGATTAAAAATTTTTAACGATAATCTATTAATTAATTGTTATTTTCCGCAGCCCTATAAAAAAGAATAGGTTTTAACTCTCTATAGCAACGTGTTTATTTTATAATGTGTTTTTAAATACGCTGAGTCTCTCTTTTTAAATCTGTGTTTGTCAAAGATCAAATTGTTACAGTTACAGTGTTTTAAGGATTGTAATGGACTAATCGATGTGAGATATGTGCTGTAAGAGTAGGAGTTTTAGCACCGTTACGCGTTACATTTTGAGTCGGGAAAGTAAGGCCGGGGGGGGTCACAAAAATTGTTCATTTAAACCCGGGGTTCCTAACCAGTGGTGCATGCACCCCCAAGGGGTGCATGAGCAGGTTCCAGGGGGTGCATGAACCATTCAGAGAAAAAAAAAGAAAAAGGGGAAGAAAAAAAAGAAGGAAAAAAATAAAGAAAAACTAAATCTGAAAATGTAAACCATAAGCAAGGCATGCCGCGTCTAAGGGTGCCCATATACAACCTTTTTGAAAGGTACATCTTTCTGCAAATTTCATTCATTACTTGGCATAGCTGCCTGACATCTTCTCCATCTTGAATGAGTTGAACACATCTCTTCATGGACCTGCTGTGACTGTAATGGATGGTACTGAGAGATTGCAAGCCTTCCTTAACAAACTGCCACTATTCCAACGACGACTAGAAAAGTCCAACTTGGCAAACTCTCCACTCTTGGATGAAGTTGTAATATCTGCTGCAGAAGGAAGCACTGAGGGATCACTGCCTGACAACATCAAAGGGGAAATTTCAGAGCACCTTTCAACATTGCAAAGATCCTTTGATGGTTATTTCTGTCAAGAAATTTCTATGAAAGACCTTTGGATTCGCAATCCTTTTCTCTGTGACTTGGAAAACATTGATGACAGTGACCTTGCTAAAGATGACCTGATTGATTTGAGAACCAGAGAAGTACTGAGGAGTGACTTCAGTTGCAATACCTTGATTGAAATTTGGTGCGCCCAGCTAGATTCCTACCCACAACTAGCCAGTACTGAGGGCAGTACTGACTCTCCTTCCATTTGCCACTACCTATCTCTGTGAAGCAGGATTCTCCACCCTTTTGACGATTAAAACCAAGGCAAGGAATAAGTTGAATGCAGAGGATGACATGAGAGTTGCTTTGTACAAAACAGTCCCCAGATTTAAATCGCTGATTGATCATAAGAAGCAGCAGATCTCTCACTAAATTCCCTGTTGCCTATTTTCAAAACTGTTGTGTTCCTAAAATAAACATAGTTTATTATGCATTTTCTGCAAGTTTCATGAGGGGGGTGCATGAACTTTTTTGGGCATCTGAAGGGGTGCATGGACCCCAAAAGGTTAGGAATCACTGATTTAAACGTTACGCTATGATCAAAGCACAGATAGGTTCACTAAAATAGCCCGCCCAAGAAACAAAAGCTCAAATGGAAACGTCCAGTAAAATTGCTGGCAAGCAGAGAAAAGGCTTCATAAATAACGTGATCAGAAGAAAGAATAGAAATAGAAAATTTAAGGAGATCAAAATAATTACATGGTAGAACATCTGTCTTTGTAAAACAAGTTCAGGAAGGTTAATATTTATGTTACTGTAAGGCTGATAGTGAGTAGTGAGGGTATGTTTTTAAAACCCGATTTTCCATGTAAATTTTAAAATATTTCTTTCAAATTAAATACCATTCAAAATTTAAACAAGTAAAATATAATTTACAATTTTACTCTGGCACACATGGTTCTACGGATTCCTAAGACAGCATGTGAATTAGTAAGAACACCTACTTACCTAATCTACTGGAATGCTGATACAGTCACCTTCCCTAATCTGCATCATTTTTTCTTATTGCCAATTGGATTCAATTACTATTACAATAATAATTGTTTTAGAAATTTAAGATTACCCTATATACTCGTTCTATAGCCCGTGCGTTCATAAGCTGACCCCCCCCCCAACCTTTTCTTTTGGAAGAGAAGAGTATTAAAAGTGTGTAACCTGCTTGCAAGCCGACCCCCCAAAAATAATAAGACAGCGTAATCAAAATGGTACACATCTTTTAAAATATACAAGCTAAATCGGTCATTATGATTGTTTACTTTGTACTACCTATCTTTGTCCTTGTGCTCTATTTTAGGCAAGAGTTACCGGTAATTTTTAATTATTTTTTTTCTTTGGTAAACAGTGGCGAAAGCGCGTGCATTAGAATTCCTTTTTTGAAAACAAAATTTGTAAAACAATTTATTATAAGATTCTCAAAAATAAATAAAATTATTAAATAAGGTAAGTGCAGATGTTTAATAATATTTTATAGCTTCTGGCAGAGCAGTCGAATCTTGTAGAATGTAGACAAGGACCTTGATGGCCTACAATAACATCACCGATATTCAATGTACATGCAGAAATCACCTTTGACCCGCTCGTAAGCCGACCCCCCCCCCAACTTTTTCCCCTGATTTTGTCCAAAAAAGGTGGGTTTTAGAACGAGTATATACGGTAATCTCCAAACATTTGAATCACAATTTCGAGCTTGTAATGATTTTAATAAAATCTCATCGGGTCCGTAATTCTATCTTTGTAATGATTTGTGTGGGTTTTTTTTTAAAATCCTGAATCCAGAAGATTGAGGAAAAGTCTGCTTTGACGTCTTTTTTAACTATTTATATCCCAGCTTATGTATGGCAATCCATCAATTACAATGGGCGAAAAATGATGGACAACATTCTTTTTAAATCCCTTATATTAACTTCACCGCCGTCTCTGTCTCTCTCTCTCTCTCTCTGTCTCTCTCTCTGTCTGTCTGTCGTCATCTCATGGGCGGGCGGAAAAACAAAAGTCGAAAATGACCCATGTCTCATATATAAGGGAATTTATAGTCAAAAACTTTGTTTTTACGGGTTTGTTTTATTAAATCCCTTATATTAACTTCGCGGCCGTCTCATCATCTCATGGGCGGGCGGAAAAAGAAAAGTCGAAAATGACCCACTTCCAGTGATCCGATCGAGCTGAAATTTGGCACACGGACCCGACTCATCTAACAATGCATCGTATCAAAATTTCAGATCGATCGATCGTACCGTAATTAAATTAATGCATTTTTAGTTTATCCTTATATGAGGTATGTAATTCAAATTCACTGTTTGTTATTGTTTTTTTTTCCACGTGAAAGTTTGAGTAGACGCGTTGAGGCGGCCCATCGAAGCACCGCGGCGCTTTTGTTTACATTTTACGTGTCACGCTGAGCTCGGTCAAGCGAATCGGTGACCAGACTTTTCCCCTCTCACACCAGGGTTATGAAGCAAACTTGAGTTAAGACAGATTCAGTCTGTAAATGTTTGAAAATAATCAATACTGTTAGTTATGTCTCATATATAAGGGATTTATAGTCAAAAACTTTGGTTTTACGGTTTTGTTTTATTAAATCCCTTATATTTATATTAACTTCACCGGCGTCTCTGTCTCTCTGTCTGTCTTGGGCGGGCGGAAAAACAAAAGTCAAAAATGACCCACTTCCCGTGATCCGATCGAGCTGAAATTTGGCACACGGACCCATCTCACCTAACAATGCATCGTATCAAAATTTCTGGTTGTTTACATATATCCCTTATATTTATATTAAGTTAATTAACTTCACCGTGTTCTCTTGGTCGGTCGGGCGGAAAAATAAAAGTAACAAATGTAAGGGTTACTTTTCCATTGTTCATAAATACGTGTAAATTATTTAAACACCTGAAAATATAACGTTTTTAATTTTGTTTTTTTCCAAATTAAAATTTTACATTAAAACTGTTATTTCTATTCAAATTATATTCACATTATGAATCATGAATATAACTTTGCTAAGCGCCTTTTCTAAGTATAGTTCTCTGTGTGCATATCTTAGATTCCAAAGTCGTTGTCTTCATTGATGGAAGCTTTAGGAATTTCATAGAAATTTAATTTTCATATTAGTTTTCTTTTCAAATATAATATTACAATTTATAGCAAAGGAATACCTATGCAAAAGTGCGCGAGGGCACTACCATTACTAGAACACATAATATATAGTAGAATAGTTAACCACCTTGACAAATATAATGCCCTATGCCCACATCAACACGGCTTTAGAAAAAAGAGATCATGTGAAACACAATTAATAGGTTTAATAGATGAACTATCAAAAGGCTTAGACAAAAATGATCAAATAGATACAATATTACTAGACTTCTCAAAAGCATTTGACAAAGTTCACCACCTTAGTTTACTTAAAAAACTTAACTACTTTGGAATCTCAGGTTCCTTACATCACTGGATCCAAGACTTCCTTTTGGGGAGGGAGCAAACTGTAATAATTAATGGATCTAAATCTGCACCAATAAAAGGTTAACTCAGGAGTTCCACAAGGAACTGTGCTAGGTCCCTTACACTTTTTAATTTATATAAATCATTTACCCAACAACATCTCAACAGGTACAAAAGTTAGGTTATTTGCTGATGATTGTATAATCTATAGAACAATTAAATCAGAACAAGATAGCAAAATTTTACAAGAAGACTTAGATGAATTGATAAAATGGGAAACTAACTGGAGTATGTCTTTCCACCCAGAAAAGTGTCAACTGTTAAGAGTAACAAAGAAAAAGAAACAAATAAATTCAAAATATTACATTCATGGAAAAGAACTGACCCAAACTAAAGATGCAAAATACTTAGGAGTCTTAATAAACGAGAAACTATCATGGAATCCCCATGTCAATGAAGTTATTAAAAAATCAAACAAAACCTTAGGCTTTATAAAAAGAAACTTTAACAAATGTAATAGAGATATAAAACTAAAATGCTACCTCACTTTGGTGAGACCTGTACTAGAATATGCATCTTCTGTATGGGACCCATCCCCAAAGAAAACATTGATAAACTAGAACAAATTCAAAAAAGAGCTGCCAGATTCATTACTGGAGAATATTCAAAACTGACAAGAATAATACCATTAGTTAAATCATTAAACCTTGAAACACTAGAGGATAGAAGAACCAAGAGCAAAGTAGTAATCATACATAAAGCAATTAATTCTAATTTAGAAATACAACACAAAGATAACTTAATACAACCCTCAGATAGACATAAGGATAAAAACACCTTTCTTATTCCGTATGCAAGAACAAACACATACAAGTTTTCCTTCTTCCCGTCCGGAATTCGGGCGTGGAATGGATGCCTGAAGAATCCAGGAAAACCAACACTTTATCAACATTTAAATCTCTAATAAAAATGCAGGACTAAACACAAACCATAGATAAGCGTAGGACGCAATAATCTTCTGTATAGAAGGAGCGTCTGTAAACAGATAAGATAAGATAAGAGGGCATTCAAGTCGCGGAAGCTTCCCTTACAGCCAGGAGCGAGAAGACAAGGGCCAGGAGAAAGGGGAAGGGGGTGGAGGAGCAGGAGGAAATGCCATCATCCCATGAGGATGGACGGATGCCATAGACCATAGACCTATGCATCTACCGCTATAACTGATCATCATTTCTTTCAGCCTTTGGACCTGTGACAATAACATTTCAGATTGATAGCCAATGCTCGATGGCTTAGGTATGGGTTACTTCCCGTTTACTTCTGCCTCCATTTCCCACGAGAAACCAAGCAAATGAGTCCCAATGGATGCTGACTGATTTAAGCGAAACCTTTGCAAATTTTGAATACTTATACTTGTCGCTATAGTATGTCCACCAGCTGAGCGTGTCCCTGTGTATAGTCTGTCCACACCTGAAGACTGACTGAGAGTAGTCCTCGGAACATTAGCTGTTTTGAAAGCGTGATATCTGACATTTCCGCACTTCGTCCAGCCCATCTGCCTTGTCCATCATCAATCTACCGGGGTCATTATGTTTCTACTTGGAACCTCGCCATGTGTATTTCTGTCCTCTAAATTATGCCCCGTTCAGATGACGACGTTTTAGAGCCACCGTCTAGTCTAATGGCCACCCGACGACGACATCACTAACATTGACCACATGTTCTTCCCTCAGTCGACTGAACCCTTCACACCGTACATGCCATTAGTATTGGAGCTAATTTTCCTCGGGCAATTCAAGGGAACCGGAAACTTGAAATTGAGGGATTACGGGTGTTGCCTTATTTGTATAGACGGTCCCGTTTTTAGACAATGTTGTATTAAAATGTGCTCAAGGAATATACTCGACATTATCGGCACTGTTAAGTTAAATAGCTCAAACTACTCAAAGTGAAAAAAGGAGTAACATACCATAAATACAGCTCTAATTCTACAATTCTAGCCAAAATGATGCATGAACAGTTT
>CALYLW010000178.1:12500-290000 GCA_944989445.1 Ampullaceana balthica | reverse complement strand
AACTCCGGACATTTCTCATGTAGATCAACTTTCTTTCATTGTGAGATATGTCTTTGAAGACGAATGTACTGTCGAACGATTTTTGAGATTCTTTCCAGTATTCATTCAGAGTAATATACATTGTATTATTCTGATGTTTATTAAAGTCATTAAAGTCAGGGGGGGGTCTATTTGATATAATTAAAAACCTTTTTGATATAATTTTTGATTGGTTTTTGGTCAATAATATTTTGAGGTAACACACACATAAACTTGTATATTTTGGGGTAACACACATATACACTTGTATATTTTGGGGTTACACAAACATAAACTTGTATATTTTGGGGTAACACACACATAAACTTGTATATTTTGAGGTAACACACACAAAAACTTGTATATTTTGGGGTAACACACACATACACTTGTATATTTTGTGGTAACACACACATAAACTTGTATATTTTGGGGTAACACACACATAAACTTGTATATTTTGGGGTAAACACACATAAACGTGTATATTTTGGGGTAACACACACATAAACTTGTATATTTTGAGGTAACACACCCATAAACTTGTATATTTTGGGGTAACACACACATAAACTTGTATATTTTGGGGTAACACACACATAAACTTGTATATTTTGATGTAACACACACATAAACTTGTATATTTTGGGGGTAACACACACATAAACTTGTATATTTTGGGGTAACACACACATAAACTTGTATATTTTGGGGGTAACACACACATAAACTTGTATATTTTGGGGTAACACACACATAAACTTGTATATTTTGGGGTAACACACACATAAACGTGTATATTTTTGGGGTAACGGGCAAACAAGTTTGCTGAGTTCGTGAGAGAGCCAAACGGAGCTGCGGTTACATCACAAATGATTTGATGTCAACATCAAGCGACGCAATTTCATACGTTATCGTGTGGGTTCTCAAACTTATGGATTATAATTCGATTTAATTTTCGTGTCTTGATAGCTTACGCCAACCAGCGACCAAATATTTCAGTGGAAGTTTTATTTAAAGTTACCCTTTTGATGTGACGTCACATTTCTTCAACCCCCTCCCTCCCCTCGTCACGCTCGTCATAAAAGTGTGACCCCCCTCCCCCAACTAGGAGCGTGACGTAATTTATGGACGGCCCCTAAGACATATTAATCTTATAAAATCAACTATGTCCAACAGTTTGACGAAACATCTCTGAAAAAATCTAAATGAAAAACTGTTGTATTTTGATTGAAACCATTGCATAATAGGGCTTGAGCAAATACGCGATTACGACAAGTGGCTTTCATACCTCCACAACCTTCGTTCATTGCTCACAAGTCACACATAAAAGCGCGGCCATATTCTTGAATATACCCATAACGCTGACGTCATCAACCCCATCCATTGACCCTGGAAGGCGCTCATTCATACCATGTCTTTCTGTCGCCCTGTGTGCACCTATACAGACCCCCCTCCTAATATTAGTAGAGAGCCAGTGTCAAGAATTGCTTGCAATTTCGGAATCGCCCTCATTTGACCTGTTAAGTAAATGCAATCGCCTACTCTAACTAATGAGAGCGCCTTTGCTTTACATTGACATGTTGATTGACATTCCTTTTGTAAGTCTAGGGATTGCATCAAAACTGTGTTGTCATTTATTTTTTTTTAAACAGACCAAGATTTTAGTAAACCCACAACTTTTTAAATAGGCCTAATCCTACTGGACATGTTCAAGAAATTTCGCAACGGCAAATAAAAACAAAATAAGCATTCCAAAAACACAAAACCTGAAAATTGAAGCTTTTATAAGCGCCTTTTGACTTGTATTTCTAAAATATCTTATTTGAAAATAATCCACACTCCTGAAAATTTACCGTTCATTTTGATATTTACATAATAGTTACTTTGAAATACCACTTAGGCTTAAACTTAAAGCTGTAAAAACTAATTATAACTAAAATATATCGCTAAACTAAATATATATATCAATTAAATCATTAAAAAATTAGGTAATAGTAATTTTGAACTATATTTTTCTTATAAGTCATTATGTGAAACTGACTCTAATACTAGTACATTTTTTTAAAATAAATAAATACTTATTAAGAAATGCGAAATAGTGTCTTTTCGAATTTTCAACACCAACACTTCACATGACAACAACGTATACTTTTCTATTGGTTTTGTAAGTGTTTCTGTATTTCATCCAACGTGCGCATCAGTTGGGAAACTCTTCCTTGGCCAGGTCTGTGTGACCTACCTTCGCGTTGTTTTTATAAATGTTAATTCAGCATACCTGTCCCCCCGCCCGGACGGCGTGTGTCGGACAAGCTCACAGCTCTAAGTAAACGTATTGTCTCCCACTATTTCAATTAGCCCAGCAAAAACAGGTTTTTTTTGTACCTCTGTACTTCTTTCGCTTGTGCGTCAATGACTATGTGCGACAGTTCAGGGTGGGTCTATTATAAGGTGTATATAAAAGACTGGGGCGCCCATGTCCCACAGAATCTCCAACCGTCAGGTTTGGCTTTAGTGGTCAACTCCTCAAAGCCGGCCAAACATGCAGAAGCTGTTGGTTCTCACGGCCTTGGGCCTATGTAAGTGAGCATTTTCTTCCTCTGGAAATTGTTTGAATTATAGCTTCTAGGAATTGTGATAAATGTTTGAAATTGTTCTTTCTGGTAATTTGTAAATTGTTGTAGGTTTTAAAATGTGAAAGATGCTTTTGATGCATATTTCTGAGATCCGAGGTCTTATTTACTTATTATTTGAAAAAAAATGTATTCTTAATTAATGCAAACGCCTTTGGACTTTGCATCACATAGGCTAATATATGAACACTCAGGCCTCATAACAACAATTCAACATATTTCAACCATACAATATCTTATCTTTTTTTAAACATAAAAACTTTATATATTTTTAACATGTTTATTGTATTGTTTGTTTCATTAAATTAAACACGTTATAAAATGAACCTCACCATAGTTAGAATAGGCCAATCTAGAGCAAGTCGCAGAAAACAAACTCTCTTATAGTGGCGAAATAAATGTAATTAGTTCTCTAAACGGATTCGGTCATTTTGTGTGCAGACGCCCAGATTAGAGACGTATTACGGAATATTTTTATTTCTGAGATTATCTTTTTTTTCCTCGTACTGCTCATCATCGAATTAGAAATTGACAAGGTATCTAGTTGTATTTTATTGAGTCAAAAGTTCATTTCTTTCTACTACACTGTTTTAGACGTTTTTTACAGGCAGACTTTTCACAATTAAATAGTGCGCGCAGACGCTAAGAAAAAAGAACAGTTAATGCTCCACAATCGAATCAGTTTTTTAATGTGAAGAAAGTCAAAAAAATGTATGTGAGATCATTAATAGATAAGAGGCCGTCCATGAAGTATGTCGCGCTCCAGGGGGGGGGGTTAAGAAAGTGTGACGCGGGGAGGGGGTCAGGCCATGTGTGATGTCACACATTTATTTTATTTATTATTTTTTTTTCCAATTTATTATTTTTTACAAATATTTTTAGTAGAATTTAAATAGCTTTAAAAATAATTTTCAAAACTTTCGTGAAACATTTGAATTAGATATGTCAAAATAGCATGAAATGCGTTTCTCCTGAATTTGTTGTTCATAAATCTGAATTAGATGCAGCAGGACTGATATAAGGATCAGGAATGGTTTGACAATCATGTTCGCACATCATGTCCCGAGATTTATGACAGTTAGTGACATGGGGTAGTCAAAAATAGCGTGACGTACTTTATGGACACAAAAAAACGAACATAACAAAAACGAATTGATTCAAAAGTGTTGTTTTTTTGTTGTTGTTTTTTAATCCCTCTCCTTGCATTAGTGATTTCCATCAGCTGATGGGCGTGCGCTTTTTTATTATTTTATTTTTTTTAACTAACAAAATTTACTTGCTTCTCTTATGTTCAAATGAATTGCAGTCCGGACCTCGCTAATTCAAACTTCACTAAGTCGAAAACCACCCTGTATCGAATTAATTGTTAGGTCCCGGCCAAATTTCGCAAGACTAATGTACTTTAGATCTCCCTAGCCCTAACTGGAAGATTTTTGCTTCCAACCCCCCTTAGTCGAATTTTCCAAGGCGTTTGTGTCATTATTCTGGGGCGACATTTCAGAACACGTGTTCCGAAGAGCCACGTTAACTTCTACTTTGACGTTGAGACCAAAAATGACCTAGACAAGACAAAGGCGTGACTGGAGGAAGGCTAATCCGCGTCCTTTTGCTGCATGATGTGACTCTTTTTAAAAAGAAAAATCTTACCCCCCCCCTATCCAACTGTGGAGGGAGCAAAGTGTGTGTGGGGGGGGGGCTTCTCAGTGGTGTGGGCATGTCAAAGAAAGGTGGCTTCCTTTCATATGAAACATCAGACACCGACTCTCTTTCATGTCAAGCGTTCTCGCCGGGATGGCTGCTCCCCAACCCCCTTCTCTCAATATCAACATTGTCCTTGATTGATCTGCGCCCATTACTATTACGCCATTTTCCCTAACTCAAAAACTCGGTAAGTCAAATTTTTTCGGGTCCCTTTGAGTTCGACTTAGAGAGGTCCGGCTGTATTATTGTTTGTCTATCAAAACAATTAGAAAAAAATAATCACAAAAGCATTATTCTCCAGGTCTCGTCGTAGCGTTTGGTCAACAACTTGAGAGAGCAAAGCGTGGCGCGTCTCCAGGAGATAAATCGTTTGGATCTAAGGGCCTCAAAGGAGGCTCTGGATATGATGATGGCTCCAGAGGTGGCGGCAGCAAAGGTGGAAACAAAGGTGGAAGCTATGGCGGCAACAAGGGCGCAAGCTACGGCGGAAACAAAGGCGGAAGCTACGGTGGTAGCACAGGTGACAGCTATGACAGCCGCCAAAGTGGCAGTTCTAGTGGCAACCAAGGCGGAAGCTACGGTGGCAACAAAGGCGGAAGCAAAGGGCAAGGCGGTGATTTCGTTGACTACTCCGACAATAACAAAGGTGGCGGAGGGGGCTATTCCGGAAAGGGTAGTGGTGGCTACCAAGATAACCAGGGTAGCAAAGGCGGCTCCTCGTCCTATAGCAGCAAAGGTGGTAATGGCGCTAAGGGAACAAGTCAAGATTACACTCAAGACCAGGATTACAGCCGGGGTGGTAGTGGAAACTACAAGGGTCAAAGCGGTGATGTTGGCTCTTCTCAAGGTTATGACGGAAGCTCAAAGGGTGGTCAAAACAAAGGCCAAAGTCTAGGCTCCAGGCAAGGTAACGATCAAGGTCAAAGTCAGACTTTCCACAAACTTTTAGGTGGCGGGGACCAAAATAAAGGCCAGAGACAAGGTCAGGTTAACGGCCGCGGCGGCAGTGGAAACAACAAAGGCCAGAGTGGAAGTGGTGGATCCTTCCAAGGCTACGGCGGTAGCTCTGGGGGTAGCCAAAGTAAAGGTCAAGGTGGGGGATCCAGACAAGGAACCAACCAAGGCCAAACATTCCACAAACAAGTCAGTGGAGGTGGACAAGGTCAGGGTCAAGCTGTGCACAAGTCTCTTGGTAGTTCGGGTCAAGGCCGCGGGGACGAAGGGGAGGAAGAAGATGATGCTGGACGAGACCGTAGAAGTATGGGTTATAGCTCCTCGAGTAAAGGGAGCTACAAATCTGGTGGAAGTTATGGCTCCAAGGGAGGCTACAAATCTGGTGGTGGCTATGGAGGGGGATCAGGCATGAGTGGTCACGGAGGTGGCGGCAGCAGAAGTGGTTCTGGAATGAGTGGAGGTGGTCACGGAGGAGGAGGTAGTTACGGTGGAGGTAGCAGAAGTGGTTCTGGAATGAGTGGAGGTGGTCACGGAGGTGGTGGTAGCAGAAGTGGTTCATTGATGAGTGGAGGTGGTCACGGAGGAGGCGGAAGCAGAAGTGGTTCTGGAATGAGTGGAGGTGGTCACGGAGGTGGAGGTAGCAGAAGTGGTTCTGGAATGAGTGGAGGTGGTCACGGAGGTGGCGGAAGCAGAAGTGGTTCATTGATGAGTGGAGGTGGTCACGGAGGTGGAGGTAGCAGAAGTGGTTCTGGAATGAGTGGAGGTGGTCACGGAGGAGGAGGTAGTTACGGTGGAGGTAGCAGAAGCGGTTCTGGAATGAGTGGAGGTGGTCACGGAGGTGGTGGTAGCAGAAGTGGTTCATTGATGAGTGGAGGTGGTCACGGAGGTGGCGGAAGCAGAAGTGGTTCTGGAATGAGTGGAGGTGGTCACGGAGGTAGTTACGGTGGTGGCGGAAGCAGAAGTGGTTCAGGAATGAGTGGAGGTGGTCACGGAGGTGGTGGCAGCAGAAGTGGTTCATTGATGAGTGGAGGTGGTCACGGAGGTGGAGGTAGCAGAAGTGGTTCTGGAATGAGTGGAGGTGGTCACGGAGGTGGCGGAAGCAGAAGTGGTTCCGGAATGAGCGGAGGTGGACATGGAAGCAGTGGCAGTAGAAGTGGCTCATTGATGAGGTCAGGTAGCTATGGTTCAAGCAAAGGTTACAGCAAAAGTGGAGGTAGTTACGGCGGATATTATGGCAGCAGTGGTTACGGTGGATCCAAAGGAAGTAAAAGTGGAAATTACGTCATGAGCGGGGGAAGTTACAGTGGGGGAAGTGGGAAATCAGTGAGAATGGGAGGAAGTCGCAGTGGTGGTGGAGGTGGAAGAATGGGAGGAGGGCAAAGTGGTGGTGGAGGTGGAAGAATGGGAGGAGGGCAAAGTGGTGGTGGAGGTGGAAGAATGGGAGGAGGCTACAGTGGTGGAGGCGGAAGAACGGGAGGAGGCTACAGCGGCGGTAAAGGAAGCAGTGGATATTATTCAAAAGGGGGAAGCGGTCACGGCAGCTCTATGCATGGCAAAATGCATCACGGTTAATAGAAAATCACAAACATTTCAGTAGGGATAGGACTGGACATTGTGTGCAAGTGTGAATCAAGAAGGGACGAGTCGTTTACGCCTGTTCCGCAGTGCGGAGACGATACTATCTTTGCCATTTGAAGACTGACTGAGTATTATCAGAGTTTAAACAGTAGGGCATATTTTGAATGAGGTGTGTTAATAAAATGTATTTTATCATTTTAAAATGAATAATCAGTTCCCTTATACTTACATCGTTGTTTGTGCGGTTTTCTCTATAAACTTGTGTTCATGTTTTGGGTGGTCTTTTATTTGACTGAACTCACTGTTACATTAAATTCATATCGATATTTTAAATAACAATCAAAAAAGTTATCCCTCAAAAGAAAAACGACCAACCCGTTAATTATCGTATGCACTGTTAATAGCTCCTAAAATAAGAGAAATTGAGAAGTCATTGTTTTTAACTATGCAAACAAACTTCTTTTATTTATTTATTTTTAATCTTTAAAGTTAAAGACTCAATTTTTTTCAAGCTTTACATAATGAATAAAAAGTTTATGAATTATATTTATGTTAATTTTAGAATTTAGTTTGAATTTAAATTTCATCCACACTTTAACCACTTACATGGCTACAGATATTTGTAAGATGTGTGCACCTTACTACTAGTACAATGCTACGGCTTATCTTTCAACATCTGAAATTTGCGTTTATATAATATACAAACGTGCATTAAAATTAGCTGAGGTAACTTTCTCAAATCACACACAAAAATATCAACCCAAATATACTTGAAATGAAAGCCTATTTGAAATTAAGCTCTCTTAGTAGAGTCTAGCAATTCATTGCAGGTAATACTAGAAATAAAATGTTGATTGCACTGTCCTGCCAGATAATTAGAAGGCGGTTGTTAGAAAGGTCAACGTCTCTGTCTGCGGGGTTGACGAGGCAGGTGTTTGTACAAATGTCATCAGATGACTCGGCACTCTTGTTGCGGTTAATGGGGGGGGGGATGAAGATGGGAAGGGGGGCCTGAAACTAAAGCTTGAACTTTCAAAACATTTACGGCGAAAATTCCCGTGCTGTTCACTGCGTCCCCGTCATCCTTCTGAAAATTTCAAACTTACCGGATGGTATGTTGAGACAAAGTTGTCTAGTTTTCATGAAACTTCTCAAGCATGGTCCTTTAGTACTTTTATAAAGTACAAGTTCTCAATTTCATATTTTTATTTGTTAAGTTCAAGGAGATTATCGAGTAAAATAAATCAGTAAAATAGATTATTTCCCTTGAAATTTTACTGGAACAGTTTCTCCTGCCATCTCCTCGCCAAATTGAAGTTACGATCACTTAACATATCTTTTTAACAAACACAAATTATGCTATTTTCAAATTTTATGAAAACATCCAAATCGTTTTGTTTTTTACTTTTCAAAAAGGGTAATTTTCAAGGAAGTGTAATTTCTAGAAAATAATTGGCAGAGATATCTAGAAATTGGTTAATTTACTACAAAGTTTAATATTATAACGTTAAGCCCCAATTATTTTGAGGCAGCGACATTGACATTGTTTCATTCAAAATTAAAAAAAAATATTTAAATTTAAAAATGAAGAACGTAAATTTCAACGTCAAAAATTACACCATTTACATTAAAAAAAACATACCAAACATTAGGGCTGCGGAAATTAACGATTAATTTCTAGATCAATCGTTTCAAAATTTTTACCATTAAGTTATTTTTTAAAGATTAATCGACCAATCACTAACAAATTATTGGAAGTAAAAAATTTTTAAAGTATAATAAAAAAAAATAGCGGCGGATAAATAATAAATTTCCTGAATTTACATGAACATTTTGGTTTTAAACTATTGACTGTCAGGAATGTTCAAAATGTTGATAAAGTTTGCCTACCATGGTTCTAACACTTCGCCTATTTATCAAACCAAATGAAAAGCGTATTAAGCTAATGGCAGAAATGGAGTCTAATTCAGAGAAAGAAAATGACGACAGCGCCTATAATGAATTACTGCGTTACAAAATGGAAATGAAAGTTCTTGAATCCATTAACCCTCTACAATAGTGGAAACTTAATGAACACCGCTATCCGATAATGTCATTCCTTGCCAAGACCGTGTTGTGCATATCAGCTACCTCGGTTCCATGTGAATGATTGTTCAGCGCGGCTGGTTATATTGTCAATTAGACCCGCTCATCACTTGAACCAAATAATGTCAACACTTTTTGTCTTTTTGTGTAGTTGGTTAAAATATGACAGATAAAGGAGACATTCCAGAGTTATTTAGATTTTCAACAAGAATGTTTAATAAGTGTTATTGTGACGTCATAAATTTTAATTTTTGGCTTTAACTTTAATCAAAATTAAGAATTAATTAATCGTTAATTTTTCTAAAGTTAACTATTAAATTTAAATTAATCGTTAACAGCCCTACCATACATCAAATCAAAGATAATCTTAATTAGCACAATAATCAATGTGAATCAATAGCATTTAAGTACATTTCCCTGCATTAAAATAAGTTGAAAGATAGCCAACCTGAGCTATTTTTAGAAATTGAAGTTTTTTATAATTATTTATATAAATTCTTGGCATATCACAATAGATTTCAAAACCAGCATGAAATGATACAAAAACTTAACAATAAAAATATGTCTCATCATCATGAAAAACAAATGTCATACATCAAATGAAAGGGGCCGTCCATAAATGACGTCACGCTCCTAGGGGGGGAGAGGGGGTCACACTTTTGTGACGATGGGGGAGGGAGGGGGAGTTGAAGAAATGTGACGTCACAACAAAAGGGTAACTTTAAATAAAACTTCCACTGAAATATTTGGTGGCTTACAATTTATCTAATCAGGTTTCGTTTTGTTTTTTTTTAATCAGGGCTTCTCAATGTGCCGGTCAGTAGGCCATCATACGCTGGTTGGCGTAAGCTATCAAGAGACGAAAATTAAATCTAATTATAATCCTTAAGTTTGAGAACTCACAAGATAACGTATGAAATTGTTACACTGTGTCGTTTGATGTTGACATCAAAGCATTTGTGATGTAACCGCAGCTCCGTCGGCGAACTTTTTTGCCCGTTACCCCAAAATATACAAGTTTATGTGTGCGTTACCCCCCCCCAACCCCCAGACTCTAGGTACTGCTCACTGCTCACATGACTCGGGGATTTGGGGGATCGTTGTTAGCCCAAAAAAAAATGCTAATGGTGAGATTTGCGAGCATGACAAGTGTCTAAAAATGATCTGAATAGGATTATGTGTAGATATTTTCAGTCAAAAGACACGGAATATCCTTTTTCTTTTAAAAAAAAAGGGGGGGGGGTGGTGGAATCTATTTGATAGAATTATAAACGTTTTAAGTTTGATATAATTGTTGGGTTGGTTTTTGGTCAAACGCCCCTGGCCATTCTAGATATAATGATAAATGAGCCCATTTAAAAGTTGTCAAGTATTCATGAACTTTATTTAATGCATCAAATTCTTGACATCGCAGTTCGAGAGGAGCACAAAACAACTTTTCTTCTTAGCTCAGTTTTTAAGGCATTAATTTTAAATATCACAGAAAGGATACTTGATACAGTCAAGTCATGTAGATTAAGATTATTGTCACTCGTGTCAATATAAATTAAAGTAGGGTGGATTTAGGTGTCTTCGTATAGTACGTAGGTAAGAAATCTACATAGTTGTCAAATTTTTACAAAATGCATTTTCTGGAAGGAACCGATTCAATAATGGGCATATGTTCCAAGCGTTCACGTACACATGACTTATTTTAATATATCTAGTGGATTATTGATGATGTTATATGTCCCAAAATGAGTCTGCATTACCCCCAAGAATTCCCTTTTGACCCCAGATGAGTTTATTTACCCCTGTTTGCCGACCTCTTTCTTACCGGATGCACGTCAGTCAATGGAGGGATTTTTTTAAAAATACATTTTTAAAATATTTTTTTAAAATATTTTTTTTCTAAACAAAGACGTTAACCGCGATGATTAATAGTCAATGTTTAATTTGTATTCATTAAAATGAAATGTAATCTAAGGATGTTAACACAGTTCGTTTTTTAAAGGCCGGTTAAACGTTTTGAAAAAAATGCTTCACGCAGGTTACGATATTACAATGTAGACCTTCACTAAATAAATACTTAAATGACAATAAAAGTGATTTGAAACATGCTTATTTTCAAATAGAAAATAAGGTGTTGTTGTTTTTTTTTGGAGGGGGGGGGTCAAAGCTTTGTGACGTATTTTTAGAGGGGGGGTCTAACTTTTTGTGACCACGCGTGACGAGGGAGGGGGGAGGGGGTAAAAAATCGGCCAAAATTGCGTGACGTCATTTATGGACGGCCCCAAAGGTAATTTAATAATTCTAACAATTTCTGTGAATGAATTGCAAAAAAAACAGTTTAGCCACTTTATTTATCAAATCCTTACAAGTGCAATTTTCCTTCATTCGAATACAATATGATAATAATTTTTTTTTAAATTAGTAAAAGCAATTTAGAATTTATTTTAAAAAACAGCATAAGCTATATAAGATTAATGAAAATAAAATATTGACTAGTGTGAGTTTTATGGAGGAAAAAAAACAAGCATTACCAATGTGAGATTTATTGAACAGCATAACCAATGTGAGATTTATAAGCTTTCTCTCCAGTATATGTTGTTATTTTTCCAGTATGTATTCTTTTGTCTTTGTTTAACTTAGAACTTTTAGAAAATGCAGAAGAACAAAATTTCACATTTTTAAGGGTTCTCTCAAGTATGTTTTCTTTTGTGTCTCATTAAATTGAAACTAGTAGAAAAAGCAGAGGAACAAAAATTACATTTGTAAGGTTTCTCTCCAGTATGAGTTATTTTGTGTTTATTTAAAACAGATTTAGAAGCAAATGTAGCAGAACAACTGTCACATTTGTAAGGTTTCTCTCCAGTGTGTGATATTTTGTGTTGAGTTAAACTCGAACGCACAGAAAATGCATCCAAACAAATGTCACATTGGTAAGGTTTCTCTCCAGTATGTATTCTTTTGTGATCATACAAAGTAGAGTTAGAAGCAAATGTAGCAGTACAAATGTCACATTGGTAAGGTTTCTCTCCAGTATGTGTTCGTTTGTGATTATTTAAAACAATGTTATAAGCAAATGTAGCGGAACAAATGTCACATTTGTAAGGTTTCTCTCCAGTATGTATTCTCTTGTGTTGTGTTAAGCTTGAATGAGTAGAAAATATAGCAGAACAAATGTCACATTTGTAAGGTTTCTCTCCAGTATGCCTTCTATTGTGACAATACAAAGTAGATTTAGAAGCAAATTTAGCAGTACAAATGCCACATTGGAAAGGTTTCTCTACAGTATGATGTGTTTCAGTTAAATTAGTACTAGAAGAAAATACAGCAGAACAAATGTCACATTTGTAAGTTTCTTCTCCAGTTTGTGTTCCTTTGTGTTTAGTTAACATTGAAATTTGTGAAGAACCAACTGAGCAAATGTCACATTTATAGTGTTTCTCTCTAGTATGTTTTCTTTTGTGTTGAGTTAAATTTGAACTGAGGGGAAAAGCAGCAGAACAAATGTCACATTTGTAAGGTTTCTCTCCAGCATGTGTTTTTTTGTGTTGTTTTAAATGTGAACTAGAAGAAAATACAGCAGAACAAAAGTCACATTTGTAAGGTTTCTCTCCTGTATGTGTTTTTTTGTGTCTAGTTAAATTAGAACTTTTAGAAAATGCAGCAGAACAAATGTCACATTTGTAAGCTTTCTCTTCAGTGTGTGTTTTTTTATGTTGACTTAAATCAGAACTAGTAATAAATGGGGCAGCACAAATTTTTTTGCCACAATAATAGGGTTTATTTTTCATATGTTTTCTTATGTGTCCAGTTAAATCAAATTTAGTAGTAAATGTATCAGCACAAATGTCACATTTGTAGGTTTTATCACCAGAGTGTGTTCTTATGTGCATATTTAAATTAGACACAGTAGCAAATTTAAAATAACAAATATCACATTCATAAAGTTTCTTTTGAGTATGTGTACTTCTTTGTCCCGTTAAATCAGATTCAGTATCAAATGAAGCAGCACAAATATCACATATAAAGGCTTCATTACTTGTGTTTGTTCTACGGTTAACACTTAAGTGTGAACTTTTAGACAACGTAGCACAGACTTTCTCTTCTTTGTTTGTTATTTTGAAATGAAGGCTGTCTAACTGAGAATCAAAAGCTTCAGAACCTTTGATAACACTCCCTTGATAGCAGGCCAATGGCTCTTCTGTTAAATTTTGTGAAACATTCATGACAACACATTCAGTATTTGAACTTGTAACAAATTTCTGAAACTCCAAACATTCTGATTCTGTCTTGAGTTTAATTATGTCATCTATTGGATCAATATCATTATGCATTTCAAAATTCTTTGTGACGTCATTTAAAAAAGATTCTGACTCTCTTGTAGAGACCAAGCTTTCACAACCTATCCTTGGGTTAACATCATCATATATTTCCTTTTTAAGGATTTCATTAAAGTCTGTATCTGTGTCTGACCGTGGTTCAACATCATCTATCTCCATAGTCATGACCATGAAACTCTTGAATTTACACTAATCTTGGATAAATTTTTTAGTGTCCCAATGTCAAAGGAAAATATCTCTAGCCTATAGCAATCTTGATCATGTAAAAATATCTGAAAAATATAAAAATGAATAAGCATTAACGTAACCACTATGAAACAATATGCATTACAACATATTCAAAGATTTCTAGAAAGTTATGCTATGCGAAAAATGAAACATATAGCATGAATCGTGTAAAAAAAAACTCAAATAAATATTTTCAAGACAAAGTTTGCCGAAAATACATTTTTCACTCATACAAATTACAAAATAACGCATGATATGACAAAAGCAAATCGGAAAGAAAAAAAAACATATGAAGATGAATACTTCATCAAAGAATGTATGATGGAATTTAATGGAAGTAGAAAGTGACTTATGTTCTACAATAGCCGATTTGTAAGGAAGTATTAACCTTTCAGCAATTTCAGTTGTGCATATAATCGAACAACTTGGAAATAACATAGTGCTACAGAAACAGAAGAAAGCTAGGAACTTGTGATATTTTCTGGTGCTGGATGAGTATGTCACAAGTTATTGTTTTCAATTCGGGCTTTTAGATAAAGAAGAGTTAATATTATATCCAGCATTTATCACACAAAAAAACATTGAAAAGACATTTTCATGGAAATGCAATTGTAGGGGGCTCGTAGAGGTTTGTAAGACTATAATCTTCAGGGGAACCAGCATCGAGCTGTTTCAGTTGACAATGGACAAAACATGGTAAGAATGAGGAAGGATATTGAGGGCAAATAAAAAGTTACGAAGAGTTCAAATTTCTGCTGCTCTGTTCATACTCATATACTGTATTTTACATCTTACATTTTCGTTAAGAAGTTTTTGTGAATAAGAAATAGATTCTATATATTTTTAGACAACGACAGAACCGAAATTGAGCATCTGCTGATCCAGAATACGCTTGATTGTATCTTGGATAGTGTGCCAGTTTATTGTAATTTATTTGTTAAAAGATAAGCAATATCAGATAGAAGAAACTTAATTAATTTTATCGCTGCCTACCAGATGTTAAGTCTTTGAAAACGAAGAATTTTGCCAATGGAACGGCATTAGTGCTTGGAACAAATTATGTCATTATGTGTGTGAGCAAAACTTTTCAAAGTTTTCTGTCCAGAATGGTTTGTTGCAAAGGTAGGATAACTGTTTTTAGTAAGTAAATAAATATTATATATAGCATGATGTCACAGCATGGCTTGACTTGGTAGATTCATCTTAATCATAGTCTCATATTAATTAGTAGCAGTGCTTTTTTTCTAGCGAAAAATGTTTGGGAACTCATTTCACATCTGTTTTTTAACTTATGTCAGAAAATACTATAATAGTCCATAATTGAATTTTCCACTGAACACAAATTTTATTGTACAGATATTTAAAGAAATAAAAGTTTTTATAAGAAAATGAGAGACTCAAAGAGTTTATTTATAATAAAAACCGACCTGACTAAATAGTTTATGTGGAAAAATGTATTCTACTGTATTATAATACTGGTACCGTCTTAGGCTTTAAAACAACTTCCAGAGTTTTCTCATGTTTTCATCTGACAAATCATCTCGGTTTCTTTTCTTGCTTTGTGAGTCTAGAGCTGAATGTCTGCCTCGAAGCAGCCAAGAGTCTACGTACTTTGTAGGATCAAAATATGTTAGTGGGGGGGCCGACCAGCCAAGAGTCTACGTACTTTGTAGGATCAACATATGTTAGTGGGGGGGCCGACCAATCTGATGAATAAAAGTGCCGAGACTGTTTTTGTCATAAGCGAAGCTCTCGTTGGGGTGATTATCAAATTCATTTGTGAGAATCCCCTTTCACACTCCCTCGAAGAAATGGAAATTGTATTAAGAGCATGTATCAGAGGAAGAATTCTTTCAGAATATGTTCTTTCCTTAAGATAATCACGGAATCCACAAATGATTTCTCTTTCGTTAAGTTGTAGTCTGCTACACAATTTCTCAATTTCCGTTTCATCAAATGTCAACTGCCTGTTCATGTTATCTGTCCAATGGCTCTGATCTAGTATGCTAGTCCATTGAACTAGTTCAACATCCTCATTAGAAAGTAATCTTTTAGCAATTGATTCGCTAAGTTTCTCGTAAAAGACATTTGCATCAATAGGAGGGTCGTTTGACAGGACTGACAGTAAGTAAAATGCCGACTTTTTATATAAATATACACGAGTCTGGCCAAAAAAGGTATGGGAACTCAGTTCCCATGAGTTCCCACTGAAAAAAAGCACTGATTAGCAGTACTCATACTCATACTTGAATGTCAGAGACATAGGTGAAGGTAAAAGTGCAGTTTAGGTGCATACATTATTTCTGAGCAAATTTTAATTTGCTAGTAATATTTTATGCCGCTATGCATTTCAAATTTCAATTACGATTTGTAAAAGTGAAGATTTTGCACGTCTATTATTTCACAGCCAATTTTAATTTTCTCGTGAGAGCTTACGTCTTACGTCTTTAATTTTACCAAGTGTCTGCTGCAACGACTAGTCATATCAGAAGTTTCCTGGCTAGTGTTACAAATAGTCGTAAAAGTATGCAATGTCAATGTGCTTACAGTTACGACTAAAGCTTTATTTTAATTATGCTAATACTAATACTAAACATTAATCCTCAAAATAAAATTTCATGATTACTAGGTAACCCTATTAATGAATTTTAAAGGTCGTAAAACTTGATTGGTGTCCATTTTACGACAAATAGTTCAAATAGTTATAATTTTTAAAAATCGTAACTTAACATGAGCCTACCTAGAGGAAGTGATAGGCGGATAGATCATTGATTTTTTGTTAAAACTAATACTTGGTTTAAACCCTGATGGAGGCAAATTATTTTTTTTCTTATTTATTTATTTTTTTTTAACCTCAATGAGGATGGTGGTACTTGTAATTTTTGTACAACTTATTCTGAAAAGCAGAGATGTTGATAAAAAAAAATTTTTATTTAGATTTTAGAATTAACACACACTCACACACTCCTGCCTAACACTGTAAATATGTTGTTTTTTTTTGTATAGTCGTAACAACGCAAAATAATTTTATTGTTACGACAATATGCAATGTGCTTACACTTACACTTACACAGTGCTAGTGCCGTCCAAAAAAATAAATAAATAAATAATAATAAATTAATAAATAGTTATAATTTTTTAATTTTAATCCCAATACAGTCGTCTATATTTTCTTCTTTTTTTTCTTCTTTTTTTTTAATATATATTTCTTTTAACCATAATTAGGGTGTTGGCAAACCAGGTAATTGTAATATTTGTAGAATTTGTACTGATTATTCTGTAAGGAGGATCCAGGATACGTTGATTATAGTTATTATAGGGCTGTTGTTATCGATTAATTTAAATTTAATCGTCTTAATCGTTAACTTTAGAAAAATTATCGATTAATTAATTGACTAGTCGTAACACTAGCCAGTAAACTTATGCCGTAGCAGTAGTTTACTGACAATTACTGGTAAAACTATCACTATAGGGCTATAACTATAAGTATTAGTATTAGCAGCTAAAGGCTAAAGTTAATGTTAAAGCCATAGCCATAGAGATAGCAGCATCCTTAATTTTAATTGATAAAATGCATTAATTTATGTTAAATTTTAGCTATTAGAGCGCTAATTTTTTAGTTTTTTAAATTTCTCTCAACAATACATAGTCCGAATATGATGCAACAATGTTGTTGGTGACGTCTAGTCAGGCTCATACATACCCTGTTAGCCTGTTATTGTATTCCATCTACTTAGAAACCATTTTCAATCATTTTGTTTATATATCACCCTACTTGCCGGGATGTTACAGTAAGATCCCAAATGAAGTTTTATCACCTACAAACAAGCAAAATAAGAATCAAACATCTAATAAAAATGTATTTTAAAAATAGGGCTGTTAACGATTAATTTAAATGTAATCGTTAACTTTTGAAAAATTAACGATTAATTAATCATTAACTTTTGAAAAATTAACGATTAATTAATCGTTAATTTCTATTAAAATTATTACGTCATAAGTAACACTTATTAAACGTTCTTGTTGAAAATCTAAATAACAAGGGAATGTCTCCTTTATATGTTATCTTTTAACCAACTACGCAAAAAGACAAGTTTGTTTATATTATTTGTGATGACATAAGTGATGAGCTGGTCTAATTGACAATATAACCAGCCGAGCTGAAAAATCATTCATATAGCTTTAGATTGTCTCAGCTGAAGTTTCTGATACTGTAGACTGTAGTGGATGTCTGGTTTGGAGGTTATATGTAAGCGAAATGTTAGAGCCATGGTAGCAATGTTCCCTTTAAGCAGCGCGGCTTCGCTGATATTTGACTGACTGAATCACCGCGCAGCAAATTTTGTAAAATATTGCACAAAAAATGGACGCTGTGCAACTTTGCACACGAGTTGTTTTTTTAAACTTTGCACATAGACCAACGAAGCTTAGACTTAGAGGGAACATTGCATGGTAGGCAAACGATTTCCCCCAATGAACACAATAACCTTTATCAACATTTGGACATTCACGTCAGTTAATAGTTTAAAACCAAAATGTTCGTGTAATCGTCCAGACAATAGTTTATATTTATCGGCCTAAATATTTTACATTTTGACTTCCAGTACATTTATAAGTAGTGGGTCGATTAATCGTTAAAAAAATTTAATCGATAAAAAATTTTAACGATTAATCGAGAAATTAATCGTTAATTTCCGCAGCCCTAATAAAAAATAATTTTCTGTAAAATATTTATTGATTATTGATCTTGTAAGAACCATAAAATAATAATTGATATTGTAAAAATAATAAAATAGGTAAATGAATGAAATATAACTTTTTTTTAATTTAGAAAAATATCATGACATCGTAGATATTTCAAAAGGATAGTTTATAAAGTTCATTACATTGCATATTGTTGTAGACCAGGGTTGGGCAAACTTTTTATACGTAGGGCCGCATTGAATATTTATTGTTATATATTTGTTCTACTTTAATTACAATTTACAATATGAATTAATGAGTATAACCATGTACTTTTAAGTTTATTTCATATTTACACTCTATTACACTAAATTACACATGTACATTACATTTTAAAATAAGAACTGAAACAGTTTCTAATTTGATAATAAGATTTTAATATGCATTATTAGTTCAACAAAAGTTTATTGTTTCCTGTCATAATAACTATGAAGAAATAGGAAATTAATTTACATATAAGCTGACCATAGAGTACAATTATAATTAATGAGAAGTATGTATCTGTTCACAATTTTGAATAATGTTCATGAACTGTGGAACCAGTTTACTGGTTGTGATTCGCATGACTGCATTCAAATTGCAGTCAGTCAACATCGATCTGTTCTTAGACTTGTTTATTTTCATGCAAGAAAAATCTTGCTCAGAGATGTAAGTAGACTCACCAAAAAATTACAAAACTTTGGCAGCAAAGATTTTAAGTGTGTAAATGTAAACATCCGTAAAACTCCAGCAGAAGAACTGACTTGAACTTCTCCTTCGGGTCATAACCTGATTTTAGGTCAAGCAGCTCTAACTGTGTATCCTCTGGGGCTGAATCAGCTTCTACACTAAATTGAAAACTGTGAGTAGTTCCAGGTTCTTGAAGTCTTGGAACATTCTTTCAAATTCCACAGCCAAGGTATCCAACTGAACCTTGTACTTGTCAGCCGTTTCACCAGAAATTATTTTCTGTTTCAGCAAAGGGAAATGGCAAAACCTGTTTTTTGCCTGCTTGTCTGGAGAAAAGGAGAGCTTTGCCTGAAATAATTTAACATGCACATCCATTTTATGTGCAAAAAAGCTATTGTCCTGAAGTTTGACATTCAGTTCATTCAATTTTTCCATAATCACAATCAGAGCCGTCCTTACACCATTTTGGGCCCCCGGGCAAAGTAATAGTGTTGGGCCCCTAGGCAAAGAAAGAGTGCTCCCCCCCCCCGGCAGGAATAAAAAGTAAATGGTTGATACTATTTTTTTTAAAATGTATTATTTATTTTATTGTCACTATACTAATTTAAACAAAATTGTTGTTAAGACATGCTGCACAGCTGCAATAATCAACATTAAACATTAAAAGCAAAGAAAAGAGATTTTATTTACATGTTTTATAGTATTACTTATGATATTTACAAAACAAAAAAATTACACACAAAAACATATATTTACATATTTTTTTTTAAAAATAATAAGCAACATAACATATTACATCTATTACACAAGGCAAAACAAAGGTATTAAAATTCATAATTGGAAAAAATACTTAGATTAGAAAAAGTTCAGTACGGTACTTTGTTATAACAAGCGTTTGCGACATTTCTTTTCAGAAAATTGTTTAATTATCGTCTTGAAGTAAATAGCCTTCAGGATGTCATTCTCTAAACTCATGAGTGAAAGCCAGTTCAAACGATGCTGTCCCATTGGACTACGAAGTTGATTTTTATAAGTTTAAGTCTTGAAAAAGAACGTTCTCCTGTACAGTTGCTCACCATCATGCACATGAACACTCTGAGTGAAATTTCAATGTTCGGAAAAATATTTTTTAAATTGTCCGAAATTATTTTTCTGTACAGTGCAGGGAGAGTCTCGCAATTTTCATCAAGAGCCATGTAATGCTTGAGATGCTCATATTCTTTTAAAAGGTCGACATAGCTCAAGTCCTTGTGGTACGTATTGGCAAGATGTTCGCATTTTTTTCTTTTGTGCATCAGAAGTAATGGTTTTTAATTCACAGATTTCCAATTTGTGAATACGCCTCTGCACGACTTGTTAGTTCAACGATTAAAGTGTCCAGAATAGGGAGGAAAGTTTCTACCTTGAACTTTTCGGATTTTGGAAGTAACTCTTCTCCTGGCCTATCATACCTACTAAAACGCACTCTTCGGGTTCGTTCCCGTTTTTTCCCATCATAGTAATCGTCATCTGGACACATACTCCTGGCTTTGAATTCATATTCAGTGAATTTGTCTCTAGTTTCCTGAAGATAGCTTTTCAGCGACTCAAGAAGATTTGTGGCAACTAGGATGTTCACATCCTTTGATTTTAAAACCTTGCTTGTTGTATTCATCCTTTCTAGAATGTCCTTCCAAAGAATTGTAAGAAAGATTGTTTTAAGGTGTTCCATTTTTTTGCTCAAACCTTCCGCCTCACACCTTGTTGTCACTTGCTGTTCATTTTCACCTCATATATAATCCAGTGCATTTTTTATTTTGTCGAAATAAGCATGATCAGCAGCAAAATGTGCTGACCAACGTGTGTCAGCAGACGCTTGACCACAACATCTTTTTTTCAAAATATGATGTCAATACATTCCAGCGATGAGTAGAACCAGCAAAAAATGTATACAGGTGCTGAACAAAGTCAAAGTATTTTATAGACTGTAGACAACACTCTGCAGATTTTACTCCCACCAAATTCAGGCTGTGTCCTCCACAGGGGACATGGATGGCAAACTTATTGATTTCATGAATACGTTCCTTAAATCCAGTATATCGTCCAATATATTTGACGCATTATCGTATGATTGGACACGGCAGTTTGATAGTGGAATTTTGTTCTCTTAAAGAAAATTAAATTGGAACCAACGCATAGTGTTACAGTATTCCTACATAGCTATAATGAATTGTGTGCATGCTCACGGGATCTACATGTTTTAACCCGGCGAGTTAGAAAGCTTTCACTTCGTCCAAGGTTGGAAGTGATTAATAACTTAAAGGACCCGTTCGCATATAAACACAAAGTTATGAGGTTTTTATTTTAAAAATTCTAAATTGTATACATTTTTTTCCGAAACCCTACAAAATATCCGCATGGGGCCCCTATGCTCGTGGGCCCCCGGGCAAATGCCTAATGGGCCTATGCGTTAAGGCGGCTCTGATCTCAATAGCAAGCATTAAGTCTGACTTCCACTCTTTATTAACAATGTTAGTAACAAAGTCACAAACAAAACCCTTGATCTCCAGGAACATAACTATTTCTTCCTTGAGATCCCACACACGACTCAATATCTTGGCCAGGCTCAGCCAGCGGACACTGCTGTGGTAGATAATATCATAATATTTAGTTCCCAAATAAGTGCCTTGAACTGCCTGTGGTTAAGTGCCCTGGCTCTTATGAAGTTTATCACACTCACATCACAACTGGGTCAATAGCATGCTTGATATTCAACGCAGCTCTACGCAGATGACACAGTGGAGATGTAAAATGGTATGGTCAGGATGATCTTCTTTAATTTTATTTTTTATCAACTTCACAAGACCTACGTTTCTTTCAAGTCAAAGCACGCACTCCATCGGTTGTTACACTTGCTATCTTGTTCCACACCAATCCAGTTCTTTCAACACAGTTCTCAACAGCATTGAATGTGTATTTCAGTGGCTGAACACTAAGTAATTATTCAGTAAGCTGAAAACGAGTGTGTTTCCTCGTATAAATACCAACAATTGTGATGTGTCCTGTACATCGGTACTTTCGTTCAACACAAGAGAGTACAACAAAAAGTCTTTGCTTGCATCTCGAAGTTGATGCATCAAACTGTCACTAATTTTTTCCACACGCATGACTACAGTTCTCCTTGATAAAGAAATGCTATCAAATTTTGGTTTTCTGTTCTGGACACATAATGTTTGCTGCATCTGACAAGCATTCCTTGATGAAACCGGTGTCAGAAAAAGACTTGTTCCGTTTTACGTTCTTATAGGACAGCATCAAACTCGCTTCGGTTGCAGCATCTTGTATTAAAAATGTGATAGTAGCATTTATATGATCAAAGTTGTGAAACTGTTACTGTTTATCAATATTCATACAGATTTGTTTTTATGTTTCGCAGCCATGTACACGATAGAGAGTTGTGACGAGCGCCCCACGCTTTTATGTGCAGTAGATAGGTTCACCGATTTCACCTGTTGTCATAGAAAAGTTTTATTTTATTTTAGTGCACTTTCTATATGTAAATAAAAGCGTGTCCTTTTTTTATAAAAGATTTTTTTACATTATTTTATTTTCTACTTTTTAGTCTCAACATTTTTTTTAAATTGATTTTTCGACCTTGTCAATTCAATTTAATTAGTTAAACTTCATTGTCAATAACTTAAATGTGATAGTGGTAAAAAGAAAGATTATTCATTACAAATTTATGTATAATACACAAAAAAAAATTCCCTAACTGAAAATTGAACCTCGTACCTCCATCTCGGCAATCGATCACGCTTATATTTCGGCCAGCAAGACTTCTTGTTGATAGTACTTTTTAAAGTTATAATAAAAACTCTTTACCACCCCACATCTGACGTCAACACATTGAGATTAATTGTATCCCTCTAGGGCGAATTGAGGCATGGTTTATTGATGCGAGTGATATTATTTTATATAGACAAAAACTAAAAACTAAAAGTGCATTGATTTAATTACAGTACATTCGATCGATCTGAAATTTTGACACAATGCATTGTCATCCACGATCTATATGTGGTAAAATTTTGAGATCTCTAGGACCATCAGAAGTGGTTTAATTTTACGTTACAAGATTTGAAGGAAGGATGAGTGGATACAACATTACAGTGTGACTTAAATAAAAGCGTGTAATAAGTAAAAATGTATTAAAAAAAACTTTTTTTAAAAGGACACGCTTTTATTTACAAACATTTACAGACTAAAACGCGCTGATCTACCCTGCCATTGATGTAAACACAGGAATTTGGTAAACGAAGGCTGGAGTGAAACCAGTGAGCCGTGGAGGTCAACTCTAGCACATTCTAAATAGTGATAAATAGAGATAAACTAAAAGATTGATTAATTTAATTACGGTACATTCGATCGATCTGAAATTTTGATACAATGCATTGTCATCCAAGCAAGATCTATCTGTGGTAAAATTTTGAGATCTCTAGGACCATCAGAAGTGGTTTAATTTTACGTTTCAAGATTTGAAGGAAGGATGGATGAATACAACATACAAACAGTGTGACTTAAATAAAAGCGTGTAAAAACGGGCAGAAACAAACATTTTTTTTATAAAAAAATTTAATGTTCCCGGCATGACTTGCACACAGGACTTTCCACGTGCAAGGCGGACGGGATAACCCCTACACTACCAATCACATATTATTCTTAGAAGGAACAACTCAAGTTACCGCAAGAAAAATTGTTGCCCCCACCCCATCCTTTTTAAATCCCTTATATTAACTTCGCGGCCGTCTCTCAGGGATGTATAGTCAAAAACTTTGTTTTTACGGGTTTGTTTTATTAAATCCCTTATATTAACTTCGCGGCCGTCTCTGTCTTGGGCTCGGCGGGCGGAAAAACAGAAGTCAAAAATGACCCACTTCCCATATTCCGATCGAACTGAAATTTGGCACACGGTCCCGTCTAACCTAACAATGCATCGTATCAAAATTTCAGATCGATCGAACGTACCGTAATTAAATTAATGCATTTTTAGTTTATCCTTATATGAGGTATGTAATTTAAATTCACGGTTTGTTATGTTTTTTTCCCCACGTGAAATTTTGAGCTGACGCATTGAGGCGACCCAACGAAGCGACGGGCGCTTTTGTTTACATTTTACGTGTCACTCTGAGCTCGGTCAAGCGAATCGGTGACCAGACTTTTCCCCTCTCCCCCCCCCCACCCCTCCCCCCCACTAGGGTTATGATGCAAAGTTGATTTAAGACAGATTCAGTCTGTAAATGTTTGAAAATAATCAATACTGTTAGTTATGTCTCATATATAAGGGATTTATAGTCAAAAACTTTGTTTTTACGGGTTTGTTTTATTTATTCTTTTCATCCTACTACGATTGCCAACAGTGATCGGTCGATCCCAGTGAGGGTCAATAGTCATGCTAATTTGCACATTCTCGCTTTGGTGAACAGAAGCGTAACAACGACTTGGCATCGGGGCAGTTGCCAAGGGCGCTGAGAGCTAATCCTTCAATTTATTCAAATTTTATATTTTCCTACCTTTTGGATTTTTTTATATTCATTTGTCAAGGTCGCCAAAAATAAACAAGCCAAAGGCGCGGAAAACCCAGTTACGCTTCTGTTGGTGAAATATATATATGATAAAGGTATATAAAGCACGGTGGTCGAGTGGCTTGCGCGCTCGGCTGGCGTACCAATGCGTTTGAGTCCCCGTGAAGGCAGAGACTTGTCCCCGGGCCAAGGGTGTCACTGAGTCACCTAGCACCTAACACTAGTTAGGGAAACAAAGGCGACTAGGTAATGCGTGGAACCCTCATAGCCGTGTCCTGTGAACGCTGCATCACTTGCCAACAGACCGGCATGATCTGTGGACGCAATAATCTTTTGTATAGAAGAAGCGTCTGCATAGATAAGATATTTAAAGACATCTCAAAAGGAAAATATATCATAAATGACATAAAATTGAATACTGATACATGATGTTAATAGATTTTAATTCTTTTTTAAAAATCTTGTATATTGAAACAAAAGTATTCACATATCTTAATCTTTAAATGAATTGAATGAAAATTAAGTTTGCAATACATATATAGGCTTTTCATTTCATATTTAAAATATGTTCATGATTTTCTACACCACTTACGATAGTGAGATTTGGACCCTGATCAGAAAAGCAGGGAATCTGCTCCAGAAAATGATATCTGTAGAATTCGTACAAACCAAGAACTTTACCATGTGTACAAAGACCCACCCATAGTCATAATGATTAAAAGGAAGACTACGCTGGGCAGAAAGGATGCCAGAATGTAGAGCAGCAAACGTTTTCTACAGGCAGAAGCCTGGGGGCAGACGACTCACTGGTCGCCCAAGACTGAGATGGAAGTGGAAGGATGATGTGGAAATGGACATACACCAGCTGGGGGTTCGGGCATGGAGGAGAGCCATGGATCGATCCGAATGGAAGGATGTGGTGGAGCAGGCCGGGGCCCTACACCGGCTGTGGTCCCATAGATCAGTGCTTCTCAAAGTGGTGGTCCGCGGACAGGCGCCGGTCCGTGGGCCATCCACCACCGGTCCGCAGAAGTTACCAAGAAAGGGAAAAAATATCTATATATATAAATCAACAGAACAAGAACAATTCGTCTGCAAATAAGCATGACGAATAACCCTCACTGGGGGGGGGGTCGACAAATCACAGTTTTACGTTGGCTAGCGATGGTAGTAAAGGGTGGGAGCGGTGAAGGGGGCAGGTAACAACAACCGCGGTGCGCACATTTCGAGATCAACAATGCATCGGCGATTCCCCCCCCCCTCTACTTTCACTCGCGTTGTTTTCATGTCTTCATGCTGTTGTTGGTGTCAATTCTCCTCCACCCGTTCTTTGCACTATCTATGAGCAAGTCTGCGGTGTATGCTACGCCGCGGGTCGTATCTAGTATAATTATAATCCTCCATTTGCAACCATTAATGCTAGCCCTATATAATATACTAGGGGCAAGTACCCGGCTTTCCCGGGTTTAACAGCAACAACATAAAAACAACAACAGCAACAAAACAACAAAAACAAACAACAAAAACAAAACAACAACTACAACAACAACAGCAACAACAACAAAGCAACAACAACAACAAAACAACAACTACAACAACAACAGCAACAACGACAAAAACAACAACAGAAACAGCAACAGCAACAAAACAACAAAAACAAAACAACAACAAAAACAACAAAATCAACAACAAAACAACTACAACAACAACAGCAACAACAACAAAGCAACAACAACAAAACAACAACTACAACAGCAACAACAACAAAGCAACAACAACATGAAGGACATTGTCATCGAAGGGCAAGGGATGTGGACAAAGACAACAGCAGTAAAAACAACACAAAAGCAACAACAGCAACAACAACAGCAACAACAACAAAAACAACAACAGCAACAAAAACAAAACAACAACAAAAACATCAACAACAAAACAACAACTACAACAACAAAAGCAACAACAACAAAGCAACAACACAAAAAAACAAACCCGTAAAAACAAAGTTTTTGACTATAAATCCCTTATATATGAGACATAACTAACAGTATTGATTATTTTCAAACATTTACAGACTGAATCTGTCTTAACACAAGTTTGCTTCATAACCCTAGGGGGGGAGGGGTGGGTGGGAGGGGGAGAGGGGAAAAGTCTGGTAACCGATTCGCTTGACCGAGCTCAGAGTGACACGTAAAATGTAAACAAAAGCGCACCGTCGTTTCGTTGGGTCGCCTCAATGCTCAAAATTTCACGTGGCAAAAAAACAATAACAAACCGTGAATTAAAATTACATACCTCATATAAGGATAAACTAAAAATGCATTAATTTAATTACGGTACGTTCGATCGATCTGAAATTTTGATACGATGCATTGTTAGGTGAGACGACTCCGTGTGCCGAATTTCAGTTTGATCGGATCATGGGAAGTGTTTCATTTTTGACTTCTGTTTTTCCGCCCGCCGAGCCCAAGACAGACAGACAGAGAGAGAGAGAGAGAGACGCCGGTGAAGTTAATATAAGGGATTTAAATAAAAACAACCCGTAATAAAACAAACCCGTAAAAACAAAGTTTTTGACTATAAATCCCTTATATATGAGACATAACTAACAGTAGTGATTATTTTTAAACATTTACAGACTGACACTGAGTGATGTCCCTTGTCTTTAATAAATGGGGGTGGGATGTGAGGGGGTGTCGGCACGACGGTCGTCGTCAACACGACGGTCGGCGTCAACTCAAACTCACGTGGAACCTGAATTTACAGTGAATTTTGAATTACATACCTCATATAAGGATAAACTAAAAATGCATTAATTTAATTATGGTACGTTCGATCGATCTGAAATTTTGATACGATGCATTGTTAGGTTCGACGGGTCCGTGTGCCAAATTTCAGTTTGATCGGATCATGCGAAATGGGTCATTTTTGACTTCTGTTTTTCCGCCCGCCGAGCCCGCCGAGCCCAAGACAGACAGACAGAGAGAGAGAGACGGCCGCAAGTTAATATAAGGGATTTAAATAAAACAAACCCGTAAAAACAAAGTTTTTGACTATAAATCCCTTATATATGAGACATAACTAACAGTATTGATTATTTTCAAACATTTACAGACTGAATCTGTCTTAACTCAACTTTGCATCATAACCCTAGGGGGGAGGGGTGTGTGGGAGGGGGAGAGGGGAAAAGTCTGGTCACCGATTCGCTTGACCGAGCTCAGAGTGACACGTAAAATGTAAACAAAAGCGCACCGTCGTTTCGTTGGGTCGCCTCAATGCTCAAACTTTCACGTGGCAAAAAAACAATAACAAATCGTGATTTTAAATTACATACCTCATATAAGGATAAACTAAAAATGCATTAATTTAATTACGGTACGTTCGATCGATCTGAAATTTTGATACGATGCATTGTTAGGTAAGACGGGTCCGTGTGCCAAATTTCAGTTCGATCGGATCATTGGAAGTGGGTCATTTTTGACTTCTGTTTTTCCGCCCGCCGAGCCCATGAGATGATGAGAGAGAGACAGACAGAGAGAGACGGCCGCGAAGTTAATATAAGGGATTTAAAAACCAAGTTTTTGACTATAAATCCTTTACGTATGAGACGTAACTAAAAGAATGTTCATTATAACACGCAGCGCAAGACCATCCAAAAATACAAAATTGCAGTTGTGTCGTAAAACGTGTTTAATATAATGCGCACCGATCAGGAATAGGTTTATAAAAAGTGTTGTCAGTAAAATACGCACCTTATTGCGCGACAGAAAGGTTGTTCAATATAATACGCACCGCGACGCTCTATCTCAAAAAATAGCATGATACATAGGAATAAATAAAATAATCTAAAAAATCAATAATTTAATTACGGTACATGCGATCGATCTGAAATTTTGATACTTTGTTTTTATCATCGGTACGAAACTGCCTGCAAAATTTCAGCTCGCTATCTTGCGAGCAAGTGGGTTAAAAATCCATCAAAAGTTTTGGCGACAAGCAAGCAAGCAAGCAAGGTCGGCCGCAGACACCACGAGTTAATATAAAGGATTTAAAAACAATTATTTTATGGCGATAGTCGCCTTCTTGTTAATCTCGACACCAAAATGTTTATTATTTTGCGTCATTATTTTTTTTACGTCTTAATTTTCAAAAATTTTTATTTTATATAGCGCATATAAGGAAAAATTACATTTTGGGCCCCCGGCCCCCAGTATCTTATATATATGGAACGAAACCTGTTTAATAACCTTTCCGGTATAATTTTGTGTACGTGTACCAAATTTCACGTTATTTGGTTGTCCAGATCTTGAGTTATTAGGGAACAGACAGACAACCAGACAGACACCAAATGCGTCTTATATGTATAAAGATATATATATACTAGGGGCAAGTACCCGGCTTCGCCCGGGTTTAACAACAACAGCAACAACAACAAAAACAACAACAGCAACAATGACAAAAACAACAACAGAAACAGCAACAGCAACAAAACAACAAAAACAAAACAACAACAAAAACAACAAAATCAACAACAAAACAACAACAAAACAACAACTACAACAACAACAGCAACAACAACAAAGCAACAACAACAAAACAACAACTACAACAGCAACAACAACAAAGCAACAACAACATGAAGGACATTGACGTCGCAGGGCAAGGGATGTGGACAACAACAACAACAGCAAAAACAACACAAAAGCAACAACAGCAACAACAGCAACAACAGCAACAACAACAAAAACAACACAAAAGCAACAACAGCAACAGCAAAAACAACAAACAACAACAAAAACAAAACAACAACAAAAACATCAACAACAAAACAATAACAAAGCAACAACAAAACAACAACTACAACAACAACAGCAACAACAACAAAGCAACAACAACAAAACAACAACAAAAGCAACAACAACAAAGCAACAACAACAAAAAAATTATTTTATGGCGATAATCGCCTTCTTGTTAATCTCGACACCAAAATGTTTATTAATTTGCGTCATTATTTTACGTCTTAATTTTCAATAATTTTTATTTTATATAGCTCATATAGGGAAAAACTACATTTTGGGCCCCCGGGCCCCAGTATCTTATATATAAAGAACGAAACCTGTTTAATAACCTTTCCGGTATAATTTTGTGTACGTGTACCAAATTTCACGTTATTTGGTTGTCTGGATCTTGAGTTATTAGGGAACAGACAGACAGACATCCAGACAACAAATGCGGCTTATATATATAGAGATACTAGGGGCAAGTACCCGGCTCCCGCCCGGGTTTAACAACAACAGCAACAAAACAAAAACAACAAAAACAACAACAAAACAACAAAAACAAAACAACAACAAAAACAACAAAAACAACAAAACAACAAAAACAAAACAACAACAAAAACAACAAAAACAACAACAAAACAACAAAAACAAAACAACAACAAAAACAACAACAAAACAACAACAAAACAACAACTACAACAACAACAACAAAACAACAACTACAACAACAACAGCAACAACAACAAAGCAACAACAACAAAGCAACAACAACAAAACAACAAATACAACAGCAACAACAACAAAGCAACAACAACATGAAGGACATTGTCGTCGCAGGGCAAGGGATGTGGACAACAACAACAACAGCAAAAACAACACAAAAGCAACAACAGCAACAACAACAGCAACAACAACAAAAACAACAACAGCAACAACAACAAAAACAAAACAACAACAAAAACATCAACAACAAAACAACAACAAAACAACAACAACAGCAACAACAAAGCAACAACAACAAAACAACAACTACAACAACAAAAGCAACAACAACAAAGCAACAACAACAAAAAAAATTATTTTATGGCGATAATCGCCTTCTTGTTAATCTCGACACCAAAATGTTTATTAATATGCGTCATTATTTTACGTCTTAATTTTCAATAATTTTTATTTTATATAGCTCATGTAGGGAAAAACTACATTTTGGGCCCCCGGGCCCCAGTATCTTATATATATGGAACGAAACCTGTTTAATAACCCTTCCGGTATAATTTTGTGTACGTGTACCAAATTTCACGTTATTTGGTTGTCTGGATCTTGAGTTATTAGGGAACAGACAGACAACAAATGCGGCTTATATATAGAGAGAGATATATTATATACTAGGGGCAAGTACCCGGCTTCTCCCGGGTTTAACAACAGCAGCAACAACAACAAAAACAACAACAGCAACAAAACAACAAAAACAAACAACAAAAACAAAACAACAACTACAACAACAACAGCAACAACAACAAAGCAACAACAACGAAACAACAACTACAACAACAACAGCAACAACAACAGCAACAACGACAAAACCAACAACAAAAACAGCAACAGCAACAAAACAACAAAAACAAAACAACAACAAAAAAACAACAAAATCAGCAACAAAACAACAATAAAACAACTATAACAACAACAGCAACAACAACAAAAACAACAACAGCAACAACTACAAAAACAAAACATCAACAAAAAAATCAACAAAAAAACAACAACAAAAAAATCAACAACAAAACAACAACAAAACAACAACAAAACAACAACTACAACAACAACAACAACAAAGCAACAACAACAAAACAACAACTACAACAACAAAACAACAACTACAACAACAAAAGCAACAACAACAAAAAAATTATTTTATGGCGATAATCGCCTTCTTGTTAATCTCGACACCAAAATGTTTATTAATTTGCGTCATTATTTTACGTCTTAATTTTCAATAATTTTTATTTTATATAGCTCATATAGGGAAAAACTACATTTTGGGCCCCCGGGCCCCAGTATCTTATATATAAGGAACGAAACCTGTTTAATAACCTTTCCGGTATAATTTTGTGTACGTGTACCAAATTTCACGTTATTTGGTTGTCTGGATCTTGAGTTATTAGGGAACAGACAGACAACCAGACAGACAACAAATGCGTCTTATATATAGAGAGATAGATATATATATAGAGAGATATATATTATATATATATCAATTTTTGGGCAATAAGCACATAAAATGAAAACAATAAATTAAAATACATTACATTTCGCTACCCCATCAATACAGGTAAAATAGCGTACTGGTCCCTGGGGCAATGGAAAAATTCATGCCGGTCCGCCATATTAAAAAGTTTGAGAAGCACTGCCATAGATGATGATGATGTTCATGATTTTCGGGTATAAAGAGGCCGTCCATAAATGACGTCACGCACCTAGAGAAGGGGGGGGGGTCCACATTTGTGACGAGGGGGAGGGGGCTAGTATAAGAATTATTACGTCATGTCAAAACACGCTACTCTAAATCAAAGTTCAACTTTAATATTTGATTTCTTACTATTTATTTTGTGACGTTTTACATGGATTCATGCCTCTTACGATATCAGAATGCAGTCTTACACTAAATACATACTCAAATAACAATAAAGTGTTTTGAAAAATGTGTAAAATGTCATTTTAAAAAAAAATTTAACCAATTCAAGTGGAACTTTGATATAGAGTAGCGCGTTTTTTGATGTGACGTCACAGTTCTTAATTCACCCCTCCCCCCCTCCCCCTCGTCACACATCGTCACAAATGTGTGCCCTCCCTCCCCCACCTAGGTGCGTGACGTCACTTATGGTCGGCCCCTATGTGAATGTCTTCGTATGGAGCGAAGCGTCACAAAGTGTACTTGTATCTATAGGTTGAAACACTCACAGATAAACTTTGTGACGGTGGGCCCAATACCAATGAGCGCCATACAGATTAAATGTCTCAATATGAAAGCGTGTATTTATTTTCTTATGGGTACAAAGCTTTGTTTTAAAAGTACATAACCTTTTATTTTTACATATTTTTTATACTGTACCTGTACTTTAAACATTTTAAGACGACATTGTGATGCAAAATAAATTTTGTTTATTGATTATTTTTTAGCATTTATTTTAAACGTTTCTATATGATTTCCTATAAAGTTTGAATCTTTTGATAAAGTACTTCCACTTCTGTTGGAGGGGAGTAAATATGACAAAGCTAGATGATTTGGTGCGTTTGAAGGGTACGTAAAAAATAGGAACAATTAGTGTTTATGTATTGCCCATATTGCCTCTTTACAAACGTACTAAAGAATAAGCACTCTGCTGAGGCACTTGCCTAACTAAATATAAACGTGTATATTTCCCGTGAGGTATTTCATTATTATAACTATAATTGCTGAAGGATCTCGAGAGAAAACCTCAGTCATTATATAAATATGTTTAAGTGTGTGTGTGTGTTAGTGCGTAAGTGGGTGGGTGAGAGAGTAAGAGTAACGTGGAGTGGGCTGAAACTACTTCAAAACGTTTCTCACATACTCATTAATTTAAAAAATACATAGTTTCCATGTTAATAGAGTTGTTATCAAATGCCTCAAGTTTCCATGTTAATAGAGTTGTTATCAAATGTCTCAAGTTCCCATGTTAATAGAGTTGTTATCAAATGTCTAGAGTTTCCATGTTAATAGAGTTGTTATCAAATGTCTCAAGTTTCCATGTTAATAGATTGGTTATCAAATGTCTCAAGTTTCATGTTAATAGAGTTATTATAAAATGTCCCAAGTTTCCATGTTAATAGAGTTGTTATCAAATGTCTCAAGTTTCCATGTTAATAGAGTTGTTATCAAATGTCTCAAGTTTCCATGTTAATATAGTTGTTATCAAATGTCTCAAGTTTCCATGTTAATAGATTGGTTATCAAATGTCTCAAGTTTCATGTTAATAGAGTTATTATAAAATGTCCCAAGTTTCCATGTTAATATAGTTGTTATCAAATGTCTCAAGTTTCCATGTTAATAGAGTTGTTATCAAATGTCTCAAGTTTCCATGTTAATAGAGTTGTTATCAAATGTCTCAAGTTTCCATGTTAATAGATTTGTTATCAAATGTCTCAAGTTTCATGTTAATAGAGTTGTTATCAAATGTCTCAAGTTTCATGTTAATAGAGTTATTATAAAATGTCTCAAGTTTCCATGTTAATAGAGTTGTTATCAAATGTCTCAAGTTTCCATGTTAATAGAGTTGTTATCAAATGTCTCAAGTTTCATGTTAATAGAGTTATTTTAAAATGTCCCAAGTTTCCATGTTAATAGAGTTGTTATCAAATGTCTCAAGTTTCCATGTTAATAGAGTTGTTATCAAATGTCTCAAGTTTCCATGTTAATAGATTTGTTATCAAATGTCTCAAGTTTCCATGTTAATAGAGTTATTATAAAATGTCCCAAGTTTCCATGTTAATAGAGTTGTTATCAAATGTCTCAAGTTTCATGTTAATAGAGTTATTATAAAATGTCTCAAGTTTCCATGTTAATAGAGTTGTTATCAAATGTCTCAAGTTTCATGTTAATAGAGTTATTATAAAATGTCCCAAGTTTCCATGTTAATAGAGTTGTTATCAAATGTCTCAAGTTTCCATGTTAATAGAGTTGTTATCAAATGTCTCAAGTTTCCATGTTAATAGAGTTGTTATCAAATGTCTCAAGTTTCATGTTAATAGAGTTATTATAAAATGTCCCAAGTTTCCATGTTAATAGAGTTGTTATCAAATGTCTCAAGTTTCCATGTTAATAGAGTTGTTATCAAATGTCTCAAGTTTCCATGTTAATAGAGTTTTTATCAAATGTCTCAAGTTTCCATGTTAATAGATTTGTTATCAAATGTCTCAAGTTTCCATGTTAATAGAGTTATTATCAAAATGTCTCAAGTTTCCATGTTAATAGAGTTGTTATCAAATGTCTCAAGTTTCCATGTTAATAGAGTTGTTATCAAATGTCTCAAGTTTCCATGTTAATAGAGTTGTTATCAAATGTCTCAAGTTTCCATGTTAATAGAGTTGTTATCAAAATGTCTCAAGTTTCCATGTTAATAGAGTTGTTATCAAATGTCTCAAGTTTCCATGTTAATAGAGTTGTTATCAAATGTCTCAAGTTTCCATGTTAATAGAGTTGTTATCAAATGTCTCAAGTTTCCATGTTAATAGAGTTGTTATCAAATGTCTCAAGTTTCCATGTTAATAGAGTTGTTATCAAATGTCTCAAGTTTCCATGTTAATAGAGTTGTTATCAAATGTCTCAAGTTTCCATGTTAATAGAGTTGTTATCAAATGTCTCAAGTTTCATGTTAATAGAGTTGTTATCAAATGTCTCAAGTTTCCATGTTAATAGAGTTGTTATCAAATGTCTCAAGTTTCCATGTTAATAGAGTTGTTATCAAATGTCTCAAGTTTCCATGTTAATAGAGTTGTTATCAAATGTCTCAAGTTTCCATGTTAATAGAGTTATTTATAAAATGTCCCAAGTTTCCATGTTAATAGAGTTGTTATCAAATGTCTCAAGTTTCCATGTTAATAGAGTTGTTATCAAATGTCTCAAGTTTCCATGTTAATAGATTTGTTATCAAATGTCTCAAGTTTCCATGTTAATAGAGTATTATCAAAATGTCCCAAGTTTCCATGTTAATAGAGTTGTTATCAAATGTCTCAAGTTTCATGTTAATAGAGTTGTTATCAAAATGTCTCAAGTTTCCATGTTAATAGAGTTGTTATCAAATGTCTCAAGTTTCATGTTAATAGAGTTATTATCAAAATGTCTCAAGTTTCCATGTTAATAGAGTTGTTATCAAATGTCTCAAGTTTCCATGTTAATAGAGTTGTTATCAAATGTCTCAAGTTTCCATGTTAATAGAGTTGTTATCAAATGTCTCAAGTTTCCATGTTAATAGAGTTATTATCAAAATGTCCCAAGTTTCCATGTTAATAGAGTTGTTATCAAATGTCTCAAGTTTCCATGTTAATAGAGTTGTTATCAAATGTCTCAAGTTTCCATGTTAATAGAGTTGTTTATCAAATGTCTCAAGTTTCCATGTTAATAGATTTGTTATCAAATGTCTCAAGTTTCCATGTTAATAGAGTTATTATAAAATGTCCCAAGTTTCCATGTTAATAGAGTTGTTATCAAATGTCTCAAGTTTCCATGTTAATAGAGTTGTTATCAAATGTCTCAAGTTTCCATGTTAATAGAGTTGTTATCAAATGTCTCAAGTTTCATGTTAATAGAGTTATTTTAAAATGTCCCAAGTTTCCATGTTAATAGAGTTGTTATCAAATGTCTCAAGTTTCCATGTTAATAGAGTTGTTATCAAATGTCTCAAGTATCCATGTTAATAGATTTGTTATCAAATGTCTCAAGTTTCCATGTTAATAGAGTTGTTATAAAATGTGCCAAGTTTCCATGTTAATAGAGTTGTTATCAAATGTCTCAAGTTTCCATGTTAATAGAGTTGTTATCAAAATGTCTCAAGTTTCCATGTTAATAGAGTTGTTATCAAATGTCTCAAGTTTCATGTTAATAGAGTTATTGTAAAATGTCCCAAGTTTCCATGTTAATAGAGTTGTTATCAAATGTCTCAAGTTTCCATGTTAATAGAGTTGTTATCAAATGTCTCAAGTTTCCATGTTAATAGAGTTGTTATCAAATGTCTCAAGTTTCCATGTTAATAGAGTTGTTATCAAATGTCTCAAGTTTCCATGTTAATAGAGTTGTTATCAAATGTCCCAAGTTTCCATGTTAATAGAGTTGTTATCAAATGTCTCAAGTTTCCATGTTTAATAGAGTTGTTATCAAATGTCTCAAGTTTCCATGTTAATAGAGTTGTTATCAAATGTCTCAAGTTTCCATGTTAATAGAGTTGTTATCAAATGTCTCAAGTTTCCATGTTAATAGATTTGTTATCAAATGTCTCAAGTTTCCATGTTAATAGAGTTGTTATCAAATGTCTCAAGTTTCCATGTTAATAGAGTTGTTATCAAATGTCTCAAGTTTCCATGTTAATAGAGTTGTTATCAAAATGTCTCAAGTTTCCATGTTAATAGAGTTGTTATCAAATGTCTCAAGTTTCCATGTTAATAGAGTTGTTATCAAATGTCTCAAGTTTCCATGTTAATAGAGTTGTTATCAAATGTCTCAAGTTTCATGTTAATAGAGTTATTATCAAAATGTCCCAAGTTTCCATGTTAATAGAGTTGTTATCAAATGTCTCAAGTTTCCATGTTAATAGAGTTGTTATCAAATGTCTCAAGTTTCCATGTTAATAGAGTTGTTATCAAAATGCCTCAAGTTTCCATGTTAATAAAGTTGTTATCAAATGTCTCAAGTTTCCATGTTAATAGAGTTGTTATCAAATGTCTCAAGTTTCCATGTTAATAGAGTTGTTATCAAATGTCTCAAGTTCCCATGTTAATAGAGTTGTTATCAAATGTCTCAAGTTTCCATGTTAATAGAGTTGTTATCAAATGTCTCAAGTTTCCATGTTAATAGAGTTGTTATCAAATGTCTCAAGTTTCCATGTTAATAGAGTTGTTATCAAATGTCTCAAGTTTCATGTTAATAGAGTTATTATAAAATGTCCCAAGTTTCCATGTTAATAGAGTTGTTATCAAATGTCTCAAGTTTCCATGTTAATAGAGTTAGTTATACAAATGTCTCAAGTTTCCATGTTAATAGAGTTGATATCAAATGTCTCAAGTTTCCATGTTAATAGAGTTGTTATCAAATGTCTCAAGTTTCCATGTTAATAGAGTTGTTATCAAATGTCTCAAGTTTCCATGTTAATAGAGTTGTTATCAAATGTCTCAAGTTTCCATGTTAATAGAGTTATTATCAAATGTCTCAAGTTTCCATGTTAATAGAGTTGTTATCAAATGTCTCAAGTTTCCATGTTAATAGAGTTGTTATCAAATGTCTCAAGTTTCCATGTTAATAGAGTTGTTATCAAATGTCTCAAGTTTCCATGTTAATAGAGTTGTTATCAAATGTCTCAAGTTTCCATGTTAATAGAGTTGTTATCAAATGTCTCAAGTTTCCATGTTTAATAAAGTTGTTATCAAATGTCTTAAGTTTCATGTTAATAGAGTTATTATAAAATGTCTCAAGTTTCCATTTTAATAAAGTTGTTATCAAATGTCTCAAGTTTCCATGTTAATAGAGTTGTTATCAAATGTCTCAAGTTTCCATGTTAATAGAGTTGTTAACAAATGTCTCAAGTTCCCATGTTAATAGACTTGTTATCAAATGTCTCAAGTTTCCATGTTTATAGAGTTGTTATCAAATGTCCAGAGTTTCATTTGAAGAGACTATCTATAAACTTGAGTTTATTGTGTATTTATGGAACAACGTCACAAAGAACTAAATCATTTTAAACAATGCGGCCCTCTGTTAAAATCCGCCAACAAAAAGTGTCCCTCGAGCCAAAACAATTGCCAGCCTTGGGCTAAGGGGCAACAAGTGGTGGGAGAATCATAAAAAATCATATAGATTATATCCCTAAATTTAGGGATCGAAATCAAGTGGGATGCCACTTAGATAAAATAGATTGACAAAAGGTATAACGCACTAAAGTAACTTAAATAAATTTAGGTTAAAGTAAATGTAATAATCTTTATGTTTGCTTAATTTAAAATGATAACCTTTTTAAATTCATTTTTGCATTTTTTTTCATAACCCAATACATTTTTCTAAATCTTATTTTTAGAAACATTTAAGAAACATAATTTATTAATACTAATTATCATATGATTGTAGATTATATTGCATTAGAACTATTTTAAAATGTAAGAACGTGACATACTCTTGTTAGATACGTTTACTTAATCAAGTGAATATCTTTATTTAATATAACAGTAAAGGTGCTCTTTGGTGCGTCACTGACGGGAAATACAATTATAATGCACGTCCTAAATAATAACATACAAAATACTCAAACAAATTTGTGCAATGAAAACAATAAATTTAAGCTTTATTTTAAACTGAAACAACAATAGACGTTTCGGCTAATGCCTTCATCAGTGCAATAACATAAAATAGGTACTTACATAAATAATATCTACATTCTTAAAACATATTATATCATAAGATACTTTAAAATATTTATGTAAAATAAAAAGAAAGGAAAAACAAAAACAAACAAGGACACAGGATTTAGGAAAAAGGAGGAAGTATCTAAAGCTACAGTGAAAACCACAACGGGAAAAAGATTCTACAGTTAGGTAAAATTATGAATTTGGTTAATTCCATATGGAGCCAACGTACCAAATCGTTTTATAAGTCTATTTTCCATGTGGATCCTATCATGGGTATTGCTTGCATAAAATACCAGTAACTGCAATATCTGAAATGCCGTCATGGTCAACACTGTTGAAATGTTTAGACACTGGACATTGAGCCTGTTTATTTATATTATACAGGTGTTCTCGAAACCGATCTCCAAGACGACGACCTGTCTCACCCACGTAAATTTTATTACACATCTTGCAAAGAATTGCATAAATCACGTTGCGACTTGTACAAGTGAATCCATATTTTATTATGAATTTTTCAAGAGGGAAAGAAATTTTGTTAATTTCAATCACATATGGACAAGTATTGCAACGGTTACGGTTGCAACCTTTGGTTCCAATATGTACTTTCATTGTGGGAAGGTGACTTCTTACAAGTATATCTCTGAGGCTTCTATCTCTCCGGAAAGCAAACAGAGGAGTTTTTTTGAAGACCTGCTGAGTTAGAGGGTCAGCCATGAGGATTGGTCGGTTTTTGAGAATCACCTGGCGGGCTTTAAAATTATGAGGATGAAAAGTTAAAATAAATTTGGATCGATCACATTGATCAGAAACAGATGATGTAAACATGTCTTGTCTGGTTTTACCTTTAATTCGATTGACAGCGGATATTAAAACTGTTTCCGGGTATGATCTTCTTCTCCTATGTTATTGTACTGATGAAGGCATGAGCCGAAACGTCTATTGTCGTTTTAGTTTAAAGTAAAGCTGAAATTTATTGTTTTCATTACACAAATTTGTTTGTCTATTTTGTATTTTATTTAAAAGCTTTATCGCAGTCCCATTCTGTATGATATATAATAACACATTTAAAAAGATTGAATCACAAACACAAATTCCTAAACAATCCATTAAAGCACTCACAATTGTCACAAACATATTATGTCGGGCTGTTGTCGGAATCCCTACACATATAACATCATGAAAAGTCATGACGCCAATTTAATAATAATAATGTTAAAATACTATTATTCGAAACAAATATTTGTTTAATGTTTGGTATTACCGTTCAACGATCACGATAAAAATGTTTGATTTTATTTATAATTTTAGAATGACAACATCTTTAAAGACGTAATATTATATTCGTTAAGTCGTAGAAAGACCCTAATTATAAAGAGAACATTTTTGTGTTGTATATAATAGTTGTTAAAATAACCCACTAAATTATTGTGGCTGAAAAGATAAATGGTAACTGTAAGCATGTTCTAAATTTTTAGTTTGTTATCGAGTAGTTATTATTTCTTAGTGTGTAATCTTATTTGTTCACATCCAGTATATATATAAACATAGTTGGTAATCTGAATTGCACACAGCCAGTAGTAATACAAATCTAGTTAATAATATAAACTATGAAAAGACGATACTTGTATCAACCTATTTGATAAAGCCAGTAAAAATTTTATAGAGTTTAAAATAGATGGAAACGCCACACTTTACTTATTACCCTATTTGTTTTGTTAGTAGAAAAATGCTAAGACTGTTATAAGGGTTTGAAATAAAAATTTAAATATTCAATTTTAATAAGGGATAAAAAAAATACTTTTAATTTTTATACATAAACTAATACGCAAGTAGACGCATCGGCTAATGCCTTAATCGTGCATTACACATAATTAAACAAGTTTTAAAATTGATGTTTTTAAATAACACATTAAGTATACATCATGAAAAATAATAATTAAATAAAATTACTTAAATAAGAAAAACCCGTAAAAAACCAAGTTTTTGACTATAAATCCTTTATGTACGAGAAGTAACTAAAAGAATGTTCATTATAATACGCAGCGCCAGACCATCCAGAAATACAAAATTGCAGTTGTGTCGTAAAACATGTTTAATATAATGCGCACCGATCAGGAATATGTTTATAAAAAGAGTTGTCAATAAAATACGCACCTTATTGCGCGACAGAAAGGTTGTTCAATATAATACGCACCGCGACGCTCTATCTCAAAAAATAGCATGATACATAGGAATAAATAAAATAATCTAAAAAATCAATAATTTAATTACGGTACATGCGATCGATCTGAAATTTTGATACATTGGTTTTATCATCGGTACGAAACTGCCTGAAAAATTTCAGCTCGCTATCTTGCGAGCAAGTGGGTTAAAAATCGATCAAAAGTTTTGGCGACAAGGTCGGTCGGTCGGTCGGTCGTTCGGTCGGTCGGCCGCAGACACCACGAGTTAATATAAAGGATTTAAAAATAACTGCTGATCACTCTGTATAAACTATTTATTTTTCTCTTTTCTTATTCCTTTTTTTAAAATTACTAACCCCCTTATTCTTCCCGATATTTTCTATCCTAAAACCGGTATTTTATCCTTGCCTGTGGCCCATATTGTAGAAATCACCTTTAAAAGACGTTTCAGACTTCTCCTGCGACAGATATATTAGTCTTTGCCAGTCAGTGGTGTAGCGATGGGGGAAAGGGGGGCAAATACCTCGGGCGGCACTTTTTTATGGGCGGCAAATTCCTAGTTGTTAATTAGCTTCTATGACAAACAATTTCGAAAGACAGCGGAACTTTTATCAAAATAAAATAGAAACCAAATAAGAAATTATTTAGAGAAAAAAGGTACTTTCCTAACATAATTATGTTAACGATTATTCTGCCAAAATTCAAACACAAAATTTGATATAAATTCTTCTGTTACTTATGCTAATGAACAGAAAAACCAAGAGGCATGAGAAGGTGACACTGATCGGCTGTAAACTTAATTGGTTTTTCAAATTTGACAGCCGCTCCTGTTGTAGAAGCGTAAATTGCTGTACACTATAAATATTAGACATTAGCCAATCTAATGCTAGGGGCGGCACTTTGTTTAAGGTGGCGAATTCCTCATTTTTTTCATAGAAATAAAAGCTTTAAAATAAGTTAAATAAAATATACGAAGAGCCACGGTAAAAGTTAATAAAAGAAATGAATGATCTGTTAAAATACGTGAACTTTTCTAATGCCAAAACTTCAAACGCCATAATGAATCTAACTAAATTCTTCTGATACTAAAGCTACTGAAATGAATAACCAAGGGGCTAAAGTAGTATAAGAACATGACACTGATGTGCTGGTAACTATAACTGATTCAAGTTTGTCAGCCACTCATCATGTGGCAGCTAAAATTGTTATATCCATTAAATTCCAACAACTACTAAAAATTTTACAACACACATGGACATAAGTAAATTACTATAAGTGCAGCAAGTTGAAAAAGTGTCCAACATATTAACATTAACTTCTACAAAATAGACACGGTTCTTAGATCAAAATAGAGATGACACGGGTAACGTTAGAAAGATTTTAACGTAAGTAAATTACTGGGGGGGAATTGTAATTATATGGCGTATTCTCCTAAAGCATCAGCATTTTACTTTTAATGTCTTTTGTTTTGTTGCATAAACAAAAATAATTAACAAAGTTGTTTATCTAATGGAATAATGCTAATAGTTGACACCAAATAAATTCAAATGTAGCCAATCGTGAACAAGTGCTCAACATTGCCAAAGTATTTGCAAATGGAAGGAATCGGATAAAAAATAATAGACTATTAAAATAGAACAACTTGAACTGTCCCTTAACCCGTCGTATGGTCGTTGGGGCACCATCGTGAACTGCTCACTATCTCACGCCATTTTTCCCGGTCCTGTGCTGCCCTTTGAGAGTCGCTGAATGACAGACCGGTCCACTCTTTGATATCGTCCTCCCATATCTTCTTTTTTCAGCCTCTTTTCCTTCCTCCCTGGACTGTGCCTTGCAATATAGTTTTTGCTAGACCTCCAGCTTTTGTCACGTGTCCGTGCCATCGTAATTTCCTCTTCTTAATGGAGGTGAGAAGGTCGTCGTAGGGGCCAATGACAGTACTTATTGTGTTGCGGACCGCTTCGTTTGTGATGTGCGCTGTGTAGGAGATGTTCAATATCTTTCTGAAACATCTCATCTCTAGCGCATTGATTCTTCTTTGGAGGTCTGCAGTAAGCGTCCAAGCCTCACAACCATACCTGAAGACCGACATCGCCAGAGAGCAACAATAAATAGTAAAAGAATACAAAAGAAAGGGGCAAGAATTTCGTGTTATGATGTTTGACATTATTAAATCTTGGCAAAATAGACTGGCTTTTCTTGGTCACAGAGAGGATTATACTAGTGCAAATATAGGCAATATTATGGAACTTATGCATCTGCTAACAAAGTATGATCAAGTGCTTAAAGGAAAAAAAATAGCAACATGATTTTCTTTTAATGTCCCCTCAAATTTAAAATGAGACCATAGTAGTTTTAGGAGATGCAGTTTGCAAAAAAAATAAAATCTTTCAGGTACATGAAACCAAATATTATTCCATTGTATGCTTAAGCTCTCAATATTTCACATCAGTATCAAACAAATCCAGTAGTGTGATATGTAAAGATCGAAAATCAGAAAGCAGACTTTGTAGAATCTTTCATGGATTTCATTGGAAAAAATAACAATTAATTTTCGTACGACATTTAGGAAATAATTTTAAAGCTGATGGTCTTAAAATAATGGACTGCAGAGGCCCAACGTGTGCTATAACTGCTTTACTGCTGGAAAGTATACAGGAGTTCAAGAGACTTTAAGACATAAATATCATTGTCAAATCTCGCTTAAACAGTTTATTAAATCTTGTTTGATTTCATGCCATTCCACCTGAAACAAACTTTCTAATATTTTTATTACACTAGAACGTTGTTACGCAATTTTTCCATATCCATGCACTTTGGAAAGATCTAATTGATGCTACAGGCAAGGCATTAAACTAACTTCACGATACAAAATAGTGAATATACCATGGAGCCCTTTTGACGCTTTTTTTTTAAACTATAGGAAAAACTGACCGAGGCAGGCGAAAACTTAAACACACGAACAGACGCAGGAACTTTAGTAGTCACAATGCAATTTTCTTCTGGACATTTGGAAAGATGTTCTTTATGAAGTCAATGAAGTGCGAAATTATTTACAAACGTATTGTGCAAAATTACTTTGCAAAAGCTACTCACAGAGAAACTAATGGATCTTGTAAAGGATGCGTTGACTTTCACTAAATCTTTATGTGGAGACCTCAGGATTCTAAGTGTACCTTCCTGTCAAAGAACGAGAGAGAAAATTGTGGCGATCAAAGCCAATATGTAGTCATGTAGTGAGGTTTGGCAGTTATGATTTTCGTACACCATTTAGTTTACTTAATCTTAATAGCTATTTTGGATTTTGAGCATGGCACGGCTGACATTGATACATTAAAGATTGTTCCATGAAGAAAAGCAGAAAACTTCAATTTTTAAAATGAAAGCTTTCCTATTTATTACTAACATAAACATGAATAGTGGCCTTAATATTACGTTCTAAAATAAAACAAACCCTTAAAAACAACGTTTTTTACTATAAATCCTTTATATATGAGACATAACTAACAGTATTGATTATTTTCAAACGCGACAAACATTTACAGACTGAATCTGTCTTAACTCAACTTTGCTTCATAACCCTGGGGTGGGGGGGGTGGCAGAGGGGAAAAGTCTGGTCACCGATCGCTTGACCGAGCTCAGCGTGACACGTAAAATGTAAACAAAAGCACGCCGGTACTTCGATGGGTCGACGTCAAAGCGTCAACTCAAACTCTCACGTGGGGAAAAAAACAATAACAAACCGTGAATTTGAATTACAAACGTTATATAAGGATAAACTAAAAATGCATTAATTTAATTACGGTACGTTCGATCGATCTGAAATTTTGAAACGATGCATTGTTAGGTAAGACGGGTCCGTGTGCCAAATTTCAGCTCGATCGGATCACGGAAAGGGGGTCATTTTTTACTTTTGTTTTTCCGCCCGCCCAAGACAGAGAGAGATGACGACAGACAGAGAGAGATGACGACAGACAGAGAGACAGAGACGCCGGTGAAGTTAATATAAGGGATTTAAAAATTTTCTTTCTTTTAGAGCATATATGTATTTTATCGGGGAAGGTGGCAAACCTGGGTTCTGCCCCTGGCGGCACATACCCACGCTACGCCGCTGTTGCCAGTGTCCGACTTATTATATGTTAACTTTCTGCTTCATTTAGTTTTTTATTTTTAATTTCAACTTTCAGAATTAATCTCTTTCACTCTCCACAATGTAATATTTGCAATGTACGAACCGTTCCGTGCCACCCGATTCTTATCTTAAATTCACGAAACACAAATCGAGAGTGCACATTTTTATTCGGTTCGGCAGGTCAGATCTCATAATATCTTTAGCAAATTGACATATGGTATGTACATCACGCGCCAAGTAAATTCTACTAATTGCATTACCCCAGTGACCGTTAGATCCACAGCGTCTTTCGGGTTTAGCTTATCTTATATAGGCTTTTAGAAAGACCAGCTCTTAGGGCACCTCATAATTAACACGTTCGGTCTCGCTGTGGGAACATATTGTCTTTGCACTGATGTCAATGAACGATGATATCTCAGAACTATGGGTAGAGCAGTATGCGTAGAAGTGCGCTGAAGAAGAGAGTCGGTATGAGGACACAGAGAACTTGTGGTTAAGTGCAGCTGTAATCGTTCTTTTACGGCTTCAGAGAATTGAAGGTAAAAAAGAACCGCGTGCGTCATCCGATGTCATGGTATGTACTTATTGCTTGGTCATGCTCACATCATTGCAAGATTGGTTTTCAGAATATAAGATTATTTCATTATTTTACGATCCAAAGGACGCAGTTCGCTTGATTAAGGATTGTGTAGGACGCTAGAAATTCTTGTTTTTATTTTATTATTTTTATTTGCCGTTAACTCAAGGCGGAAAAAGTAACTTGTTTTACTCAGAAAAAAGCAAACATTTTAAAGTAGTTGTGAGTAGGTTCTCAAATTATTGGTAGTTTAAAAATACATTAAATTCACCATCTTCTTTTCACGATATTTTTTAAAAGTTTTTTTTTATAATAAATTATTTCTGAAGATGGCTTTACAATATGACCCTAAAGATAAGTTAAATATAACCAAAAACATGCCATGTGTTTTTCGTAATATTTTTTTAAAACTTTAAGCAATTGTGGTAAATTAGACTTTTTTTCATTTGCCTATTATTTTTTACCCAAACATTTTCTGTCTCCCCACTCTCTATTTCTTGCTCTCTCTCTCTCTCTCTCTCTCTCTCTCTCTCTCTCTCTCTCTCTCTCATCTCTCTCTCTCTCTCTCTCTCTCTCTCTCTCTCTCTCTCCCTCTCTCTCTCTTTTTCTCTATCTCTTGACAAGAAGTTCATTATAATATACTTTTATTTCTATTACTAAACACTTTCCCACATGATTGCTAAGTCTAAAAATAATTACATTTGGCTAAATCTTATGTAACAAAATCTTTCTTTTTTTAAATGAATCTAGAAGTTTCAACATTTCTGTGAATTACTTTGGCAAAACATCTACTGTTTAACAAAAAATGAAGCTAAACACTAAATAAAATGGTTTTAGAAGAGTTTTGCATGTTAAAAACCTGATTGCTGGCGTTTAATGAACAGTATAATTAAAATGAGATGTACTTTCTGGAGTTCTTTATTTTTTATATTTTTGCTTCCTTTTATCATGTCAACTGGTATTCTGTTGTCTTGACAAACACCCTCATCTGTTAAAATTTTTCAAACAAGACAATACAATAATTGTTCAGTTTTACCTTCTCGCAGGATACCAACCACCAAGAAGTGAGTCAGAGACTTCTGAACTCTAACCACGACGTCAAAGTAAGTCATCACTTGTATCTATGTCGAATCCGTTTAAGTAAATTATAGAATATTTATCTGATTTACTTGGTCCTTATTAAGTCTAAGTGGAGAGATTAAAATAAAGCTGACTGTTTCGGCGTTATCCTATCCACTTAAATTCATTCAGAGATGATTTTTAATAAGTCGAATAAAGGCTTCACATACGTCACTTAAAAAATAAAGGTAAGTCAATGGCTTAGAAATCTGTGAAAGGGACATTCGGAAACAAACGATTTGTGCCCAGATAAATGACTGAATGATGGCTGTATAGCGAAGTCAATAGCGCGCTCGCCTCATAAGCTGAGGTTCGAGGGGCTAAACCACGTTAAGCCACAATAAAACATGTTGATTAATGACAATTGCTTTAAAAAAATCCCCCGCTGACATGTCTACCAAGCCCCGAGAAAGTTCTAATGGAAACATAAGAACCCCTTACGACCACGAGGTTATGGGACACACACACACACACACAAAAGACTGAATAGTGACACATAATTATAGTCTACATTTTAATTAACTGTCACATGCATTCTTGCTTAACCGAAATTTAACCGCAATATAATATATAAAGAATGGGCAGGCAAATTTGAAAGTGATTGTTATTCTTTGGTTCCTACAGATGACGGTGTTCAGAGACTCCACTATGACGTCAGATAACTCTGTTGAGCTGGTGAACGTTGTGGTCGAAGATAGAGCCAACGGACTGAACAAGGCTGAGATGACAGATGAAAACCCTAAAATGGTGGAAACGAGGAGGGGCGCGTTTGTGTCGTGTGTAGAGAAGGTGGAGACGACCCTGGCAGAAGTTGGCAAACGTTTTGGTGGACAAATAAAGGTGGCTTTAAAGGTCGCACTTTTAGTGGCCTACATGAGTTACTTTGTTTACTGTATGCAGTACAGGTAAGAATGCAAGGAAATGTCAGGGGGGCATGGGGGGATGGTTACAGTCCATAGTTGTTTTAATTAGTGTCACGATGCTCAATTTCTTATACTCTTTTTTTAAAAATGTATAACACATAATAACGACTGGATGAAATTGTTACAGTTAATAAAAATTAATCTTCACATTTATTAGGCTTGAGATAATTTATTATAAAAACTTGCTATGTTACAAAGAATGATCAAAAAAGAAATAGATATTTGAAGGAGTATTAGCAAATATTATGCTTATAATAACTATAGAACAATTTAAGAATGTTATATATTCAGATTTTTTTAATTTTTAAAAGCTTTAGAAATGATGCGTATTCATCGCTTTGATGTTTGTATTTAATGTTATTTGAGCATGGCATAACTTTCATTTTGAAGGTTCGGCGACGAGGGTTCCATTGTTCTGCTGATCGGAACGTCCGTGTTGGCCATTTGTATATGCTTGAAACTATTAGCGACAAAAGGTTACACCTGTGATTTACCCTCTCAGTGGACCAAGTGCGTAGATCAGACAAAGGCGAGGAAAATGCTCACAGTGACACGATTGTAAGTACAAGGGAAAATGTTTAGTAGCAACGACATGAACACGGTGACAATTAAGGACTAAGACTCAGTGGCGTGGCTAGAACTTTTGCCGCCAGGGGCGGTCTCCTATTTGCCGCCCTTTTTAAGGGTCGTCCATAAATGACGTCACGTACCTGGGGGGGAAGGGAGTCACAAATTTTTGACGATGTGTGACGAGGGGGGGGGGATTGTTGTTCTAAACAACTGTGACGTCACATCAAAGCACGCAGCTTTAAATAAAAGTTCAACTTAAATCTTTGATTGCTTACAATTTATTCAATGACGTTTTACATGGATTCACGCGTGTTACGATATTACTTACACTAAATACAAACTTTAATAATAAAACATTCATTTGAAACAGGCTCATTTTCAAATAGAAAATTTACTAGTTACTTCTTATGTTATTTCTTGTCAATTTTTCCAAGCCGCTTGAAATTAAAAATTATGTCTTTTACTAAATTATGTATGCCAATTGTAGTGTTTTTTTTAACGTAGAAATTTGAATATTTTCATATTCTTTTCATAAATTTTAATAATTTTCCATAAAATAGACGATTTCAAATTATTTACACATTGCTTTAATTGGATATGCGTAAATTTTTTTAATGAATAACCGTATTTTAATGAAAAACGCAAATTATTTGTGCTAGTTTAATGCAATAAAAACAAAGTAAATTTAATTTTCAACAAATTGTCTTACAATTATTTTCCGAAAACTGAAACAGTAATATAAATGACCACTTGCAAGTTAAACACAATATTAAACCACCATGCCATGTAGGTACTTGTTCGCGTATCATTCTGCGCATGTGAAAATTCCATGAAAAAACTGTCGTAGCGATATTAATAGCAAATATTATTCGGCCCAGCAGTGATGTGTTTTTTTGTGTAGAGTTCTCTTATAAAAGCGTATTCTTTGAGGCATACCGTTTAATTTTCCAAAAAAAGCTATACCTTTTTAGCAATTTTAAATTTTTGAACAGTTATGCGTTAGTCAGTGGCGTCACTAGGGGGGTGCGGGGGTCGGGCCGCCCCGGGTGACACCCATCAGGGGGTGACACCCGAGCCTAAAATTTTACTGTGTACGATTTTACGTCAGAAAAAAAAATATGACAAATTTTTTAATCTTGAAAGAAATTAAGAAATACAATGAAATACGTTAAATGCGAAAACACTTATTAAAAAAATATCAGTTAACTTGCAATAATAAAACAGTCCCAACCCACAAACAACATTAAAACAAATTAGGAAAAAAGGAAAAGAAACAGTCGCAGCAGAGAGATTTTTAAAAAAGGCTGGAATGAAAGAGGGAGTGTGTTATGTTTTAAAAGATATAAAGCCATTTGGGCTTGGACACACAGACAGCATTGACGAATCCGACCTCACGACTCCCTCCACCACAGTGGGGTTGGGGGGGGGGAGAATACGATTTTTAATCACAGACAAACAAAAAATCATCAAAAGATGGGTTTTCTTTGTTGATGTTTTTCTTGAGGAAAATTATGATTTCAATGTCTTTGAGTTAATATTTTGTTTTATATTTATTTATTTAAAAGGCGTGAAAGCATAGACATGCATGTTTATATAAAGGTAGTCCCATCCCGACTTACGCTGTTTCGTGGTTACGAACGCGCCCCCTTAAAGAATACTATTACGCGTTATTCCGTATTTTAAAAAAAAATTTAAATAATTTTTTTCATGAGGTAACGAATTGTTTTCTCTATTTGAAATAACAAAAATTATTGAAAAATATGTATGATTATTATTTCAACCTACAACTTTCGTTTGCGAATTTTTCAAATGGCGAAGTTTTCAATCAAGTCAATAAAGCTGAGTAAGCTTATAATTATAAGTTCCTTTTCAATGCTCATTAGAGAGAGCATATAACATATTCAGTCTTTTTTGTCCCATGCAATTTCTAACTCATTATATATTCTTTTCAACTTTGAAAAGGATCGCTCTCAGCTGCAGTTTGATGTCATCATTGAAAGATAGATGCGAAGTGCGATGTGTACATTTGTAAAAGACTTTGTGAAATATAGCTCATTCAAAAGCAGCAAAATTTTTAGCTCTGTGCACGTATTTTTGAGTTTCGCTTTGTGCTACTTCCTTTTCTTTACCCTGAGCCTGGGGCTGGACAATAACTCTTTTAAGAGTTCTGAAAATTGGACTAGTTCTGAAGGTAAGCAGTCTTCGAAATCACTTGAACTTGAATGCTCTTCCATTAACTTGGCTGCTGCCCATCGGGTGGCGAAATTGCTGAGCTCAGTTAGGTTTGTAAGAAAGCCAAATTTCTCATGGATGTCTTTATATGCCTATGTTGTAGGGCTTAAGAAAGTTTGTCAATGATTACCAGAAATACCTCAATCTTGAATTTTTGTCTCGAAGAGAATACTGTTTTGTTGATGTCCCATTATCAAACTGCCGCTTTGTTTTTTGTTTGATAGTATTGAAGATTATTTACACTGTTTTTACGACGGACTTTTCCTTTCCTTTGTATTCATAGGAATCAAATTAAGAATGCTATTTTTTAACAAACTCAATGAGAGACTTCCTTTCTAAAATTGTTTCCCAAATTTCAAGTAAAATAGCGACTTCCAGTTGTTCAATTTCCTTTAGAAATCCTTCTTCTTCAAGTCGACGTGGCTGATTTTCATTTGTTGCTAAATCTTACAGTGCTGCAATATTCTCATGGTATCAGTTATTAAAAGACCTTACAGCATCATGTCAGGCTGACCATCTTGTGTCAGACAAGGCTTTGTTAGCATGTATCAATTTCATATGTTTTTGAAGTACCTGTCAACGATGAGTAGATGCAACAAGCCAGGTATAAAGATTTTGCAGAAGACAAAAAAATCTGACCGCAGCAGGACAACCTGCTGCTCATTTCCCAACCAAATTAAAGGAATGAGCTGTGCACGCACATAATGAGCAACAATACACTTCTGACGAAGAATAGCCTGGCTTCCGTTATACTTCCTACTCATATTTGCAGCATTGCCGTATGACTGTCCAAGGCATTTTCAGGGATTCGTACAAACATAATGGCCTGCATCTTTATCATACACTATAATTCATAATAAGTCTGGGGGCCCTTAAATTATTGGGGCTTTAGCCCGTTCAGCACCCCCCTTTTAATCCGCCATAGGGGGGTCACGCATCTGTGACGATGTGGTACGAGGAGGGGGGTGTTTGAGAAACGTTACGCCACATCAAACACGCGAAACTTTAAATAAATGTTCCACTTAAATATTTGATTGTTTACCATTTATTTAATTACGTTTTCAATGACTTCACGCATGTTACGATATTAGAGTGCAGACTTACCCTAAATACATATTTAAATGGAAAAAAAAATTGCAACATGCTAATTTTTATTGAGAAAATACGGCTTGGGGGGGGGTGGTCAAAGCTTTGTGACGTCATATCGTAAAAAAGGGGTGGGGTCTAAGTTTTTGTGACAAAGTATGACGCTGGAGGAGGGTGGGGTAAAAATCGGCAACCTCACGTGACGTCATTTATGGACGGCCCCTTCAGTCGTGAAGGGGTGACACCATGAGCTACCGCCCCGGGTGACACCAGCCCTAGTGACGCCTCTGGCGTTAGTTATAACAACCACTATGTAATCAAACAAATGCTTTGCAAATCCGTTAAAACTCGAAATTACAATGATTTTTGTTTCACCCGGGTTATACCCCTTCAAAAGAAAAACGGTGGTTGTTGCAAATGGCTGTACTTTTCAAATGCCGCCCCTTAAATGGGTGCCGCCCGGGGAGGACCACCCCCACCACCCCACTCTAGCTACGCCACTGACTAAAACATTTATTTGATGGTGTCTTTGCCCAACTTGTGACATTTCTTAAGTCTTCCGATTTGAGAAACTTCTTTTTGACCGACTTCAGACATTTCTTGTCGACCAATGTACTATTACCCTCTGAAATTAACAGCAACAAAACTCGGTTTTTTGCCAGGCTGAATTACAAAAACAAACAAAAAAACAAAATAATAAAATGCATGAAAATAATAATACAAAGAATGAAGAGTAATATTTACCAAAACAGTTTTACTTGTAAGAATCACTTGATAAATTTTATGATGTCTCTTTTGCCAGATATGGTAAATTAGATTTGTGTGTTGCTGAATCAATTCTCGGACAGCGTTCATAAAACTCGTATTTTTACGGCTCCATCGAATTCCGTTCACCTCTACTGACCGCCATGTACCACCCCCATTCCTCCAATGTCTTGAAGTACAAATCAATCATATTTAACGCGTAATTAAATTTTTTTAAAGTTTCTATATTCGAAAAAGAATGTCAGACCTTAAGTAAGTTTTTAATTTTTGTTGTCAATGTGTTCTCTTTTATGAACATATTTTCAATTTTCTTCATGCATAAATTTATATACTTATTACTTTACAGTCTCCTGTACTTTTTGGCCACTACGGGATTAGCTCTATATTTTGGATTCCTCGTGTTGCCCAGCCACCCACAGAACAGCCAGTCTATTCTTGGAATCTTCTGTCTCATTCTCATGTGTTTTGTCTTGTCAAAAAAATCGAGCAGGGTGCGTCATCTGTCTAGTAAACTGTCGTTTCTTTCTTAAATTGATTACATTTAATGACTAATTATTCACAAAAGTAAGAGCCAATCAGCTCTTATGGAATATTGATTTATAGAATTGAATACCAAAATATATACACGTATTATAGAACTAAGATATAAGACAGTCATATTCGGTTCACAGGTGAACTGGCATCCTGTTTTCTGGGGTTTCGTTATTCAGTTTCTGTTTGCGATACTGACTTTACGAACAGAGATCGGCTACCTGGTGTTTAAAAGACTTGGAGACGCCGTCACGTCATTGGTGAACTTCTCAGACTATGGGGCCGCATTTGTTCTTGGCAATAATTTCAAAGAGATGGGTCTGGCCTATCGGGTAAATTTTTAGACTTCATTAGAAATTATTTCTATACGTACTGATAATCCTTCCCCAATCTATGTACTGTTCTCTGCCACATTAACAAACCTATTCCATGTTCCGTTCTTAAAAATGCATCAGCAAAATTAATTAAAGGTAAGTATCCATTAAAATGTGTAAATATTTAATTACACAGGTTATTTCATATCTTGTCTCCAATTGGTCTCCGTGCAATCTCGCACGGAGATTATGCCATCCTGGAAATTTTCACACACCATTTTGGGTGGAAAAGAAACAATGGATATAACATTGTACGGTACTTTTTGGTGGAGTTTTATTAAAGCTTTAAACATCAAAGGTACTGAACCCATGGCCTGCGAATTTTGTGATTGCTTATAAAAAGCCTATAATATATAATTTTTTTAGTTGTAAGATGATGAAAACAAAGTTTATACATCAAATAAATACACCTTCACTTAACTTACCATGTCCTTTAAGTAGCCCCTACCCGTAAAAGCCTGGGCAACGCTGTCATGATTTGGTGTGGCAATCAATGTTCCCCACTGGGATAGACCTAGAACTAATGATTTTAAGTCAATACTTTCTCTGTGCTTTAAAAAAGGTAGAACTAATTTCATTATCAGTATTTTAACAAAAAACTAATAATTAAGCAGTCTTAACAGTCTTTTTCTTTACCGCTATATCTTGCTTTACCTGTTTATATTAATACATGAAATAAAATACAGTGAAAATACATTTATTTTATACATATAATCGCACCAGATTAATAGAGATGTTGTGCCAGTGTGGTTCCAGGAATTTAGCTCGTCAGACTGAAATGTATATTTTATCTCCTTTTGAAAGAGACATAAGTTACCTTCAATTTTTCTTGCTGGTTTACATACAATCAATACTAGCATGACTTTCATTTCGCGTCTGTGCTTGAATAAAATATATAACAAAAATCATTGGCATTTGGCAAGGATATTTTAAATATATATATAATTGTGTTTTTTTTCCATTGATGTTTATAATAAGGTAAAAACGTAGCAAATTGATATATTAAAATATTTAAAACAAGTAATAAAAACTCGAATGAGTATTTAAGCGCAATTTCCAACAATTTTTCAAGGGAAATCATTCTAAATTACATTAAAAGTCATTTCAAATCAATAATTCTGAAAGTTAGCAACACAATTGCTATCTATAAATTGCTTCTAAAATTATGGGAGTTGAACAAAAAGATTTTTTTTAAAATTCCTTCTCCAATATTGTTCAAAATATTATTAGCTATCGTTTGGCGGTTGTTTCAACCCGATAGATTTTATGGTTGGCGAGAAATTGACAAAATACTGATATATATTTTTTTTTAATGCTCTAGGAAATCCAGTAAACCTTTTCGGGAATAATTTTGGCCCGTGCACATCCTTGGGACCTCCTTAACATATTTGCAACAGACCCGAACCCTATATCTGGTATGGTTCAGGAGTAGTTGCTTGTGCAAGCTCAAACAGACATCCATACAAGACAGACTTTTCAAATATATAAACGCAATTTGTCCCATGGGAAAATTGCGCTAAAAATAACACATTTTTTTCTCATTTCTATCATTGTTTATATCCATCTTGCAGACAGGCTCTATCATCATCTTCTTCAACGCCATAATCTTCCTGTTGATTCATTGGGGTGTGCTGGAGTTTATCATTGTCAAGCTGGGTAGAGCTCTGGCCTTTTGTCTGCAAACTGGACCGGTGGAATCCGTGACAGCCGTGGCCAACATCTTCATTGGAATGGTAATTTGGCTCTCTTATCTTATCTTATCTATACAGACGCTCCTTCTATGCAGAAGATAATTGCGTCCACAGACCATGACAGATGATCTGTTGGCAAGTGATGCAGCGTTCACAGGCCACGGCTTTGTGGGTTCCACGCATTACCCAGCCGCCTAACTAGTGTTAGGTACTCATTGGGAACTGGATGACTCACGGACGCCCTTGGCCCCGGGAACAAATCCTTCCCGTGACCATCGGTACGCCAGTCGAGCGCGCTGCCACTCAACCACCGCTCGCTTAAACTTTAATGTTGAAAACTTAAACAATTTAGAGGTTTTGACGAGTCGCAGATTAGAAATACATTTAGTTTTCAGTGCCAGAGAAACAAAACAAAATATTTAAATTCTTAATATTAGCAAAAAATTAATAATTTATCTGAAGTCAATTTGAATTGATTTTTTTCCCTCTTAGACTGTCTTGAAGCACCATAATGACAAATAATATTTTTTTATCAATCAGGCTGAAGCCCCGCTCTTAATTCGACCCTACCTGCCCAAATTGAGCAAATCTGAAATGTGTGCGGTGATGACCTGTGGTTTTGCCAGTGTTTCTGGGGCCACTTTAGGACTTTTTATCAGCTATGGGGTATGCTCTTTTATTACTGCTTTCATAAGCCATTTCTTTGTTTTTGTCGCCCTTTGACAAAAGCCTCAAACCAATAAATACCCAGAACGCATTCAGTATAATCCAAGTCTAAGTTTCAATCTAATGATAAATTCCTCTTACCAGGCTCCAGCGAATCATCTCCTGACTGCTGCAGTTATCTCCGCCCCAGCAGCATTGGCTATAACTAAACTTGTGTATCCTGAAACAGAACAAACGGATTTATCAGCTCAAAAGAACATGAGAATGACAGAGGAAACAAAGTTGGTAAATTTTTGCCATATGAAAACATACACGACATCATCTTAATTAATTGCTGTATATTTTGTACCATTAATAGCGAACAATGGCTTTAAACATACGAAAGCTTCAAAGTTGGCCCGCTCAAATATATGAAAGTAGAATTTATAAAGTTCAACCTGATTTTGATACTAGACTTAATTTTTGCCTCATAGATCCAATATTATCCAATGTAAACAATGGCACCATCCAATGTCTCCGGACAATTGGTTAAGGGACAATTCCTTATCCGAACAATTTTTTGGGATGCTACATACATTGGTTTTTAAACGAATAAATACAATAAGAAAAAAAAATAACTTACAACGAAGTGAGAAAATCCTACCAAAAATAGCTCCCTTTGCATATATAAGGGGCCGTCCATAAATGACGTCACGCGATTTTTTCGATTTTTTACCCCCCTCCCCTCGTCACGCGTCGTCACAAAAACTTAGACCCCCCCCCCTCTAAAAATACGTCACAAATCTTTGACCCCCCCCCCAAAACTTATTTTCTATTTGAAAATAAGTATGTTTCAAATCACTTTTATTGTCATTTAAGTATTTATTATTTATTTAGTGAAGATCTACATTGTAATATCGTAACTCGCGTGAAGCATTTTTTAAAAACGTTTAACTGGCCTTCAGAAAACGAACTGTGTTAACATCCTTAGATTATATTTTATTTTAATGCATACAAATTAAACATTGACTATTAATCATCACGGTTAACGTCTTTGTTTAGAAAAAAAAATATTTAAAAATAACATTTTTAAAATGTATTTTTTTAAAAAATCCCTCAATTGACTGACGGGCATCCCGTAAGAAAGAGGTCGGCGAACAGAGGTAAATAACCTCATCTGGGGTCAAAAAGGGAATTCTTGGGGGTAATGCAGACTCATTTGGGACATATAACATCCACTACAATCCACTAGATATATTAAAATACGTCATGTGTACGTGTACGCTTGGAACATATGCCCATTATTGAACCGGTTCCTTCCAGAAAATGCATTTTTTAAAATTTGACAACTATGTAGATTTCTTACCTACGTACTATACGAAGACACCTAAATCTACCCTACTTTCATTTATATTGACACGAGTGACAATAATCTTAATCCACATGACTTGTCTGTATCACGTATCATTTCTGTGATATTTAAAATTAATGCCTTAAAAACTGAGCTAAGAAGAAAAGTTGTTTTGTGCTCCTCTCGAATTGCGATGTCAAGAATTTGATGCATTCAATAAAGTTAATGAATACTTGACTAATTTTAAATGGGCTCATTTACCATTATATCTAGAACAGTGCTTCTCAAACTTTTTAGTATGGCGGACCGGCAGGAATTTTTTTCCATTGCACCAGGGACCGGTGCATTGTTTTCCCTGCACTGACAATTTTTTCTGTCCTTTTTTTGAGAACATCTGCGGACCGGCAGCGGATGGCCCACGGACCGGCACCGGTCCGCGGACCACCACTTTGAGAAGCACTGATCTAGAAGACTAGAATGGCCAGGGGCGTTTGACCAAAAACCAATCGAACAATTATATCAAACTTAAAACGTTTTTAATTATATCAAATAGATTCCCTCCCCCCCCTCCCCTTTTAAAGAAAAAGGATATTCCGTGTCGTTTTGACTTAAAATATCTACACATAATCCTATTCAGATCATTTTTAGACACTTGTCATGCATGTAAAACTCACCAGTAGCATTTTCGGGGGGGGGGCTAACGACGCTCCCCCAAATCCCCGAGTCATGTGAGCAGGACCTAGAGTCTGGGGGTTTGGGGGGGGGGTAACGCACACATAAACTTGTATATTTTGGGGGTAACGGGCAAAAAAGTTCGAGAGAACCAAACGGAGCTGCGGTTACATCACAAATGCTTTGATGTCAACATCAAACGACGCAGTGTAACAATTTCATATGTTATCTTGTGGATTCTCAAACTTAAGGATTATAATTAGATTTAATTTTCGTGTCTTGATAGCTTACGCCAACCAGCGTCTGATGGCCTACCGACCGGCACATTGAGAAGCACTGATTTTAAAAGTCATTAAATAAATTGTAAGCGACCAAATATTTCAGTGGAAGTTTTTATTTAAAGTTACCCTTTTGATGTGACGTCACATTTCTTCAACCCCCCTCCCTCCCCCCGTCACGCATCGTCACAAAAGTGTGACCCCCCTCCCCCCTAGGTGCGTGACGTCATTTATGGACGGACCCTAACCTGTACTTTAAAACAATTCAACCTAATTCTATTTCATGTTTCAGCTTTTTGGGGGTTAAAACAATTAAAATAAAACATGAATCGTAAATAAATGTTATTCCTTGCGTTTGCCATGGAATACAAATGTTTAATGTCTACATACCTTCAATACATTGTGGTCCCTTTTTTAGTAAAAATCCCATGGTCGCATAGTAGTAACGAATTCACAATCGCAAATGGGCAAAAACTCACGGGCTCATGTGAGTAACAATATTTCGGTGGTATTTGAGTAACATTCCTACTTTAGGGAGAGCTGTTTATCATTCACACAGTAATTCACTTTAGATATTTCTTCAGAAACTTGTCATTACTGTTGATGTGAAATTAGTGCAGATGCTGGGTGGATGAAACATGACTTGGCGAAACTCCCTTAAAATCTATACATCAAACGTGCTAGTCAATCTATCATCCATGCATTTAAGCGGTCAGCATCGCCGATTAGTGTCTACCACAACCGACGTGTTTCATACACACACATCCTGAATGTTTACACCAACCTTCATCCCCAGTGCGACACGCAACGTGTTGTCTGTGTGCTCTGAGGGGGCCGTGTCTGCTGTCAAGATTGTGACCGCCATCATGGCCAACATGCTGGCCCTGGTGTCCATCCTCAAGCTGATTGACGCAACATTCGATTGGTTCGGACAACGGGCCGGGGTCGTTGGACTCTCGTTTGCTGTAAGTTCATGGGATGTTATACGATGATAAGTCGTTATTCGAGTACAACTCGCAGCGTATTGAATCTTTTTGAAAATTCTTTGCCAGTGACGTCACGTAATATAAAACAGAAATTTGTCATTTTAATTGCACTGTGCTTTATTTAAATGTCAGTTCGGCAACAAAATAAAGGAATTCAATTACTACTTGTTAGTTTTTAAAATTTCTTTATTTTATTATTATTATTCTATTTTTATTTATTGGTTTCCAAACCTATTTTCATAATAAGAAATATTGTTTATATATATATATTATAATAAAAATTTTGAGTTGCTAGGATACGAGAGAAAATATCACTCAAGTATTAGTGTATAGCTGCATTGCATTGAATTCGTCATGTGTTGTTATTTACTCAGTGATGTGATAGTTTGATGTAATTTTCTTTGAGTATGTATAACCACTGGCTAAAACTAGGGTCTAGGCTCAAAATAAATCCTGCTTCAGAGACTGTGTTCATGATATCTTTGGCTTTGCAGAAAATTTGTTCGTACGTCCTGTATCCTCTGGCGTACGCCATGGGAGCCGAACCGTCGGATTGCGGCAAAGTCGGGACACTCATTGGCATCAAGCTATTCGCTACGCCGATGGTAGGCTACACAGAACTGGGAAAGATTATCAAAGTGAGGAAACAAATTGAAGATTTCAACGGTTGCATAATAAATATGTGATCTTTTGAAGGATCACTGGAAATTATATGTCTGTGAAATAATTATGGGGTATATATGTATAGACTTTTAGTCCTACAATTTTTAAGCACATGGGTTTCTGAAATTTATTTTTAAAATTAGAAAATTGAAAAATTTTAATTAAATATCGTTCATACAGTAACCTTAACTATATTATCTCTTACGTATCATAACTTTAAAACCCTGAACGTACTTCTGGGCAGCAGGAAGAATAATACATAAATTAAATAACCCGTAAAAACAAAGTCTTTGACTATAAATCCCTTATTTGCGAGACATAACTAAAAAGATTGATTATGTTCAATATAATACGCACCACGCGACAAAGAATTACAGACTGAACGTGACTGAACTCTCCTTGCTGTAAAACACGGGGATGTGGTCAGCGATGGCTGGAGTGAACTCCAGTGACCCGTGGAGGTCAACTATAGCAGACGGCTACATAGAGATACATAGATATAAACTAAAATTCATTTAACAAATTATGGTACTTTCGATCGATCTGAAATTTTGATACAATGCATTTTTAGGTGATACAATTCTATGTGCAAAATTTCAGTTCGATGGGATCACGGGTAAGTTGTTCATTTTTAAATCCCTTATATTAACTTCGAAATCTTGTCTCTCTCTCTCTCTCTCTCTCTCTGTCTGTCGTCATCTCTGTCATTCGTCGTCGGGCGGGCGAAAAAACAAAAGTAAAAAATGACACACTTCCCGTGATGCTATCGAGCTGAACCCCCCCCCCTGGGGTTATACAGCAAAGGGGAGTTAAGGCAGATTCAGTCTTTAAATGTTTGTCGCGTTTGAACATAATCAATACTTTTAGTTATGTCTCATATATAAGGGATTTATAGTCCAAAAAAATGTTGTACGGGGTTGTTTAATTAAATCCCTTATATTAACTTCGAAATTTTGTCTGTCGTCATCTCTGTCGTGATATCTCTCTTGGTCGGGCGGGCGGAAAAAACAATAGTAAAAAATGACACACTTTCCGTAATGCTATTGAGCTGAAATTTTGCAGATAGACTCGTGCCACCTAACAATGCATCGTATCAAAATTTCAGATCGATCGAACGTACCGTAATTAAATTAATGAATTTTAGTTTATCTCTATGTAACTCTATATAGCCGTCTGTTTTTATTTACATTTTACGTATCACTGGAATTCACTCCAGCAATCCACGCCCACATCCTCTGTTTACAGCGAGCGATTTCAGTCGCGTTCAGTCTGTAAATGTTTGTATCGCTATGAGTATTATATTGAACATGATCAATACTTTTAGATGTCTCATAAATGAAGGATTTATAGTCAAAAACTTTGTTTTTAAATCCCTTATATTAACTTCAGCGCCGTCTCTCTCTGTCTCTCTGTCTGTCGTTCGTCGGGTGGAAAAGCAAAAGTAAGAAATGACACATATCCCGTGATGCCATCGAGTTGAAATTTGACACATAGACTTGTGTCACCTAACAATGCATCGCTTCAAAATTTCAGATAGATCGAACGTACCGTAATTAAATTAATGCATCTTTAGTTTATCTCAATATAGCATATGTCATTCAATTTCACAGTTTGTTATTGTTTTTCTTCCACGTGCCAGTTCACGAGTTGACGCCACCCATCGATGTACCGGCGTGATTTTGTTTACATTTTACGTGTCACGCTGAGCTGGGTCCATCGATCGGTGACCAGACCTTTCCCCTCTCTTCTCGGTTATACAGTAAATGGGAGTTAAGGCAGATTCCGTCTGTACATGTTTCTCGCATGTTTGAACATGATCAATACTTTTAGTTATGTCTCATATATAAGGGGTTTATAGTCAAAAACTTTGTTTTTACGGTTTGTTTTATTAAATCCCTTATATTAACTTCACCGCCGTCTCATCATCTCTCTCTGTCTTGGGCGGGCGGAAAAACAAAAGTCAACAATGACCCACTTTCCGTCATCCGATCAAGCTGAAATTTGGCACACGGACCCATCTCACCTAACAATGAATCGTATCGAAATTTCAGATCGATCGATCGTACCGTAATTAAATTAATGCATTTTTAGTTTATCCTTATATAACGTATGTAATTCAAACTCACTGTTTGTTATTGTTTTTTTCCACGTGAAAGTTTGAGTTGACGCGTTGAGGCTACCCATCGAAGCACCGGCGTGCTTTTATTTACATTTTACGTGTCACGCTGAGCTCGGTCAAGCGATCGAAGACCAGACTTTTCCCCTCTCCCCCCCACCCCGCCCCCCCACCCAGGGTTATGAAGCAATGTTGAGTTAAGACAGATTCAGTCAGTAAATGTTTGTAGCGTTTGAAAATAATCAATACTGTTAGTTATGTCTCATATATAAGGGATTTATAGTCAAAAACTTTGTTTTTACGGGTTTGTTTTATTACGGGTTTGTTTTATTAAATCCCTTATATTAACTTCACCGCCGTCTCTCTCTGTCTGTCTTGGGCGGGCGGAAAAACAAAAGTAAAAAATGACCCACTTCCCGTTATCCGATCGAGCTGAAATTTGGCACACGGACCCATCTCACCTGACAATGCATCGTATCAAAATGTCAGATCGATCGAACGTACCGTAATTAAAGTAATGCATTTTGAGTTTATCCTTATATAACGTATGTAATTCAAATTCACGGTTTGTTATTGTTTTTTTTCCCACGTGAGAGTTTGAGTTGACGCATTGAGGCGACCCATCGAAGTACCGGGGTGCTTTTGTTTACATTTTACGTGTCATGCTGAGCTCGGTCCCCCCCCCCTAGGGTTATGATGCAAAGTTGAGTTAAGACAGATTCAGTCTGTAAATGTTTGTAGCGTTTGATAATAATCAATACTGTTAGTTATGTCTGATATATAAGGGATTTATAGTCAAAAACTTTGTTTTTACGGGTTTGTTTTATTTACTTTTGTCTTTCCGCCCGCCCGACCGACGTTCGAAGAGATGACGACAGACAAGATTTCGAAGTTAATGCAAGGGATTTTAAAAAAACCAAATTGTCTTTTCAAAAGTTAATTCCCCTGAGTCAGAGACACAGCAACGTTAATATCAAGGTCATTTACTCTCCAATTCTATCAGCTTTTATACAGCAGTCAATGGGCTGTCCCCATCAACACTAACAAAAGCACACAGAAAATAAAAACAACTCGCAATGAAGTAGTGTACTAAGAGGGGGTCTGTTAAATCTTTAGATCTGTACTAAGTTGGTTTTTTTTAATACTGTATTTTCCCATCAAGAACAGGCACATATTTGAATCCTATGTGGCCAATGGTAACAATACCTGGCACTGGTCCGGGGACGATATTATACTCAATAGTATGAACACAACTTTGGTCAATGGTGTTATGTCGGTAAGTTCTGTTATAACAAAGTGTTGAGCATAATAATTTTAGGGATGAATTGCATCAAGATTTGTGATGATGTCACTGATATATCAGTAGATTAATCCGTCAGAGAAGCTTAACCATTATGTAAGTGGTATATAGACCTAGACAATTAAATTCCACTCAGCATGATGTGATACTCATGGGATTACTCGATGTAGAATTATTGACTATTTTGAAGAAGAAGAGTCATTTCCGTCGCACATAAAATACTTTAAAATGGGATGGGGGTATGAAAGTTGCAGTTTTTAGGGCAGAGGGTAAAGATCATGTATGATGTAAACAGATAAGATTTAATCTTTTTAAAAAACTTTTTAGTACTTTTCAGTGGAGTTGCTTTAAAAAAACTGTTTAAAAGGGTGATATATTTTTGAGCGAGTGTGAGAGATTGGTTACGGATTGTGACAAAGGGAGAATTTTTATATGTAAAAAAGTGACTTATTTTATGAATGACGACTTAAATGAGAGTGACACGTGTGTCCGAGATTTGTGACTTATTTTATGAATGACGACTTAAATGAGAGTGGGACGTGTGTCCGAGATTTGTGACTTATTTCATGAATGACGACTTAAATGAGAGTGGGACGTGTGTCCGAGATTTGTGACTTATTTCATGAATGACGACTTAAATGAGAGTGGTACGTGTGTCCGAGATTTGTGGCTCATTTTAATGAGGAGCAAAGGAGGGAGGTAAAATCTTTCAAAATTAGCGTGATTATCATATTTTGCTTGTATTTACCCATTTTTAAAACGATTGCATTATGTGACTGAATAGATGAATTACAAATGTATTCCAAATCAAGAACATCTTTCAATATGTATGTCCCGTTCTGTTACCACCAGGCTAGATCGGAGGTCATAACAACATACGCCATGTGCGGTTTCTCGGCCTTCACTGCCATAGCAATTTGTATTGGCACCATAGTGCCCATGTGTCCGAGCCGGAAACAGGACATCATAGAGCTGGTCTTTTTGGCCTTTCTGGCGGGGAATGTGGCAAGCTTTGCAACAGGCGCAGTAGCGGGTAACGTAACAATATTTCCTGCTCCCTTTGATCATGTTACATCAGTGGCGTAGCAAAGGTGGATAGAAGTACATATGTCCCGGGCACCTAGGTATAGTGGCGCAAAATGAGGCTTATAGCGTCACATGATAATAAGTGAATAAGATTAAGAAATTAATTAAGCGGGGTGGGGTGGAGGGGATGTCATGAATTTTATCGTTTGTCCCCGGACGTAAATTATCCTAGCTACACCTATGTTCAAAATAGACGGTAATAGTTTTAATGAAATTAGGGGTTGGGGCCGTATTGTCATTTTCCGGTTACGTTGCTGAAAATTAATTTGGTTATGTATTTTTTTTTCATTCGCTGAATACACATTTTAGAAACCAACTTTACGCTAGTCCCATAAACACAACATTGAATACACATTTTAGAAACCAACTTTACGCTAGTCCCATAAACACAACATTGAATACACATTTTAGAAACCAACTTTACGCTAGTCCCATAAACACAACATTGAATACACATTTTAGAAACCAACTTTACGCTAGTCCCATAAACACAACATTGAATACACATTTTAGAAACCAACTTTACGCTAGTCCCATAAACACAACATTGAATACACCTTTTAGAAACCAACTTTACGCTAGTCCCATAAACACAACATTGAATACACATTTTAGAAACCAACTTTACGCTAGTCCCATAAACACAACATTGAATACACATTTTAGAAACCAACTTTACGCTAGTCCCATAAACACAACATTGAATACACATTTTAGAAACCAACTTTACGCTAGTCCCATAAACACAACATTGAATACACATTTTAGAAACCAACTTTACGCTAGTCCCATAAACACAACATTGAATACACCTTTTAGAAACCAACTTTACGCTAGTCCCATAAACACAACATTGAATACACATTTTAGAAACCAACTTTACGCTAGTCCCATAAACACAACATTGAATACACATTTTAGAAACCAACTTTACGCTAGTCCCATAAACACAACATTGAATACACATTTTAGAAACCAACTTTACGCAAGTCCCATAAACACAACATTGAATACACATTTTAGAAACCAACTTTACGCTAGTCCCATAAACACAACATTGAATACACATTTTAGAAACCAACTTTACGCTAGTCCCATAAACACAACATTGAATACACATTTTAGAAACCAACTTTACGCTAGTCCCATAAACACAACATTGAATACACATTTTAGAAACCAACTTTACGCTAGTCCCATAAACACAACATTGAATACACATTTTAGAAACCAACTTTACGCTAGTCCCATAAACACAACATTGAATACACATTTTAGAAACCAACTTTACGCTAGTCCCATAAACACAACATTGAATACACATTTTAGAAACCAACTTTACGCTAGTCCCATAAACACAACATTGAATACACATTTTAGAAACCAACTTTACGCTAGTCCCATAAACACAACATTGAATACACATTTTAGAAACCAACTTTACGCTAGTCCCATAAACACAACATTGAATACACATTTTAGAAACCAACTTTACGCTAGTCCCATAAACACAACATTGAATACACATTTTAGAAACCAACTTTACGCTAGTCCCATAAACACAACATTGAATACACATTTTAGAAACCAACTTTACGCTAGTCCCATAAACACAACATTGAATACACATTTTAGAAACCAACTTTACGCTAGTCCCATAAACACAACATTGAATACACATTTTAGAAACCAACTTTACGCTAGTCCCATAAACACAACATTGAATACACATTTTAGAAACCAACTTTACGCTAGTCCCATAAACACAACATTGAATACACATTTTAGAAACCAACTTTACGCTAGTCCCATAAACACAACATTGAATACACATTTTAGAAACCAACTTTACGCTAGTCCCATAAACACAACATTGAATACACCTTTTAGAAACCAACTTTACGCTAGTCCCATAAACACAACATTGAATACACATTTTAGAAACCAACTTTACGCTAGTCCCATAAACACAACATTGAATACACATTTTAGAAACCAACTTTACGCTAGTCCCATAAACACAACATTGAATACACATTTTAGAAACCAACTTTACGCAAGTCCCATAAACACAACATTGAATACACATTTTAGAAACCAACTTTACGCTAGTCCCATAAACACAACATTGAATACACATTTTAGAAACCAACTTTACGCTAGTCCCATAAACACAACATTGAATACACATTTTAGAAACCAACTTTACGCTAGTCCCATAAACACAACATTGAATACACATTTTAGAAACCAACTTTACGCTAGTCCCATAAACACAACATTGAATACACATTTTAGAAACCAACTTTACGCTAGTCCCATAAACACAACATTGAATACACATTTTAGAAACCAACTTTACGCTAGTCCCATAAACACAACATTGAATACACATTTTAGAAACCAACTTTACGCTAGTCCCATAAACACAACATTGAATACACATTTTAGAAACCAACTTTACGCTAGTCCCATAAACACAACATTGAATACACATTTTAGAAACCAACTTTACGCTAGTCCCATAAACACAACATTGAATACACATTTTAGAAACCAACTTTACGCTAGTCCCATAAACACAACATTGAATACACATTTTAGAAACCAACTTTACGCTAGTCCCATAAACACAACATTGAATACACATTTTAGAAACCAACTTTACGCTAGTCCCATAAACACAACATTGAATACACATTTTAGAAACCAACTTTACGCTAGTCCCATAAACACAACATTGAATACACATTTTAGAAACCAACTTTACGCTAGTCCCATAAACACAACATTGAATACACATTTTAGAAACCAACTTTACGCTAGTCCCATAAACACAACATTGAATACACATTTTAGAAACCAACTTTACGCTAGTCCCATAAACACAACATTGAATACACATTTTAGAAACCAACTTTACGCTAGTCCCATAAACACAACATTGAATACACATTTTAGAAACCAACTTTACGCTAGTCCCATAAACACAACATTGAATACACATTTTAGAAACCAACTTTACGCTAGTCCCATAAACACAACATTGAATACACATTTTAGAAACCAACTTTACGCTAGTCCCATAAACACAACATTGAATACACATTTTAGAAACCAACTTTACGCTAGTCCCATAAACACAACATTGAATACACATTTTAGAAACCAACTTTACGCTAGTCCCATAAACACAACATTGAATACACATTTTAGAAACCAACTTTACGCTAGTCCCATAAACACAACATTGAATACACATTTTAGAAACCAACTTTACGCTAGTCCCATAAACACAACATTGAATACACATTTTAGAAACCAACTTTACGCTAGTCCCATAAACACAACATTGAATACACATTTTAGAAACCAACTTTACGCTAGTCCCATAAACACAACATTGAATACACATTTTAGAAACCAACTTTACGCTAGTCCCATAAACACAACATTGAATACACATTTTAGAAACCAACTTTACGCTAGTCCCATAAACACAACATTGAATACACATTTTAGAAACCAACTTTACGCTAGTCCCATAAACACAACATTGAATACACATTTTAGAAACCAACTTTACGCTAGTCCCATAAACACAACATTGAATACACATTTTAGAAACCAACTTTACGCTAGTCCCATAAACACAACATTGAATACACCTTTTAGAAACCAACTTTACGCTAGTCCCATAAACACAACATTGAATACACATTTTAGAAACCAACTTTACGCTAGTCCCAATAAACACAACATTGAATACACATTTTAGAAACCAACTTTACGCTAGTCCCATAAACACAACATTGAATACACATTTTAGAAACCAACTTTACGCTAGTCCCATAAACACAACATTGAATACACATTTTAGAAACCAACTTTACGCTAGTCCCATAAACACAACATTGAATACACATTTTAGAAACCAACTTTACGCTAGTCCCATAAACACAACATTGAATACACATTTTAGAAACCAACTTTACGCTAGTCTCATAAACACAACATTGAATACACATTTTAGAAACCAACTTTACGCTAGTCCCATAAACACAACATTGAATACACATTTTAGAAACCAACTTTACGCTAGTCCCATTAACACAACATTGAATACACATTTTAGAAACCAACTTTACGCTAGTCCCATAAACACAACATTGAATACACATTTTAGAAACCAACTTTACGCTAGTCCCATAAACACAACATTGAATACACATTTTAGAAACCAACTTTACGCTAGTCCCATAAACACAACATTGAATACACATTTTAGAAACCAACTTTACGCTAGTCCCATAAACACAACATTGAATACACATTTTAGAAACCAACTTTACGCTAGTCCCATAAACACAACATTGAATACACATTTTAGAAACCAACTTTACGCTAGTCCCATAAACACAACATTGAATACACATTTTAGAAACCAACTTTACGCTAGTCCCATAAACACAACATTGAATACACATTTTAGAAACCAACTTTACGCTAGTCCCATAAACACAACATTGAATACACATTTTAGAAACCAACTTTACGCTAGTCCCATAAACACAACATTGAATACACATTTTAGAAACCAACTTTACGCTAGTCCCATAAACACAACATTGAATACACATTTTAGAAACCAACTTTACGCTAGTCCCATAAACACAACATTGAATACACATTTTAGAAACCAACTTTACGCTAGTCCCATAAACACAACATTGAATACACATTTTAGAAACCAACTTTACGCTAGTCCCATAAACACAACATTGAATACACATTTTAGAAACCAACTTTACGCTAGTCCCATGAACACAACATTGAATACACATTTTAGAAACCAACTTTACGCTAGTCCCATGAACACAACATTGAATACACATTTTAGAAACCAACTTTACGCTAGTCCCATAAACACAACATTGAATACACATTTTAGAAACCAACTTTACGCTAGTCCCATAAACACAACATTGAATACACATTTTAGAAACCAACTTTACGCTAGTCCCATGAACACAACATTGAATACACATTTTAGAAACCAACTTTACGCTAGTCCCATAAACTCAACATTGACATTTGTTATTGTTAAGAAATCATTTTGCTAGTAGTCTTACGTATCTTATCTTATCCTATAAATCTAGAATCTAGAAGCTCCTTCTATATAGAAGAGTATTTCTCCTTTCGGTTATGAAGGGTTTTTGTCTAGTCTTGCACATTATTCTAATTTTAAATGTTGATGGTGTGTTGGTTTCCTGTTAGGATCTGGCAACCCATTCCACGCCCGAATTCCGAACGGGAAAAAAAAGAGGATTTGTATGTGTTTGTTGTTGCATATGGATAAAAAAAATTGTTGTTTTGTTTACCACAATGTCTGAGTCTTCTATTAGATTGTTGCATATCCAAGTTAGAGTAAACACCTTATTTATTATTACTACTTTGCTCTTTACTTTTTTATCCTCAAGTTTTGCTAGCTCAATTGATTTAAGGGGCCGTCCATAAATGACGTCACGCGATTTTAGCCGATTTAACCCCCCCCCATCCCCCCTCGGCACACTTCGTCACTAAAACTTAGACCCCCCTCCAATATGACGTCACAAAGCTTTGACCCCAACACCCCTTAAAAGCCGTATTTTGTAATTGAAAATTAGCATGTTGCAAATTAATTTTTTGCCATTTAAATGTGTATTAAGTGTAGGGCTGCACACTAATATCGTTAAACGTGTGAAGCCAGTGAAAACGTATTAAATAAATTACAAGTAATCAAATATTTAAGTGGAACTTTCATTTAAAGTAAGCGTTTTTTATGTGACGTCAAATTTCTTAAACACCCCCTCCCCCTCGTCACACATTGTCACTAATCCGTGACCCACCACCCCACCCCCCTTTGGGGGGGGCGGTGACGTCATATATGGACGGCCCCTAACTAAGGATATTATTCTTGTCAATTTAAATATTCACCAGTAATTAATCTTGGAGAGGTTTTTTTTTACACGGTCGCTATGCTAAGTTTAGTCCTAATTTTATGAAGCCCTCCACATCTTTATTAAACCGTAATATATCATAGAGAGTATAGACAATGACTGCGATACACAAACGGATTGTGTAATCAAAACAATAAATTTAAAAAATGTATTAATTGACTAATTCAAAAGTAGATTTTTCGGTTAATGCCTTCATGAGCAAAAATAACTAACACAAGTATTAAAATTATAATTACATTATATAAGACATTCTATTTCATTCTATATTATAGAAAAATAATAATTCAATAAAGATTTTTTTATTACAAAGAATATAAGAAAGGAAGGAAGTATCGAAAGTTACAGTAAAAACCACAGGGGGAGTGGGGGAGCTGTCTTATTATTTGTAAAAACTTGGTTACCGGTTTCTAACCGTTCTTCTATAACCATTTCCGAAATTATGGGTTTATCACGTTTCCTGTTGCAAAACACACACACAATTTACTATTCAATTTTTAAAAACGCCTTTGAGTAAGCTGTCTACTTTTTTGTACGAACGTGAGAACCGATGCTGTACAGGTTGAGCACCGGATGACCCTTAGATTCCAGCAATGACGGACGAAGATTGACATAGGTTTATCTTAGTGTTGAAACGTGTCTTTCAGAAGTGATAATCTTTAGAGCAGCCCGCCGCCTTGTTGAATCAGATAACATCAATTTTGAAGAAGATGAAAGAGGCCGCATTGCTTTCTTCAAATATTTGTTTAAAATCGTCTGCGAGTGTAGGGGTGGGGACAGGGCAGGCCTTAACAATTGCGGGGCCCTTTGCGAAACGGATTGCGCGGGACCCAGCCTGGGTAAGGAAAAGGATAATAAGTGAAAATTAAGATTTGTAATAGAAAATAAATTGGTCTTGCGCGGGGTCACCTGCGGCCGCATAGGTTACAGTGGCCTGATGTGACGTCACAGTTATTTAAACATCAATAAACCTCCCCCTCGTCACAGATCATCACAAAGGTGTGACCCTTCTCCCCCATAGGTGCCTGACGTCATTTATGGACGGCCCGTATGAGTCAAAATGGCACATCGCGCTGCACAATATTCCCTTTAAGCTGCGCGGTCGCGCAGATAACTGACCGACGCTGCGCAGCAGTTCAGAATTTCCACGCAGTAAATTGTGTAAAATATAGCTCAAAAAATTGTTTATGTGCAACTTTGCACACGAGAATTTATTTTTACTTTGCACATGGACCAACGAACCTTATAGGGATCATTGATTGCGCATGCGTAGCATGTATTAATGAATGCATACCACTAAAGTGTGTGAGTACAGCAATTGCTACCATTCAGTGAACAATTCGCGCAATAACTAGAAACTGTCACTGTTGTTGCGAATCGTAACTGAGCTGCCAATTTGCCAAGTGAAAACAATGCGAAAACTAAAAACTGAAACTGGAAACTAAAAATTAAAATTACTAAATTAGCTTTATGTGCTTATGTATTAAGCTTCATCTTGAACTTAGGAAACTTAATATTACTTATTGTAATGAATTATTTTACAATGCAATGATTTAATATATGTCATCATTGTCATGTCTATAGTAATGAACTGCAGTAATGAACAGTCGAGTGACTCCACTCGCTTAATTCAATTGATGTTTTACGTTATTTAGTTTTTTATTTGTAAATCTGGCTCCGGCTCCGGCCGGATCTCAATTCATGAATCTGGCAAATCCGGCTCCGGTCGGGTTTCCAAAGATTGAATCCGGTACACCTCTATTTGAAACATGCTAATTTTCAAATAGAAAAAATGGTTTTTATGGAGGAGGGCCGGCAAAGCTTTGTGACGTAAAATTGGATTGTAATTTTTTACGATTTCGTGTGACGAGTGGGGAGGGGGTGGAAAATCGGCAAAAAATGCGTGATGTCATTTATGGACGGCCCCACATCCAAATAATGTGTTACATACGTTTGACAGTGAAGTATGATGTTACGTTTGTGAAGCAGTAAATCACTGCTGTATTTGAAAGAAAATAATGGGGGTGAGACTGCAACCCGGCTTTTAAATGAGTAAATGTATAAAATATAAACAGGGTATGAGTTAGCCTGACAGGACGTAACAAAACAGGGTATGAGTTAGCCTGACAGGACGTAACAAAACAGGGTATGAGTTGGCCTGACAGGACGTAACAAAACAGGGTATGAGTTAGCCTGACAGGACGTAACAAAACAGGGTTTGAGTTAGCCTGACAGGACGTAACAAAACAGGCTATGAGTTAGCCTGACAGGACGTAACAAAACAGGGTATGAGTTAGCCTGACAGGACGTAACAAAACAGGGTATGAGTTAGCCTGACAGGACGTAACAAAACAGGGTATGAGTTAGCCTGACCGGACGTAACAAAACAGGGTATGAGTTAGCCTGACAGGACGTAACAAAACAGGCTATGAGTTAGCCTGACAGGACGTAACAAAACAGGGTATGAGTTAGCCTGACAGGACGTAACAAAACAGGGTATGAGTTAGCCTGACAGGACGTAACAAAACAGGGTATGAGTTAGCCTGACCGGACGTAACAAAACAGGGTATGAGTTAGCCTGACAGGACGTAACAAAACAGGGTATGAGTTAGCCTGACAGGACGTAACAAAACAGGCTATGAGTTAGCCTGACAGGACGTAACAAAACAGGGTATGAGTTAGCCTGACAGGACGTAACAAAACAGCGAACGTTTCGGCAAAGAGCCTTCCTCAACGAACAAAAAGTACACAACACAAATAAAACGAATATAAAAAAAGAATTTAAAAAACTTAGCTGCGGGGAGAGCCATTAGACTGGACTAATTGGATCTCACCGCACCTAAGTTTTTTTTATTCTTTCGTTATGTTCGTTTTATTTGTGTACTTTTTGTTCGTTGAGGAAGGCTCTTTGCCGAAACGTTCACTGTTTTGTTACGTCCTGTCAGGCTAACTCATACCCTGTTTATATTTTATACATTTGCTGTATTTGAAAGACTTTAATTGTGACGGTTTGGTTATTGTTTCTCCTTGGTGGTGACATTAGACAAGTGGTTGCTATTTTCGACATCCTCAAAACTCACATGCATCCTCGGTGTGAAGAAGACTCTAGGCCTATGAGATCTTCCTGGAGAATCCTTTCCCTTTAACTTGTGGATAGAGCGGGACACGTTTTTTTCTGAACGTTAATCTGTGAGGCCCTTCTAGGACCAAACTTTGTACGCGCTGTGAAGCATTAGGTTTGTTTGAACAAAGAGGAGGGGCAGTTGACTTCTTTCCGGCATATTAATAGCTCATAGGATGTCTGCTTGTTGATAGTGAAATTGAGGCCAAATTGTTTAAAGTTGTACCTCGCTTTTGTTTCAAATAGGATTGCTGTACACTGACGACTCATTACTACATGCCTAATGAGAGAACGTGAAATATTCAACATCTCAGCATCTGCTACCACGATCAAGATTTCGTTCCAAAAATGTTCATGTCTTTTGTTGTTGTTTTTTACATTTGTTGTTTGTTTATTAATGTAATGAAATGAAATTTTAAACATAATCTGTTTGCAATGTTCATACTCAAAAAAATGGTTTTTAATTGCCATTTAACTATTGAAATTTGGCTTGTCAAATTTGTTGTATTATTGATTTGATATCAAAACCTGCAACCGAGAGGTCGTGGGTTCGATACCTTGTCAGGAAATCTACCAATGAGACAAACGCTAAAACAATAGAGTGAAAGGCAGAGGCGTAATTAGGTTTTTGGCGCCCTTGGCTAATTTATTTTGGTGCCCTTGATAAATTGACAAGTTTCAGCTTTGCGATTTTTTCATTTGTTAGAAAAAATAATTGATTTTCTCTTATTTTATTTATGACAATAATTACGTAGTCTGACAGTAACATTCATAAAACGTGAATTTAAATATAAAAAATGCTTAAGACAAGAACAATAATAATTTGCAGTTTATCATTTACTAAATAATACCAAATAAATTGGTGGATAAAACGGAATATTGTTGCGCTAATAAAATACAGCAAAACTTGAATTAAGGTGTATTATAAATAAAAACAATAGTATCAATGTGTCATACTCATTATCTCATACATAACGATAGAAACTCACAATTAAACGTAATTTAGGGAAACTGACGTAATAGGCGCTGATTAATCAAGTACAATTTGGATATTAAGAGGGGTGAGTGGGGGGGGGACAGCCATAGGGGCTCGAAGGCTTGACAGGAAAGAGAGGAGGTGTCTGATGTTTCATATGAAAGGAGCCAACTTGCTTTGACATACCGACACAAGCCCTTGAGAGGAGACACCGGTAGACATTAGGACAGTCGTCCGGAAGTATTTCGGAAGCATTCTGTATTTTATTTATTATTTTTTAGTCTACTTCCTGTTTCACAGCTGCAGTTCTCAATTATTTAAAAATGTACCTCTAGTCTACATTTTTACTTAATATTTCTGTAGCTGTGCTTATTAATTTAGGACCTCATACTATATAAATATTTAAGATAGAACACTATCCAGTGAGTCTAAAATTGACGTTTCAGACAAAATAAAATTGTGTGTGTCTTCTAACCTCGATGTTGTTTGTTTAATGTGTTTTTAGTTTTTAAATATTTTTGTTGTTATTTTTTATTAAATAAAATAGGCTATTTTGTTTAATTTTTAGAATGATCATCAATATATCTCTTTCACTAACAGTAACAAGCAATGAGTAATATATAATATACACTTAAATTGTGAAAAATTCCAGATTTATTATTTTTAATAATAATTAATAATAATAAAAAAACATATTTTTTTCCACAACTTATAGGAAACAAACCAAATAAGCTTTGGAAATAAAACAAACAGAAAATAATGTAATTTTTTTAAATCAAGAATTTTAGAAATATACATCTAGATATTCGCCTGGAATAACAAAATGTACCGTGTGCAGACTTGTTGTCATTGGCAACCATTCATCCTTCAACCTCATTTTGACATTACTACTATTGCCTTGTTCTCATTGTGTCATTCATAAAAAGTGCCGTGTTCAAAGCCATTTAACCATTGGTTACAATTAATTATGAGTCAAAGTTGTAGGTCCACAATGAGTTCCGAATTTTATTTGTACATGTTTATAGTATAGAGGACAGTTCGTTTTGTCATGAGTCATTTTTAAATAATTGAGAACTGCAACTGTGAAACAGGAAGTAGACTAAAAAAATAATAAATAAACTACAGAATGCTTCCGAAATACTTCCGGACGTCTGTCCTAATGTCTACCGAGACACCTTCCCACTCCTCACCCACTTTACTCCCTACGACAGTGGGATGGGGATAGTAAGATTTTTCTTTTTAAAAGAAAGACTGTCAAATCCTATTGATATTTGTATGATAAGAAGCCCCGCAAAGGCCACAAACATAATTAACATTGTTATAATGGTTTAAATCAAATATATTTAAATATAATTAATTATTCACTTTTTGTTGTTGTTGTGTTTTTTTTGGTTGTTATCGAGGATAAAGTTTAACTTCCCTAAGTCGAAAACCTCCCTATATCGAAATAATTTTTAGGTCCTGGACAAATTCCATAAGAGTAATTTATTTTATATCTCCTTAACTCCAAGATTTTTGGCTTTCAACATCTCTTAATTGAATTTTGAAAGGCGTTTGGGTTATTATTCTGGAATGACAATTCACAACACGTGTGCCGTGGAGCCACGTAAATGGACGTAAATTCTTATGTTAGTGCAGGGTCCGGGAAACTTTTTGCCTGAGAGAGCCATAAACACCGCATATTTTGAAAATAAATTATGTGAGAGCCATATATTATGTTTAATACTAAAAATTCAAATAAATGTGTGCTTTTTGTGTAATTTTAACACTAAAAGTACAATAATTATATCTCTGAATTCTTTTTAATAATATTGTTATGCTGTGATTTATTTGCAATTAAAATGTAGATCAAAGGAGTTTTAATAAACGTGTTTTTTTTAATCGGACATTCGTCGGAGAGCCATATGCAGCCACCAATAGAGCGACATCTGGCTCGCGAACCATGGTTTCCCGACCCCTGTCTTAGTGCATTCCACGAGGGAGTAAAGTGGGGGAGGGGAGGGAAGGTGTCTCCTCTCACGGGTTTGTGTAGGCATGTCAAAGCAAGTTGGCTTCCTTTCATCAGACACCGCCTCTCTTTCCTGCCAAGCCTACTAGCCGGTATGGCTGTTTGGCCCACCTCTCAATATCTACATTGTCTTTGGATTAATCGGCGCCTATTACGCCATTTTCCCTAACTCAAAAACACCGTAAGTCGAATTTTTATTTTCGGGTCCTAATGAGTTCGACGTAGAGAGGTCCGACGGTATTTATTTAAATTCAAATTTTAAAATTTAGAGATTTAGTGGCGCCCTTTTGAGCTGGCTCCCTTGGCAACTTCCCCGATGCCAACCCATTGTTACGCCACTGGTGAAAGGGATTATAAGTCAGACATTATAACAAAGATTTTATTATGTCATTACATTAAATATTATAGCAAGCTTTGTAAGCATCAGGGTCATTGTGTCTTTGATATGTTAATAAAATTATCCGTGCCTAACATCTTAATCAGGTTGATTGATTGTATTTCATTCTACCAACCTTTATATAAAGAGTATACAAAATGTCTATTCAGTTATCCTACAACTTCTTTGAATATTTCATAACATTAATGTATACAACTGTAAACTTTTTTTTTATTTAGTCTGCTACCAATTTTTTTATTTTTTTTGTGATAACTTTTGTTTTACATTGTGTCTTCTCTTAATAATGTTGCGCAATAAATTAAATGTATACTGCTTACAAATAGTTGGATTCAAGAATTGAACACATATTTGTTTTACACTTCCCGCTATAAGGTCTAAATAAAGGTCTTACACTAAAGGCAACCTTGGGCCAATGCCAAATAAAACGATCTGAGATTGAACACTCGTCCTTTCTTAGAATGTGTCCTTGAGTTTTACACTACGCTTGAAGAGGTGATAAAATTTTAGAATATACAACACGCTTTAGGAACGATCATGTTTTTGGGCTATATAATTTATTTTAGGGGCATTCTGATGGTGGGTTATAACACTAAAATTAGGGGCATTAAGGGGAACAGTTATACAACACAAGTTAGAAGCAATAAGATGATGGGTTTATAACCTGGGTTCATGCTGAAGTGATACTGTCACAGTGTACATTTGGACATATATGGGTGTGTCCTCTATGACACTAAAGTAAAGCGATGTATGGAATTCAACACTAGGATACCAGTGTCATGGAACACTGGGTGGCTACACTGGATGGTTAAATTGGGTGGTTACACTCGATGGGTACACTGGGTGGTTACACTGGGTGGTTGCATTGGGTGGTTACACTGGGTGGTTACACTGGCCGGGTACACTGGGCGGGTACATACTAGGAAGTATGTTTCAAAGGATGTGCGGTAGAAGACGCATCACCATTCAAGTAGGTTATAGCAATTTTTAAAGACCCAACAGAAACAGTTGGGTCTTTAAAAATAAGATTGTTTTAATGTTCAGCATCAAGGAACCAATTTAGATTAATGTATATATTTTCCAAATAATTAATCGTGTGATCAAAATTAAATGCATCAACGACTAAAAAATAAAGTCTTCAATTAACTTGTTATAGAACGAATAATTTTACATTGAGCAAGAGTATATCAATTGCTTTTTTTTTCTTTCTCTTCCTTTCGCCAATTTTTTTTTACAGGGTTTTGTTTTTATGTCAATTACTCATGATATTTTTGCCTACAATTTAAACTAAACTTTTTTTATTCGTTAAGATTAATTTTCTAATCTACGAAGATCAATGATATCTGTATTAACAAATAAAAGGTTATCTGTTTAAAAAGTCTTTTCGACTAATTTTACGAACATGTTACATTTTCTTGGTTTGGGGGTGGGGTGATTTTTTATTTACTACTATTGTATAAATGTTAGTCCTTTTTATTGGTGTATATATTAAACATTACTATTTGATGATCTGTAAAATAAAATTAAAATTGTTTCATTTCTGCCTCCAGGTGTTTTATACTAACATTGCAACCATTTTTTTTAACATAAAAATGATATTTGATTATATTTTTTTTAAGTTGGTTTGAAACATAATTATGTTAATAAAATGAAGTTGTAAGTCGTAAATAAATATATATAAATGTTTTCCGCCTGCCTGTTCACACGAGTTCTACCTGAAATTAATTTTAAAATATACAGTCTACCGGGATATTTCATTAAATATCAACATAATGAACTACTTCATCAGTTTTAAAAAAAAACAATAAAATTCTCATTTTTGCGTTCACTTTTATCTTACTTAAAAATGTTTAGCTCTACATACAAAATTTGTTTATGAACTACATTAATACAGATAAATTCAAATTATATCAATGGCACATGAAGTTCGGTTACTTAAACATTTTTCAAATAAGTCGTTTTTGTTGCTGTTTTTTTTATTTAAAAAAAAATTATTTTAAATTCCAGGCAGCGAGAAACTATGATAATTATGGGACATCTCCTAAATAAGATATTTCCAACCCACAGCAACCTGGCCCATGTGTATACTGCCGCAAATTTATATAAATAACGTACGGATTTGATGTGATTCGAGGCCAATGATGACGAATATATTATCACGGACTTATTTCCGATTTTATTAATTACATAATGATGTCCATGTTAAGTTTACGGTTGGGGAAGAAAATCATTGACAGTATTTTTCTTTTAATAATGGAAATTGTGATATTGCTTTTGGGATAAATTGGTATAGCTCTTTTTATGAACATTCATAGAATTGCTGCTTTCGGGAAAACGTTTAATAGCAGATTCCTTAAATTGGTAGGATTGACGGACGCTATGAGGACATGATTTACTTTCTGAAAATAAGATGTTTAAGTCAAAATTTAGCAAATTTTATGTAGAATATTACAAATGACATCGAGATGTTCTAATGGGTAAACAAAAAATTGTGCCAGAACTTGGGGATAATATGTAGCACACCAAAAATAAAACGTTGTTGCTGTTTTCTTTTCGTTTTTAATTGTTTATTTTTTTAATGAGAGTATTCGATTAAAGTCTTCATAAAAAGAGTGAATTTTTTTAATGAAAGGCTAAGAGCTGAAATATGGTCAGAGCTCAGAGAACAAATCGATCACGTCACTTAACTAAAATTACACTAATGAAGTAATCGGACGAAGGATTAGCGAGCACATTCAAAGTAAGTTCAAGGATTGGAAGGAAACGGGGCGGGGGAGGGCTATGTTTAGGAGAAGAGTGTTGCTAGTGATGAAAAATGGTGTAAGCGGCTTAGAACTGCTTTGACCCAAACGGCATTATGGAACGTTTTCCTGAGAAACGTGAAGAAAGAGACGCAAATCTCGACTGGTTTGAAAGTTTATGAAGTTTTGCAACGGATTTTCAACGTTTACTTTAATATTATATTTTATCCCTCAACATCAAACACAACCCCCATCCGAATCGAAGAATAACAAAAAATGATTTAAATATTTCCACCTTTTCTTTTATATTTTTTTTAAATTTCACATTTAAATATTTTCTCTTTTTTTTTAAAAAAAAATAATCTATGCCACGATGGGGAAAATAGCAACCCCAAAGTACAAAAAGCATTTCTTTTTTCTTTTTTTTTAACGGTTTCTATGGACGTTTGAATAAATAGGTGAATTGAATCAATCACTGCTGACTGCCAAACACTTCTCTTTGAAACTGAATCTAATAATCAGCAAATACAGACTCATGAAAAAATGGTATTTGCATAATGTAAGCCACTTCTTAAGCGGATGTGTGATAACGGCGCTGTGAATTAGTCCATTTTTCTGATGTCTTGTGAATTATAATTTGTAATCCATTTTAATATCAATTCGATGTTTGATTTAAATGAAAATAAACATGCTGTTTTCTTGGTCTAGCAATAATTTGTAAACTAAAAGCTTAAATATTTAAATTTCTTAGATACTTCTCTTACAAGATTTTAAAAAAACTACTTCAACTTTAAAAGAGATTGTTTTGTTTTTTTTTCCCTAGCAATATTTAAGCATTGACAGGACAAAAGAAACTGTCGACTTGTATCGCGTTGAAAAACTTTACCTTAATTAAACAAACCAGCTGGTGACACTTCGATCTCTTTTAAAAACAGGTTTTCTTCCCCCCTCTCCGATCAGACTGGGGGATTAGAGCCGAACTGCACTTTGTTTGTGTTTAAAATGGCTCAGCATTGAACACTGTGATGGGAGTTATAAAATCACCGCTTAGCTCAGTCGTGCGTGCTCGAGTTGTCATAAAGTCATTTAAGAACTAAGTTTGATTTTTTTTTCATCTCACTTATATCCTGCATCTATAGACTGATGAAAAAGACCGTGTCTCCGTTCTTACGTAAGTATTGAAATGATTTATTTTATAACATTCATGTATTGTACAGATTCTAAATTTTGCCATGCGTGGTAGAAGTAATCGGTGATGTTTTCATCTGCATTTATTATTAAGCAGTTCTAATTTGTAATTATATTAATTTAAGTCAGATGGAATGTGCATTTTTCTTAAACCATGTTACCACGGTTGGTCACACGTCAAAAAGAGAGTCGCTAAGGTAGGGCCGATAATATAAAATACTACACTTACAGTGACGGTCGAGTAACGCATTATAATTATAGTGGTGGCCAAAGAGGAATGGATTCAAGGCGCGCAACGTCGATGCTTCGGTTAATTTTAAAAATTTTATTGGTTTCAAGAAAACTGTGGGGGGGGTTTTAATGTTGGTGGTATAATGTTAATGAAAAAAACGCGAGCTTTATGGAGCTCAAAATTTTGCTTCAACCAGCGGTACGACAATAACTAGCGATAAAACATATGAAGACTTTGATCGATTAAACTAGTGACACTAACATAAGATATTATTATTTGAGGTGAGTTTTGACGTTTTCATCTTATTTCAGTTAGATATAAAAGTTACACTAGGTGCATCTTATCATTTTGCCCATGTTGTTTGCAAGGCTTACTGGCAAGAAATAAGTTTTCAGAATTGGCGGCTGCAAAGCAAATGTCCAATTTGATGAAGTTACTTGGTATAATTGGCAATAAATTAACTAAAATTATGACAATCCGAAATTGAGCTCTACCTTTACAGCTACGCTACCGCGAAAATTATATATACATTTCCGCAATAATAATAAAAAAATATTGCGCAACAAACGTGTTTCATTTCATGTCAATGCTATGCAAAATTGACCATAATACATTGTTTTAATAATAAAGAAATAAACAATAGGTAAGTTCAAAGAAATAACCCCAGACTTAGGCATTTGACTTTAAAATTGAAATGAACGAAATGTCGGTCTATATAATAAGAATTGTTTCCCTTAATTTATTTGTCTTAATGTATCTTTGATTAATTTTTAAGTATTTTTTTTTAATTTGCTGGTATTGTGGAGTATTCTTACAAAGGCTTGCATAAATCTAATCACAAAGACATACAAATAGACAAGGAACACAAAAATCTGACATTTTATCACTCGGTTTAAATTTTTTTCACCAAAAATAATTTAAGCTTTCCACTCTCTCATAATGAGCAAATGTCAAATCTATACCTTAAGATATTCTTCTATTAATAATCATATATTTACTTACGCTCAATTATGTAGCCTAACGCTAAGGGACATCACTCTGCTTCTTTTTAATTTTGCGTTGTAAGCAGTGCTGATTGACTCAAATAGTTATTTTTTGGTGCAGTAATTTGGTGCGCTGCTTTCTAAAATTAGTTTTAAAAATCGTATGGTGATTAGCACTGTAAAAATTATTATATAAATACTTTGTTTAATTTTCAGGAATATTTCGTATTTATGATACAAGGATAAGTTACTTGGGCTTTTGACCAAAAAATAAAGTGGGCGCCGTAGGCGCCCTACAGCCTCAATTTAAAATTACTTTGGGTACATTTAAGTTAGTTTAATATTACGTATCTATCATACAAGGACAAGTTTGTTGGGCTTTTGAAAAATAAAAGTGGGCGCCGCAGCACAACCTATGTTATATACATACTTTGTGTACATTTCAGGAATATTTCGTATTTATCATACTAGGATAAGTTACTTGGGCTTTTGACTTAAAAATAAAATTAAAATTAAAAAAAACGATTATAATATACTTTGTGTACATTTAAGAAATTTTAATATTACGTATTTATCATACAAGGACAAGTTAGTTGGGCGTTTGAAAAAGGTGGGCGCCGTAGGCGCCCTTAAAAAAGGGGGCGCCGCAGGCGCCACGGCGCCGCAGCACAAACTAGTAAATAATATAAAAGCCCAAGTCACACCCTGTTGGGAAGGATTTGGAACTCTGAGGAACGATGTACAACAGTCTATAGCAGTTGAAAAATCGTGTGTTGATTAGCACTGTAAAAATATTTAATATGACGTCATTGTTTGATCTTATATTTTAAAATACAAGGTGTGCATCGGTGCGCATGATGATTATAAATTAAAGATTTAAAATACTTTGTGTACATTCCTGGAAGTTTAATATTTCGTATTTATCAAACAAGGATAAGTTTCTTGGGCTTTTGACAAAAAACAAACCCCTATTATTAAATACTTTGCGTACATTTCAGAAAGTTTAATATTTCGTGTTTAACAAAAAAGGACAAGTTAGTTGGGCTTTTGAAAAAGGTTGGCGCCATAGGCGCCCTAAAAAAGTGGGCGCCCCAGGCGCCACGGTGCCCTGGCACAATCTAGTCTACAATATAATAGTCCAAGTCACTGGCTGGCTAGCTGGAAGGATTTGGAACGCTATGACTTCATTTTTAAATCCTTTATATTAACTCGTGGTGTCTGCGGCCGCCATTGCTTGCTTGTCGCCAAAACTTTTGTGCGATTTTTAACCCACTTGCTCGCAAGATAGCGAGCTGAAATTTTGCAGGCAGTTTCGTATCGATGATAAAAACAATGTATCAAAATTTCAGATCGATCGCATGTACCGTAATTAAATTATTGATTTTTTAGATTATTTTATTTATTGCTATGTATCATGCTATTTTTTGAGATAGAGCGTCGCGGTGCGTATTATATTGAACTACCTTTCTGTCGCGCAATAAGGTGCGTATTTATTGACAGCTCTTTTTATAAACATTCCTGATCGGTGCGCATTATATTAAACATGTTTTACGACACAACTGCAATTTTGTATTTCTGGATGGTCTGGCGCTGCGTATTATAATGAACATTCTTTTAATTACTTCTCGTACATAAAGGATTTATAGTGAAAAACTTGGTTTTTTTACGGGTTTTTTAAAATTAAATCCTTTATATTAACTCGTGGTGTCTGCGGCCGCCCTTGCTTGCTTGTCGCCAAAACTTTGGATCGATTTTTAACCCGCTTGCTCGTAAGCTAGCGAGATGAAATTTTACAGGCAGTTTCGTACCGATGATAAAAACAATGTATCAAAATTTCAGATCGATTGCATGTACCTTAATTAAATTATTGATTTTTTAGATTATTTTATTTATTCCTATGTATCATGCTATTTTTTGAGATAGAGCGTCGCGGTGCGTATTATATTGAACAACCTTTCTGTCGCGCAATAAGGTGCGTATTTTATTGACAGCTCTTTTTATAAACATATTCCTGATCGGTGCGCATTATATTAAACATGTTTTACGACACAACTGCAATTTTGTATTTCTGGATGGTCTGGCGCTGCGTATTATAATGAACATTCTTTTAATTACTTCTCGTACATAAAGGATTTATAGTCAAAAACTTGTTTTTTTACGGGTTTTTCTTATTTGAGCTTATATTTTAAAACAAGGCGTGCATCGAAAGGCGCCCAAAAAGGTGTGCAAAATAATTATAAATTAAAGACGCGCTGTAAAAAAATATATATTATATGACATCATTGTTTTAGCTTATATTTTAATTTTTGAAAAGGGAACGATGTAAAAATATAATTTGATGATTTATAATTATAAAATACTTTGTGTACATTTCAGCAAGTTCAATATTTCGTATTTATCAAACAATGATAAGTTACTTGGGCTTTTGACAAAAAAAGGTAGGCGCCGTAGGCGCCCCACAGCTGCAGTGAGCGCCGTAGGCGCCCTACAATCCCTATTATAAAATACTTTGTGTACATTTCAGTATGTTCAATATTAAGTATTTATCAAACAAGGATAAGTTAGTTGGGCATTTGAAAAAAGTGGGCGCCGCAGGCGGCACGGCGCCGCAGCACAACCTAGTTATAAATAAGGATCTATTCGTATTCCCGAAGACCAATTGGTTGTGATTTTAAAATGTTTTGTTTTAGCTGAATCTTTTTTTAATTTGATAAATACGTGACATGTGGTCTATTTGAATGAAGAGCGCTGAATGAAAATATTTGAAAAACGCCCTTCCATTCTCCTAGGCGGTGCTGATACTATGTGGGGCTACTGACCTGATAAGGGCGGTTACCTTTCCGGGAGAGATGTATCTCTTTGGTTGTTTATACAATAAAGAGAACGAAACACAGGCTGCTGCGTTATGTATATTTGTATCAGAGTACAGGAGGTCCTCGGGTTACGACGGTTCCGACTTACGCTGTTTCGTGGTTACGAACGTGCCCTAATAAAAATATTTTAAAAATTTTAAAAAGTATGTTGTTTTTTTTCATGAGGTAACAAATAATAATTATGTTCTCTTTTTTCTCTCTCTCTCTCTCTCTCTCTCTCTCTCTCTCTCTCTCTCTCTCTCTCTCTCTCTCTCTCTCTCTCTCTCTCTCGTGAATTATCTTTTTTTAAACTTTTTGTTTCATTTAATAATGAATTGTTTTCTCTTTTATACTTTTTCATGCTTTTAACTGTTACATTTTGTAATAGCACATTTATTGGTTCCGTTGTATAAGGTAAATGGAAGCTGAATATCTGATGACGTCACCATCGTCTAAAATGGGAGAAGATGACTCAGAAGAACATGTCACCGCAAAGGTTTTAACAAATGGTGTGAAGTTAAAACCACAAGACAAGTCTCCAGAGACAGAATTGTTTATCGTAACCCCAAATGGAAATGAATTCAATGTACTGCCCCACGGACGTTGTAGCAAGTGGGTAGAGAAAATCGAAGACACCGCCACAGTTTTCTGGAAGCGTCACTGCAATTTGATCGGAAACGTCATCAAGGCGTCACTTTTCGTGTTATATATTGTTTACTTTGGGTACTGTTGTAATTACAAGTGAGTAGTTTTTAGATTAGTTTTGTTATTGTTGTCATTACAAGTGAGTATGTTTTAGATTAGCGGGGTTACTATTTTCATTACAAGTGGATAATTTAGATTACTTTGGTTAATGTTGTCATTAGAAGTGAGTATATTTTAGTTTAGCATGGTTACTCTTGTCATTGCAAACAAATTCGATTGTTGTGCGTACCGTTAAATTTAAAAGTAAAGTGCATGAGTTTGGGTACTGCTGTCTGCTAAAGTGTTAATCTATCATACAGACATTTTTTTTCTACAGTAAGGATATTCTTTAACGAACACATATCAGTGTCGCCAAAAACAATTAAATGTCACTGGGTCTTATTTACGCGGGTTTTACGTCGTGTCCAAAAAAATCACCTTGTAGTGTTTACTCATGATTTGTGAAGCAGTTAGAGTGGGTTGGGTGGCGTTATTAAATTATTCTTGTTTATCGCTATCTGGGTATTGCTTTGTTGATGGAAACAGTGTGTGTGTGGGGCAGGGGGGGGGTTGAATCGGGGCTGGTACTGGTGTAGGAAAGGCGAAAATCTGTAGGCATAACCAAGACTAAAGACACTACCACCCTAAGTTTTCTGGATCAGTGAATGCTATTGAGGTATTTAGCTTTAAACTTCAATGAAACGTAAATTTTAATTATTTTTTTTCTTTTCTACACTTTCATTATAACACTATATACAACTTCAAGGGAAATTAACTAACAACAAAGCCAACTACACGATTTTTAAAAACGTGTATTTTTCTTTTTAACAAAATTAACTAATTTTAGGTATTTATAATAAGTGTTTACTTGTTGTTTCTTAATATCTAATAAAATATTTTTAAAATCTTTCTTTAAAAAGCACACGCTTTTATTTACACATAGAAAGTGCACTAAAAAAAAGAAAATAAAAAATTTCAATCCGTGCACATAAAAGCGTGGGGCGCCCATACACAACTCATTTCTTATTGCAACTACTCTTTTGCATATAGATAAATTTTTCTAATTAATATGAAAGTAGCATGTATATGATCAAAGTTGTGAAACTTTAAATGTTTATTTATATTCATATACATTTGTATTTATGTTTCGCAGCCTTGTACATGATAGCGAGTTGTGATGAGGGCCCCACGCTTTTATGTGCAATCGATAGGTTCAAGGATTGAAATTTTTTATTTTCTTCTTTTTAGTGCACTTTCTATATGTAAATAAAAGCGTGTGCTTTTTTTAAAAAAAAATTTTTTAAATATTTTATTTCTACTTTTTAGTATCTAAATTTTTTTAAGCAATTTTTCGACATAATCAATTCAATTTAATTAGTCAAACTTCGTTGTCTATAACTTAAATGTGATAGTGGTAAAAATATAGATTATTAATTACAAATTTATGTATTAAAAAACAAAAACAGTTTCCCCAACTGAAAATTGAACCCAGTACCTCCAGGTCAAAAATCCATTACTTTAACAATTCGGCCAACTAGGCTACACAACTTCCAGTTGTTCCTCTTGTATTATCATGTCAATTTAGATTTAGTTTCGTATTACTTAGCTGTTTAACACCTGGAATGTGGTCATCGATGGCTGGTGGTGAACTCCGGTGTCATTCACGTGAAAGTCAAGAATATCACAGATACAGATTATATAGAAGGATAAACTAAAAATGCATTTATTTAATTACGGTACATTCGATCCATCTGAAATTTTGACACAATGCATTGTCATCCAAGATCTATATGTGGTAAAATTTTGAGATCTCTAGGACCATCAGAAGTGGTTAAATTTTACGTTACAAGATTTGACGGATACAACATACAACATACAAATACAAACAGTGTGAGTTAAATAAAAGCGTCTAAAAATACAATCCCCAGGCTAAAATGTTTGTACGATAGAGAAATTTTGACAAATGTGTTAAGTCACAAATTTGGTGTGTGTTTTTTTTTAATCCAGGTCTTAATTTTCAAATGAATCATGTTTTTATAGAAAAACGCATATTTTTTTAAGACAACCGGAAATTTTATTTTTTTACATGCATATTTTAGACGGCTAAATGATGTGTGTGGTAGGCAGGCCCACTTATGAATGTGATTCGCGCTAATGAACTTAAGAAACTGCATCCGAGTTCATTTGTTTTGAGTTTTTCCCTCTGAGTTGGTTGTATTTTTCCCACTTTAAAAAGTTCATGCTGAATCTTGTACACCTCAAATAGCATTAATCGATGCACTTGTGATGTGATTATCTAATATTTATTGTAAGGAGATGTGGGAGAAAAGCATGCAATTAAAGTTAAGCCAAAGGTTTCTTATCGTTGAACTTTACCAAGTCTTTAAAAGCACTGAAATACATAGAAGCCAATCACTAGATCTGACTCATTTTGTCAACATTTAGTTGGAGATTTTTTTTAAAAATCACTACTTTAATTTACGTGAAATGAGTTGTTTCTGAAAACTTACCATTGAAAAATATTGCGAGCATTTTTATCTCAATCTTGATCATTATATCTTTTTAAAAAGACAGTTTCCCGTTAGTTTTATGGCATATCCTAAATGATAAAGTACATGAGGGGGTTTGCTGGCGGACAAGGCCGACCACTGGCGTGTAAATGTTGTAGGAATGGGGCACGATAGTTGTCCTCAGTTGCAGACCTCATGTCGTGTTTGCACTTTACTGATTTCATCGGCCAGTACACTCAATGAAGCTGATGTGTGTCTGAAATGAATAGAGGCTGTTCATCTGAAAGGATCGCAATGTGAACTTTATAAACATTTGTTATTCGATTAAATTTGTTGAATTTAAGACTAAAAATTCTGAGAAGTTATTTTGAGGGCTAAGACACTTTGTTTCAAGGATTTTTTTTTATGTTTGTTATTGAAATTTTCTCAATTATTTTTTTCATTTATGGCTTTCTGGTAGTTTGTTTGATTATATATGCATTCAAACCTCTCTTACGAGCACCTCTCATAACGAGTAATTTGCATTACGAGCAAAAAAAATTGAAAAAGTTGCACCGTTAACGAGCGAAGATTCGCATAACGAGTGACGCAGAAAAGGACATCCCCTTTTTTCCTGGGAATTCATTTGTGAGCCGGTACTTCAGCCCCGATGTGTTAAGCACCCGGTCTGTTTGCGTATTGTTTTCGTGTGTGATCAACCGCTGTTACAAATTTTGTATTCAGACTGTATTCGTAATTTTTTTATGTGCAAAGTGTGCTAAAATGTCTTCGAAAAATAAACACAAGGAGACAATCATAAGAGAGGGAAAAATAACTGATGAAAAGAAACGTAAATCATTGAAAAGCGAGAACAAGGTGGCTAATCTAGCGCGCAACTGTAATCGGCCAACATCAACGATCTGCACTATTCTCAAGAACAATTAAGGATACGGATGCTTTATAGGGAGTTAGGACACATTTTCGTCAAATTTAGAAGCGTCGGCAAAAACTAATGTCTTTGGGCAGTTTTCTAGTTAAAACGGAATAATTATTTGTCATAAATTCATTTTTTTTACGTTTTTAGTTTCAAATCTAAATTGTATTCTGGTTGTTTCCCTCTTTAACAATTCATAAGTAATTGTATTTTAATAAATGTTGATAACATTTTTTTGAAAAATGAGTTGTTGTTTTTTTCAGCATTGAACGGATTATCGTATTTTACATTGATTTGTTTGGGAAAAACTGTTTCGAATAACGAGTGTTTCGCTTAACGAGTAAGACTCTGGAACGAATTAAAGTCGTTATGAGAGGTTCCACTGTATATATATATAATATATATATTATATATACAATTTTAAAACAATCAAGGCCGTATCAGCAGCATCAATCACATCATCTACAACAGGGGTGTCCAAAGTCCGGCCCGCGGATCAAATGAGTCCCGCGTTTTAATTGTATCTTGCCCGCGGCTTCATCTTAAATAATTAATTGACACATGGATTTTTTATGTAAAGACATTATATTTATAATAGAACTGAAATTGTGTGCTACTTTGAGGGTTGTAGTAAACCTGCACTGACCCGTGAAGGTCACTGACGTAGACTGCTGATGTCAACTCTAGCAGACGGCTACAAGTACAACATATAATGACTTCAAATTATGCCCCGAATCGATGAAGTTTTATTGATTACAATAAGCCGATTAAGTTATATGCTTTTATTATTGTATGTGTACAAAATTCGATGACGTCCAATGGCTTAAATGTAAGTTATAATTTTTATGACATCTTTATTCTATAACGTTTTCATTATTTATACTATTTTAGAATCTTTTTTAATGGTGGAAAGTCTTGAAAATCACAATAGTATTGTCCCATTTTTCCATAAAAAATATCACTCTTATAAATTACAAACACTAAACTATCATATAATGTCATTAGTGTTTGTTATCTTTATCTGCCCCCGTCCCACACATACTTTTACATCATAGAACACCGCCCTCTGCAAAAAGTTTGGACAACCCTGATCTACAACAATAGCATCTGCATGAGTTATCATGAATACCGCCATGATGACATCTACCTGTTGTACACATCAACAACATCAAACACATCAAACATAACACTCATATTTACTGCATCAACTTCAACCACCGCAACAACCTCAAAACCAACAGCTTCAGCATGAATGATCAGTCTCGAGCATGGCATTTTATATTCGTGACCGTTTTGTTTTTTTACACGCTTTTATTTAAGTCACACTGTATGTTGTATCCATCCATCCTTCCTTCAAATCTTGTAACGTAAAATTAAACCACTTCTGATGGTCCTAGAGATCTCAAAATTTTACCACATATAGATCGTGGAGAACAATGCATCGTATCAAAATTTCAGATCGATCGAATGTACTGTAATTAAATTAATCAATTTATAGTTTATCTCTATTTATCACTATTTATAATATATAGTCGTCTGCTAGAGTTGACCTCCACGGCTCACCGGTTTCACTCCAGCCATCGTTTACCAAATTCCCGTGTTTATATCAAGGGCAGGGGATATCAGCGCGTTTCAGTCTGTAAATGTTTGTAAATAAAAGCGTGTCCTTTTTTTAAAACAGATTTTTTTACCTTTTACTTATTAAATATTTATTTTGCATGCTGACCCTCCTATTAGTGCATTCTTTGAATGCTTGTTTCTGAGCGTTTCATTACCTTGTGTTTGTCTGTTCCCAGATACTACGATGAGGGATCCTATATCCTCACTGTCATTACAGGAGGGTTGATGATCAAGTTGACGTTTGGTTTCATCAGTGGACCAAAATATGACGCCGTGATCCTGAGATGTTACACGGCGTACGCGTCGTCCCCGCGTATCAAACGTTTGAGAACCTATGTTAGATAGTAAGTCTGGGTTCATTTTTACGACAATCAAATACGGTGTCCCCAAACAATTCATTATCCCTATAAGGTAGTGAATGAACTTCTTGACGCCAAGTTCCTACTCTGACAGTCATGTCTATTTTTAAAAAAGCTGCGATACCTTATTATTTTGCATTTCTCTCTGTCTCTTTCTCTCTCTCTCTCTATCTCTCTCTCTCTCTCTCTCGATCTCTCTTTTGTTGGGGCGGGGGGGGGGCTGCAATGTTAACGAAAAATGATTTGCGAATATTTGAAGTATAAATGACACTTTGTGAATAGACTGCAAAAATCTAGAACAGTGGTTCCTAAAGTGGTCCCTACGGACCCCAAGGGGTCCCCGGTAACATTCAGTGGGTCCGTGAAAATTAAAATTGATTTGGTGGTCCCTGAACAAGGTCAGGGGTCCGCGCAAGGTTGAATATAAAATAATAAAAATTTGATCCATTTTTATTATTATGGAAATTAAAATAAATAATACATAAATAGATAAAATAGTATATGAATGCTTTTTCTAATTAAATACCATTATTAATGACGTCACGTGCCTAGGGGGGAGGGGGTCACACATTTGTGACGAAGGGAGGGGGGGGTATTTAAGAAATGCGACGTCACATCGCGACGCTCAATTTTAAATAAAAGTTCCCTTAAATAAATATTTGATTGTTTACAATGTATTTAATGACGTTTTCAATGGCTTCACACGTGTTACGATATTAGAGTGCAGTCTTACACTAAATACAAATGACAAAAAAATAATTTGCAACTTGCTAATTTTCAATTAGAAAATACGGCTTGGGGGGGGGGTTCAAAGCTTTGTGACGTCATATTGGAGAGGGGGGGTCTAAGTTTTTGTGACAACGCGTGATGAGGGAGCGGGGAAGTGAAAAATCTGCCAAAATCGTGTGACGTCATTTATGGACGGCCCCTTATGTGCTATCACTATCAGTCATGAAATACAATGTTGTTTTACCTAGAAAAGGAAGTAGAACTACGTTAATTTACCAGCTATTACCAATCAAAATACTTGGTTTATTGAAAGGTCAAGTTTGATGCCTAAGAAATGCGGAATGCCTTTGAGTAGGTCAGAAAAAATACAATGTTTCAACTTGAATCAACGAGGGTTGCACGATTGGGTAATTTTTTAGGTGTCGTGAAGTTATATTTATCTAAATTATATCCTATCATCAAATGTTTTTATCAAAAGGGCTTTACTGCAGCATTCCATTGAAAAAAGTTAATAATTATTAACAGTTGTTTTGTTACAACAGATAAGAGAATAATAGTGAGCCGAAGAAAAAGTGCAGACAAGACACTGTTGTTGAATATTTGAATTTTAAAGAATGTCTAAATGTCTAAATGTTTGGAAACAGATGCGAAACGTGAAAAGTTACTTACTGAATTAAAAATATTTTTTGAAGTTAAAACTTTATCCTTGACTTAATCGCATATTTAAAACAAGCTGTGCCGAATGTAATTTCAGTACATTGTGTCATTCATCGACATCAGTTGTTTGCAAAAAATCTTAGTGAAAGTTTGCATGGATCACTAGATTATGTCATTAGTCAGACTGTAAAATCAAAAGGAATGCCTTCAATAAGAGATTTTTGCTAAACTTTGTTTGGAAAATGAAGAAGACTAATCGTTTTCTTATTCACACAGAAGTACGTTGTTTATCAAAAATAGAAGTAAAAAAATGATTTTTAAAAACCACGTTTTTACAAGCGGACTAAAAAGAAGAAAATAATTTAAAACTGGTAAGTTCAAGTACTTTGATTTAATATGACTAAAAACGTGGGACGGGCGCTTATGAGGTTTAACATATGCAGCTCACTCATACTCTCACTTATAGATCTCTCTTTTGCCTTCTAAATTAGAAATCTTTAATTTTTATACCAAACACCCGCCCCACGTTTTTAGTCATATTAAATCAAAGTACTTGAACTTACCAGTTTTAAATTATTTTCTTCTTTTTAGTCCGCTTGTAAAAACGTGGTTTTTAAAAATCATTTTTTTACCTCTATTTACTTTACCAAACACCTCACAAGCGCCCGCCAAACGTTTTAAAAACATTGTGATGTGGTCACGGGGGGAACTCACGGATGTCAACAAAAGCAGACGGTACAGTTTCTTATATATAGACTATAGATAAACTAAAAAGTTCAATAATTTAATAATGGTACATTCGATCGATCTGAAATTTTTATACAATGCATTGTCATCCAAGACCTATCTGTGGTAAAATTTTCAGATCTCTAGGACCATCAGAAGTGGTTCAATTTTACGTTGGCAGATTTGAAAAAATCTTGAACAAACAAACAATGCCCAACGAAAGCGAGTTAATAAAAACGTGGTAATAAGGGCAGTTTTAATTCGATTTTATGCCCTCTTTGATTCAGTGTTGGAATTCCTGGAAAGCAAATACTATGATTTGCGACACAATTAACTTAACCAACAAAATAGACACAACCTTTATCAATTATTTATTTGCCAAATTTAACTAAACTAAGGTAATTTGAAAATAAAAGGTCACCTATTAAATTTATTCAAAACTAAAACCGCAGCATCTGCATTTGGTGAAAATCTTCTTTTTTTTTGTCCACAAAAAAAAGAAGAAACTTGGGAAAAGGTGAATGTTCTCAGTTTTCAAATCTTTCGAAGTTGAAAAATAGAGATGATGATTTGCTTGTTTTACTTTCAACACATAACTGCTCTTCATGACGCCTTAGCCAAAGATTTGAAGACACTTGATATTCCCAACTGGAAGTTGAATACTTTTGCGCATGGACAAACTTAGATCCCAAACACAGATGAATCCATACTAATACGAACCAACCCTGTCACAAATCATGGACCCCCCCCCCATAAAGTACGTCACACTTTCGACAAAAAATTCCTTTTTATTAACAAAATAATTAAAGTTAAATATAAAACACCGTCACGTCACACATGGCCGGACCCCCCCCCCGTCACAAACTTTCACACTTTCTTACACCCCCTCCCCCCCTTCTGGAGCGTGACGTACTTTATGGACGGCCCCTTACAAAAACAGATCCCAATTTTATACCCTTGCATAATGGGTTATAGTACAGAATTTGCTGACTGCTTTGCTGTCTTCCTATTTAGTTGAACGTTGATTCAGTGCCGTTATAAACTTCGTCATAAAAAAAAGAAACTGATTAGAAATTGGTGCTCGTGGGGATTTGCACCAACATTGAGTCGGCCATAAATACACTCATAAAATCTAATCAAGTTCTTCCAAGTTATTAATTGTTTTCAATTTTATTTCAGACAAAAGTTATAATCTCAATAAATACATATTTATCAAAATGTTGATATTTTAAATTTATTTTTGTACTTTGCATTTATGTATATTTATCACTTGGGGGTCCGTGGGCAAGTTTTGACTATAAAAAGGGGATGCTGTGGATCAAAAAAATTTGGGAACCACTGATCTAGACTAACCTTAATTTCTCGTGATTTCCTATATTCCAAAGCAGTTGTCTTGCAGCCAGAATTTCTATACATTATGTCGTAGGTAGTAGGTATGTTAATCCATAGAAATGTATTTTGTTTCTTTCCCTTTACTTAAATGAAAATTAAAAAATTCGTTCATCCTTCTTTTATATTTTAAAGTTTTCTGTATGTGCTGGCCACCGTCCTGCTGTGTGTCTACCTGGGCATTGACGTCATCACATTCAGCCCACAGAATGAACAGGCCGTTATCGGAATATTTAGCCTCCTGGTTGCCTGCTTTGTGTTGTCATCAAGGCCGAGCAGGGTGAGTTATGTCTGTAATTGTGTCGTCATCAAGCAGGGTAAGTTATGTCCGTCATTGTGTTGTCATCAAGGCCAAGCAGGGTAAGTTATGTCCGTTATTGTGTTGTCATCAAGGCAAGCAGGGTAAGTTATGTCCGTTATTGTGTTGTCATCAAGGCAAGCAGGGTAAGTTATGTCCTTCATTGTGTTGTCATCAAGGCAAGCAGGGTAAGTTATGTCCGTTATTGTGTTGTCATCAAGGCAAGCAGGGTAAGTTATGTCCGTTATTGTGTTGTCATCAAGCTGGGTAAGTAAATGTCCATCATTATGTTGTCATCAAGCAGGGTAAGTTATGTCCGTGATTGTGTTATCATCAAGCTGGGTAAGTAAATGTCCATCATTATGTTGTCATCAAGCTGGGTAAGTAAATGTCCATCAGTATGCTGTCATCAAGCTGGGTAAGTAAATGTCCATCAGTATGCTGTCATCAAGCTGGGTAAGTAAATGTCCATCAGTATGCTGTCATCAAGCTGGGTAAGTAAATGTCCATCAGTATGCTGTCATCAAGCTGGGTAAGTAAATGTCCATCATTATGCTGTCATCAAGCTGGGTAAGTAAATGTCCATCAGTATGCTGTCATCAAGCTGGGTAAGTAAATGTCCATCAGTATGCTGTCATCAAGCTGGGTAAGTAAATGTCCATCATTATGCTGTCATCAAGCTGGCTAAATTAAGTATTTCATAGAAATGCCCCCAACACTCAAAACGGTTATATCAAGTCTGTAATTGTTGCGTCATCAAACGATCAAGACTAAATCAAAAAAAGACGCTTTGAAACACCATTTACGTGTATTTACATTCGTGTCTCACTAAAGATTCACACTGTAATCTTGCGCGTACTTTTTCAGCTAATTCCTTATTCGATACAATAATTGAATTTTCTGCCTCCGTCCTCAAAACTCTTAAATGGTGGTTTGGCTGCGCTTTTTCATTGGATAAACTTCATTATATACTAGATCAGGGGTTCCCAACCCCGTGCCCGCGGGCACCATGGCGCCCGCGGAACGATTCGTATGTGCCCGCCACTATTCGACAGAGACAGAATTGTTTCATAAACATTAATAAAAATGTGAATTATTTTTATTTATTTGTTAGAATTTTTATTTTTTTGAGTGCCTGGGTACATAAAATACGTTCGTATATTGGCGATATTGTATGTATAAGTGGTTCCTTTGCTGACAGTACTTGTTGCAACTTGTCTAGCAGCGAGCCAGACTGCACTCTTCACACTAGCCTGGAACGGCGAGCGCTATTTGCACATCACTCTTTGTACACGCAAAAAACCCGAAGTGAACGACCGCAACGAACTGAGCTGATAAACGCCGAAGGCGCCAAAACACATGGCACATGACTCTGATTGTTTCGGAGATCATCGGCTCACTTCGGGTTTTCGGCGTGTTCAAGGAGTGATGTTCCAAATAGCGTTCCCCGCCTGGAACCACGTTGTTGTCATTGTGATTGTGATTGCTCCCCCGTTCGGGTCGCGACAGTTAGCTAGGAGACATCTTCGTCTGACGAAACACGAATTAGGAGTTTTGATATTCCTTCTGTAAATTTTTAACGGGCTAAAAACGAGATGCGTCATCTATTATATTAATAAGCGATGATCTATTATGATGTGGGGATAGTTATAGTCATTTACATTTATGCATTTAATGCTTTATCATTGATATATATTGTAGTTCAAATACTATTTATTATACATATGTTTAGCCCTAAAATGAGTGGACCGAGTAAAAGACAACAAACCTATAATTTTAACACTGACTGGGAGGAATCATATTGTTTCGTTAATTTGAAAAATAAATGCGTTTGCTTCTTGTGTGGTAGTAGCATTGCGGTGCCGAAAAAACATAATGTTGAACGACACTTTCAGACAATTCATGCCAATTTTGATGTGAATTATCCACTTAAATCTGAAGTAAGAAAGAAAAAAATAAGTCAACTAAAATCAAGTGTAACTGCACAATAGACTGTTTTCAATAGACATGTGGAAAATTCTAAAAAGGCCACCTTTGCTTCTTTCAAAATTACTCACATGCTCGCACAAAAGAAGAAACCTGTCATTATTGGTGAGTTGTTTCAGGAACTATTTTTGACTGGTTCCGATTGTTTGTTTGATGGATTTTCTAAGAAACGTGAGATTGTCTCAGCAATAAAAGACTTACAGTTGTCAAATAACACCGACACAAGAAGAATACATGCAATTTCAACAGACATACAAACTCAGTTAAAGACTGACTTGGATATATGTAACGACATCACGCTACAATTTGACGAGTCAACAGATATATCCGACACTGCACAGTTAGCAGTTATGGTGAGAATGGTATTTAGTAACTTTTTAGAGAGGATATGTTACAAATATTACCTATGAAAGGAAAGACAAAGGATGAGGATATTTATAATACATTCATAACATACGACAAGTCAATAAATATGCCTTTGCACGAACTGTCTGCGATAACCACCGATGGCGCACCAGCAATGGTAGGTAAAAACAAAGGATTTATTGCCCTCTGCAAGAAGGATGAATCATTTTCAAACTGTATGTCCTACCACTGTATTATCCACCAGGAAGCTCTGTGTTGTAAAATATTGCCATTTGAACATGTTATGAAAATAGTTACAAAAATAATCAATTCTATTCGAGCAGCTCCTTTGCAACACCGACTTTTCAAGTCCCTGTTAGAAGATACTGAAGATAAAAAACATGATCTTATTCTGCATACTGAAGTACTTTGGCTCAGAAAAGGAAAAAGCTCTTACACTATTTTTGAGTTTAATTGAAGAAATAAAAACATTTATAAACGATAAAAAGGAAAATTATTATGAACTAGCTGACTCTCGCTGGCTGATTGATTTGGGATTTTTCACAGACATCATGGAAAAAATTGAATTATTTAAATTTGGAGTTGCAGGGGAAAAACAAAAAACATGGCTGAAATGATAAGCTCTGTAAGGGCATTTAAATCTGAATTGTATTTGTTGATATCACATCTGCAGATCGATTATCTCCTACATTTTCCACATATGAAGAAAATGCTAGGTAATAATGAACTAAACGGTTCATTATTAATTAAGCATCTTCAAGTGTTAAAAAACAGTTTTTAGAGACATTTTTGCGGTTTACACATATAGAGCTAATTGTTTCCTTCTGTATCAATCCTTTTACTTGCCAAATAAATGTAATGGAAATGGCTGCATGTATTGCAGATTTTGTTCAAGGTAAGAAAGAAGAACTAGAGTTAGAAATTTTGGACCTTAAAAATGATATTTTGCTAAAATCCTTCATTTCAGAGGACTTTTGAAATACAGTGGACAGAGAAAAGTTACCATTTAAAAAAAGACACATAAAATTGAATCATTTTCGGTTCGACATATTTATGCGAATCATTGTTTTCAAATATGAACTTAATAAAATCAAGATATAGATCTCGACTAACCGATTATCATCTTTATGATTGTTTGCTAACAGGATTATCTTAAAACTCTCCTAATTATGAGGCACTGGCCAATGATATGCCAAAGATTACATTGACACATTGATATTATATTTTTTTATAAAATGTTTTCTTTGTATTTGTGTTTTTTGTTTACTTTGTTTACGTTTTGTAAATACATTTCTCTGTGTGTATGCAGTTTGAATAATGATTTAATTATTTTGAAACATGTTTGTTTATTATTTAATTTATTTATTAATAAATTATGAATATAAGAAAATAAATTATGGGAAAATGAGAAGTTGTGGAAGGAATTTGTCTATTAAAAATAGGTGGTGCCCGCCACCCTACCGATATTTTAGAATGTGCTCTAGAGTACAAAAAGGTTGGGAACCCCTGTACTAGATAAAGGACAATGATGTATTGCAAACACACTGAAAACATTAAAAAGTGTCATTTATTGTGATTTAATTGGATTTTGTCGTTTAATTTTCATAGTGTTTATGGCCATATTATGTTCTCATTTACCGAATGCACTAATATGTGTAACTATTTTTGTCCTTTTTTGTTTTAAAATAGCTTATTTTTAGCTTAATTGATTCTTAAGTTATATTGCGCCTAAATCTGAATCCAAAGACATTTATTGGTCTTAATTGCTGGTGTGTAGATTTTGTCATGTGTAAACAAAAAACACAGGACATGACGTTGTAAACAAATTATTACATTACATTTCTAGATAACACAAGCAAATGTAAATGGTTGATGAGCTTATATCCACTGCGTCAATGGGGGAGAGGGGGGTATTTATTTTTTATAATGATGGGATTAATTTTTTTTAGGTATTGATACTCCCATTGAAATCTTTACAGTTGTCAACTACTTTAGCCACACCCTAAATAATTGTTTCACAGGTTAACTGGCATCCTGTGTTTTGGGGCTTTATCATTCAGTTCGGGTTTGCAACATTGACGCTGAGAACAGTAATCGGCTACGAGGCATTCAAGTGGATGGGTGACCTGGTCCACGGCTTCGTGCGTCTCTCTGACAAGGGATCCGCTTTTGTATTCGGTGACAGCTTTAGGTCTGCGAAGGCCGGATTTTTCTTTGAGGTCAGTATTTAAAGTCTGACAGCAATGTACTTCACTGCCGTGGAGTAAGCCTACAGAAAGTCGCTGACATATTACGAAAATTCAAAAGAATAATTAAGAAATTTACAGAATTTTTGATGATTGGTTGCATGGCATCAGGGACTTAAGTATGGCAGTTTTCCAGAGCGGGACAAGATGTATGCCATCTCCTTACCCTGAAAACACATGAAATTGACAGAGCATCTTTCTATTTTTAAAAACAAAACGCCTCTTGCTGCGACCCATGCTTTGTCACTTACTAACAAATATAATTTGTACAATAACCTCAATTATCTATCTGCTATAAAGATATATAGGTAATAAGTAATAAGTATATAGCATGATCAATATAAAACTAATATGAGAAATGTATTAAATTTTCTAAGACACACAAGAATACGTGGTACCGTTGAGAAATCTAATTTGTTCTGTCATAGACTGCCGGTGTTATCGTGTTCTTCAATGCCTGTATTTTCGTCATGGATTACTTCGGTGTGTTGGAGTTCATCGTCCTCAAAATTGGAAGGGGGCTCTCAATTTGTTTAGAGACTGGCCCCGTGGAGTCGGTTGTTTCAGCCGCCAATATTTTCATCGGTCTGGTGAGTACTGACTGAGCTTATAAAGTTGATAAATATAATTCAAAATCATTTAAAAAGAGGCTTTAACAAGAAATTCTTATACAGAAATTCCGCATTTAAACTTTGAAAGAGTAGAAAAAAAGAAAGAATAGAAAATGACAATTCTCTTTATCACGTTTAAGTCAACTAAATTTATTTTTAACAGTCATATGCATCACAGTTTGCATCAGTGAAAGGCAGCACTCTGCTCGATGTTCAATCAAAGATTGTTTTGTTGTTTTTATATTTTTACTTTTAAGCACTTAATAGTTCCAGAAAAAAGGGGGTTTGTGTAACAGATAAATAACACTGAATATAGTATTTTATCATGACTGACCAATGATCGATACCATAATTTACTGTGTGTCAGTCAGAAGCCCCACTTCTCATCCGTCCCTACCTGCCGACTGTGACCAGGTCTGAACTCCACGCCATCATGACCTGTGGGTTTGCTAGCATATCTGGAGCATTCATGGCAATGTTCATCAAATCTGGGGTGAGTAGTTCTTCCGTTGAGTGAGTTTCTTGGCCAAACGTTAGTGTAGTTGTTAAGTGTGAACACGTAATGGTGTATGCACTTTCTCATCTTAGGCCCCGGCCAGCCATCTTTTGACTGCCGCCGTGATATCGGCCCCTGCAGCCCTCGCAATTTCCAAGCTGATGTACCCGGAAGTGGAAAGAGTAAATTACGAGAGTCAAAGAGATATCAAGATGAGGAATGAAGAGTAAAAAAACAACGTTTCTTTGAGAAAAAAATTAAACCGATTTTCTTATGTCATCTCATATGCTTACATAGCAATCAGAAGATATTTGTCAATGTACAATAATAGACTTGTTTAAATTACAGTTTTCAAACTATGCTATCTCCTATCACTTCTATTACGTCCAGGTCACCTCAGAATCTCCTGCAGGCAGCCTCGGATGGAGCTGGTTTCTCCACCAAACTCGTGGCGTCTATTATGGTCAACATGATGGCGTTTGTGTCCATGCTGAACCTCATCGACTTTGTCCTGGTCTGGATCGGAGAGCGCGCCGGAATTCAAGGGATGACGTTTGATGTGGGTCGATACCTTTCTTGGGTGTTATTTTTTTCCAGTTATACCATGTCAACGTAGTTAGAGAAGCTAATGTGATACTTTTTGCCACAAAGATAGTCTTTGCTTCTTTAAATTGCTTTAATTAGCTCAGATGATTTCAACGTTTATAATTGATAGGTTTGAGCTTTTCACAAAGTTTTCTCTAAGTATTTTACGCGGGTTTATTTCTACAACAGGTTATCTGTTCTTACATTTTGTTTCCACTGTCTTACGTGATGGGGGCGCCACCAGATGATTGTGGTAAGATTGGTTCTCTGATTGGAATCAAGTTCTTTGCCACGCCCTTCGTTGCTTACGCCGAGTTGGGAAAGATGATCGAGGTAAATCTTATAAAGCGAGACTGTTTCATTTGGAAAGGATTTTGTTTAAATGTTATTTGATTGAAATGAGAAGTTTAAATTGTGATTTTAATTTTAGAAGACAATGAAATTAAAATTAGTTTTTTTATCAATTTTGTTCTCAGAATCGCCGCGTATTTGAGGATTATATCACAGAGGTTAATGGCACGTGGTCAACTTCGGGAAGTGACGTCATATTGGAAGCCACTAACACAACTCTTGTGAATGGATTTATGACGGTAAATAGCACATTCTTGCACATTTAGATTTGAAATATAATATAAGGGAAAAGTGTTTTGATCATTAGCCCTTAACATGGTAGTTCTGTCTTGCTCTAATAAATCCTTACATATTCTAAAACGTGTCTACTGAATGTAGTAAAATTATCATAAGATTTTCTGTTAAATAACTATTGTAAAAAAAACTTTAAATTTCTAATTTTTGTACCACTTAGATATTTAAAGATTTCATGCTTATTTTTAAATATCACCATACGTAATAATAATAATAATAATAAATTGATAATTTTTAAAGCGCTGTATCCCAGCTAGGAGCCGGGCTCACAGCGCTTTACATGGAGATAATAACATACACAAAATAATTAAATAAACATTCTTATCATAATAACCACATAAATGACAGTACGTTACACATAAGCTACGTTAATCATTAAAAAGAAATGTTGTTTCTTTAATTTTGAAAATAAATTTTGAAAAGATGCGTCTTAAGTGCAGTCTTGAAGGACTTGGCAAATGAAATACTCCGGATGTGTAATGGTAGAGAATTCCATTGTTTGGCTGCACAAAAAGAGAATGGCGATGAAGGCAAACAACGGAATAAAGAAAGCAAACTCTTCTGTATCTTTGACTCCATCTTCTCATTGAAAGTCTATCGGTCTCGTTGATCTTAAACAGGAAAGGTCTGAGGTGATCACCACCTACGCCCTGTGTGGCATCTCGGCCTTCCCAGCCATCGGCTTCTGCATGGGGACTTTGATACCGATGTGTCCAGAAAGGAAGCATGACGTAATCGCTTTGGTCCTTCGGGCGTTCGTAGCTGGGAACCTGGCGAACTTTGTAACAGGGGCTGTGGCAGGTAAGCTGGGTTAGATCAAAACACTTCACGGCATATCACAAGTGAAATTATTTCGAAAGGCAAAGAATGGAAATAAAAATAATTCGTTTGAAATAAATGACAAAATAAAAATCGAATCAAATAAGAAAAGAAAGTTTCTCTTCAGCTCGGAAAAAGATTAACATTTTTTTTTACTTTCTAATGGATAAGGATAAAATTAGCGTTGAACTAGGGCTCAAGATTACAAGAGTGTAGGAGGTAGGGTTAAGGTGAATGACCGCTAGACGACCTAACTTTACAGGTCCCTGTTTCGCTACACAAGAACCTAGATATGAATACTCCTCTTATTAAATATTCCATCATGTCTCGGTTATAAATAAAGACATTATTTATGGGAGTTTACAGGACAGGTGACGAACCTACTTCTTGCCCGTACACATTCAACAAAAAAAATAATTTACAAGCGATGCATAGCCTTTAAATAAGTTTTACAGTTAACATCCCATTCCTTGATCCTTGTGTATAGACATGCACTTTATTTACTCAGGGCTGGGAGTAATGTCAACGTGAATTACTCTTTACTCAACGTCTGCGTAAACATCCGATAAATGGGATATGGTGTAATTCATAATAGCGTCTTAACCTTACTGCCTCAGTTCAAGACCGTCAGCTCCTTGGCCTTGTCAACACAGCCGTATGACCCCATTCAAATATACGTTCAATGAGTTGGGCGCGAGGAAGATTCTTTGGCAGATGATTCCGAGCTGCACTGGAGCGTGTCCTAAGAATTATATGGGATAGGAGAAGTTTGCAAACTTTGTGAATTTTCATAAAGGAAATAATCGAAATACATGTGGTTACACTTAATATTGAAATCAAGTGCATGTTGTTGTTTTTTAAAATTGATTTATAGAGTCAAAGTATGGAATCCGCGCCTGGTACCTGTCCATTCAGGAATCCGTGTTAAGATGGACAAGCCGAGTGTAACGGGGCACAGATTTCAATATGTCACTCGGAATGTAATTGAATTTTCTAACGCAAAAGCATTTTAAAAGTAAATTTTGCCATGATACTAGCTAAAACTTGACACTGTTCTTATGAATGTGAAAAATAATAATTCTTCCATTTTTATTTTGCGCCCCACCCGCCCCGACAGTTTCTCCCGGACGACCCAACACCTGAAAATATCCACTCATATTCATCTGATTCCATTAACAGGTGTCATGTTTACTGGAGTGTGAAATCATCAAGAACATGAGTTGTCCTAATTTCGACCTTATGCCTGAGTGAATCATTTCCAACAGATATAATGGGTTTTTTTTAAAAATCACTACCAAGTCATGGCGAAATGGTGTATTAACTTCAGGCACAAGTATTTCAAAACATCGTTGTTGTTCAAGAGATCAACAAAGTAAGGTACTCAAAGCATAACATGAAGACCGACTTGATAAATTCTCTTAAATTTTGAATCGTTTGTTTAGTTTATGCATATCAACCAATTTGCATTTTCTACTTTACGTGTATGTAATCAAAGTTATTGTTAAATATTTTTTTTATGTTTAATACTTCCGGGTTGGGTTTATAAGCATGTTAAAATATTCATGAAATAAAATTGCATGTATAATTATAACTTTAGTAAAAATTTACCTGAAAAGTGTTTTTTTTAATTTTCATTAATCCTAAAAGTCTTTTTAAAGTCTCATGTTGCTCGCAGTTAAGATTTTAATTAATATAGCCATACTATAAAATCGTATAACCGTATATTTCAGATTCTGTTAAAGCTTTCAGTGAAAATAAACAAAAACTTGCGACACAATTTTAGGGAGTGTGGTAAACCAATTCCAACATTTATCATTGTATTTTATGTATATATTATATCTTTACCCTCAATATGACTGATTAATTGTCTCTGTAACGCTCCATAAATAAATGATTCGCATTTTCTTTTGTGGATAACACAAACCCAGATAAATTTTTGGATATCAAATGAATATAATATATTCTTTTTTAAAAATGTTATACAAATCCGTCAAATGGTGATTTGTTTAATTTTATTTTGTTATTTTTTTTAAACAGAATTTAATTTAATGATCCATTTAATTTTAATATGCGTTGTGAAAGGTTAGGTCAACATTAAAATGATAAAAGATTCCAAGACCGAGAAAAACGTGTTTAGAGGCTTCCTTTGGGAAAAGTTATCACTCATTGTGATTCTAACAACTTGAGTTACTATAACGTATATTTTTTCGAGAAATCCACGCTTTTGTTAGCCGGGTTATATAAATTATGGGCTTCCTAGGGAGCAAAGTTTGTCTTGATAGACATATTTATTTTAGTTAAGCATTAAAAATAACATGTTCACATAGATGTACAAAAATTATACATTTTAAGTCATATTCATATCAATTTCTCAGGTTGGTAATTTCATGAATAATTTACAAAATGACTTTTGAAGAAAAATTATTTCTAAAAATGTTTATTTCATTAAAACTTATATTATTTTAATTTTAATAAACAATTTTTCATTCGAACTTTGTGTTCACGATTTTATTTCGACCAAATTTAAATTTAAACCGCAGATCAGATGAACATAATATTTTCATATAGTGAAAAAAACGGAGATTGATTTCATTTCTTTAATAATTTACATTTATTATTTGATGTACACAAATTTCAACTTACACATACATTAAACAAAAAATAATCGTCTTTTTATTGATAGTTTGTTACAAAATACGCTGCTCTTGTAAACGGCGAGTGCGATGCCGTGTCTAATTTTACCCACATACATCAATTTATGAATCACCTATTTTGTTACATTAGATTCTCCAGTAATTTTAATGTATTTTTTTATTTTTAAAGTATAATAGAAATTTTCGATACATTTTATTTTTACCTTTTTTACATTTGTATTTAAACTTGTTTTATTAACGTAAAATATCTTAGTTCGTTAATAGCTAGTCTCACTGTCTCACTGTTGTATTATATCTAAGGTAATATTAAACATTCTTCAATTTTAAAAAGTTCAAAGCCAATGAGGATTTTGGATCGACAAGCAAGTCGACATTAAGCTTAAGTTTAAAGTACACTTCCCAACGTTTACCAAAGCCGTCGGAACGGGTGTAACAATAATTATTATATTTAAAATACATCTGATAATTTTTTCCCAATGCATTTTTAACTCCACTGCAGAAAAGCGGTTAAAAGATGTTAATGGCTAATTAAGACCTTTGTACACTAGTCGCTGATTGGCGAGACTTCCTACGGCTCAAATCATCCTAGAACATTTCACGTGATACAACATGCAGTTAAATATTTCTCTGTGATTTAAACATGATCGGTATATGGGTTCAATATAGTTAGCTTATAGGTTTATGGTCAGAGTTCAGTTTATCTTTATTTATTCCTTCCACTGGACGTGTTTTTGGTTGTTGTTTTTTTAGTTACAATATGTTTTGTTTTGATGGAGCTGTATGTGTTTTGTTTGTTTTTTCAAATAAGTTATTCGCCCCATTTTGCAATTTTTAAAAATACTAAAAAAAATAATATTTTTTTTTAAAACTTCTTTCAGGAAAAATCACTTTTATTTATTATGAATATTTATAAATCATGGAAGTTTAAATTCTGACATAAAAGAATATTTGAATGTATCACACAGAAATGAGCTTGAGTATAATCCATGAACATAAATCAAACCTGCATATTAACTTCACTATATGAAAAAGATAGGCAATAATAAATCTCTCTACAAAAATATAAGAAATCGGCTCGTCTTAGGAATAAAAAAACTTTAAGAAGACGTTTCTTAATTTCATTTAAAATGAATTTGGCTATTTCTTTATTTCAAAAGTCACAATTTATTTTTTTTTAAATAGTTTAGAAAATAGTTTCATTTTAAAACAATTTTTAAAATAAACTTCAAATGTATTTACAATATTTTGAAGGGCAAATAACTTCATTAATGATAAGAAGAAAGATCTTAACAAAACAAAATTGTCATGATTACCATTCAACATGTGACGTTAGTGTCAAATTTAAAATATACTAATATTACAACTGAAACTTTTCCTTTAAAAAAAAGTAAAATTTAAATTAATGCAGAGGAAATTCGTTATATTTCCTTCCCCAATTTGACAATAGACAGGTATTTTTATCAAATGTATTACATAAATGAAGTCCTGAATTCTCATTACACATAACTGTGATGGGGGAAGTCTGCATGCTATTTTTTTTTAACTAGAATTTTACCATCATTATTTTTTAAAAACACTTTTTAACCGTAATGTAGACAGCATTGATCATGAGCCCCTTAGATAATAGAAGACGAAGATACAGTAGGAAATTATCTGTGTTCTATTATGTTGTGTAATAGCTTGTTGTGTCATTTATTCCAGTGCTTCTCAAACTTTTTAGTATGGCGGACCGGCAGGAATTTTTTCCCTGCACTGACAATTTTTTCGGTCCTTTTTTTTAAGAACATCTGCGGACCGGCAGCGGATGGCCCACGGACCGGCACCGGTCCGCGGACCACCACTTTGAGAAGCACTGATTTATTCGGTCGACCCTGTATTTTAACGATAAGAACGTACTGCTCGAAACTGGCTCTGCATATTCATAGCGGCGTACGGTGTGGTCTTTAAAAAAAACATTTTTTAATTCAGTTCATTATTATTAAAGGTGCACACAAAAATGTATATTTCTTTAGTTTGACATTCACAGTACGACCACTGCACACACAAAGCATGACTAGTATACAGTGATTAATCTCCACATTTTGAGTTTAAAAATTCTTAAACCTTTATTTGTTGTCCATAGTTGTGTGTATTTATTAAGGAATGTGACTTCAAACTCAGTTTTTCTATGACCTGTCAAAAGCGTAACTACGTGTAAGCAACAACAACAATAAAAAGGGGGGAGGGGGGAATCTATGCTATAGAGCCTACTGTTTGACATTAAGAAATATCACATATAAATAATGACCACCCCGTAACAGCTTACAGTTTGTATACATTAAGTGAAGCCTACATACAGCTTTCAACAACAAAATATTTGGTGGTTCATTTAAGATATTCACATTATTTTTTGTCGTGAACACGTGCACACATCCACACAGCTGGCGCGTCAATGGACCAGTTTGAGACACATCAACGATGCCTATTGAATAAGAAGTCGAACCTGTCATTCAAACTTCTCTGGGGCTGTCAACAAAAAAAAAGGTGAACGACCAGATGTAAGTAAATTGGAACTTTAATTTCTCTTCACTCTATTCAATTTAAGGTAAGTTGATTTTAGCAGTGGCGTGTCAGGACGTTGTCCCCGGATATTTTATGTGGCGTGTCAGGACGTTGTCCCCGGATATTTTATGTGAAGTGTCAGGACGTTGTCCCCGGATATTTTATGTGGCGTGTCAGGACGTTGTCCCCGGATATTTTATGTGGCGTGTCAGGACGTTGTCCCCGGATATTTTATGTGGCGTGTCAGGACGTTGTCCCCGGATATTTTATGTGGCGTGTCAGGACGTTGTCCCCGGATATTTTATGTGGCGTGTCAGGACGTTGTCCCCGGATATTTTATGTGGCGTGTCAGGACGTTGTCCCCGGATATTTTATGTGACGTGTCAGGACGTTGTCCCCGGATATTTTATTTGGCGTGTCAGGACGTTGTCCCCGGATATTTTATGTGACGTGTCAGGACGTTGTCCCCGGATATTTTATGTGACGTGTCAGGACGTTGTCCCCGGATATTTTATGTGACGTGTCAGGACGTTGTCCCCGGATATTTTATGTGACGTGTCAGGACGTTGTCCCCGGATATTTTATGTGACGTGTCAGGACGTTGTCCCCGGATATTTGATTTTCACTCAGTATCGCATCCTTTAAGTTGAAAATATTTATTTATTTTTATGCTAGAGTTGGATTTTCGTTAATACTTCACCTGCAAATACAGCTACGTCTAAACTAACACGCTGTGGCGTAGTGTGGACAAGGTGCTAGGGGTAGTTGCCCCGGGTGCTAAAAATATTGGGGGGGGGGACAAAATGTCGAAGTCTCATAATGATCCAAATAAAGTGACTGATATCTTATCACAGGCCAAATATTAAGAATGGGGGAGGCAGATTCACCTTGCCCCGGGATGTGGTAACCCACGTTACGCCACTTCAAACGCGATATTTGATAGCTGGTGGAACTCACGGTGTAATTAATTGTTCTTACCTTTGTTTATTGCATTTAGCTAATAGTCCGATAGGGGCCGTCCTTAAAGTACGTCACGCTTCAGAGGGTGGAGGGGGTGTAAAAAAGTGTGACACTTTGTGACAGGGGGGATGGGGTCCGGCCATGTGTGACGTCGCGGTGTTTTATATTAAATTTTAATTATTTTGTTAATAAAAAAAACAACATTTTTGTTCGAAAGTGTGACGTACTTTAGGGGGGGTCCGAGATTTGTTACAGCTTGTGACAGGGGGGAGGGGGGTAGTTAAAAATGGTCAAAAATAGCGTGACGTACTTTATGGACGGACCCATAGCTCTTTAAACATCCACACTCGGTAAGGTCTCAAATATGCACAGCATAGTAAACAAAAATAATAAAAATAAAAAGTTGAAATTAGCCTACGTGTACACAAATTTAATGATTAACAATACTTGCAGGCGTAATAATAATAATAAATGTTTGAGACACATTATTTCTTACAGATAATATTTGATGTAATTAACTCCGTGAAAATTATTGGGAAAACACCGGCTGTCGGTATGCATAGGAACATAGTCTAAGGGAATTAACCTAGGGCCGTCTTAACGCATAGGCCCGTTGGGCATTTGCCCGGGGGCCCATGAGCATAGAGGCCCCATGGGAATATGTTTATTTATATATATTATGTATATTTATTTTTTATTCCTGCGGGGGAGGGGCCCAACACTATTTGTTTGCCCAGGGCCCAAACTGGTGTAAAGACGGCTCTTAATTAACCTATCTTAAAGTAACTAAAAACATTCCAGATTTTGTATGAAAGTAATGTATAGATTAGACCACGGGTACAGACAGCATTGATTGACTTTTACATGAGCCAGACACATCGACGGCTTTCTTGGCTCGGATATTTTAAGGGCCCAGGGTCGTGTTAAGTAAAAAATGATAATAATCTTTGAATGCCGGGAGTCGTTAAAACAGAGCCAAGTCTCTTCACGGGTGGCTTTTCCCCCATCCAAAAATAGATGGTTTCCCTTACCTGGACAACTAATTTTATCTGAATACAAAAGCAAATAAATATCTGTCCCCTTTTCGTGCACTATTTTTTTTAAATTAATTTTATTAGATGCATGATAACCGGTGGAAGCAACCGTAAAATTCTACATTTTATTTATATACCTATATTGGTGAAGGTGGTTTCAGAAATATGTGTTAATTGTTATTTAATTTTAAAACTTCTTTTATGGATAATCGATGAAGTAAAATTTTCATAATTTAAAAGATAATTAAAGGTGCTTTTTAAAACATCGAATTAACCGTTATTCTTTATAAAATTTAAATGCCTTAAATAAGTGTTTTTAAAAAAGAGGGAAAATACTTTATAACATTTTTGTTTAAAGTTTGCAAAGCTGAAAAGGTTTTTTTTTCATTGTTTCTTTAAACCATTCCATGTCCATTGAGCTTAATTTCTTACAATACTACATTATATAAATAAATACAATATTGGTCGACCAAATAATTTGAAAGGAATGGTGCGTCTGTATGTGTGTTTGTGTGTGCGTGCGTGCGTGCATTTGTGTACATGTGTATGTGTGCGTGTGTGAAACAAATGTTCAATATTCTAACTATTATTATGAACATAAATGTTTTTAAATGATTTACAATTATTCCTTCGCATTTTTCACTTCTGATAGTTTTTGGATGATGATATTTTCTCTATGATATCTAAACGCACGACGTACACGAGTAGATTGATTAACTGATAGCTAGTAATTAGAAATAATTTAAGTTCATGAATGTTCAATTATTTAATATGAAAGTATGATGGGTAATAAACTGTGTTAATAGAAGAACAAACAAAAATACTTCATTGCCGACGACTTAAAAACGGTCAACTTTAGCAATTATTTTTTTAATCAAAGTAAGCAAATAATGCCTTTAATATAACATCTTGATTACTTGAGTAAAGGTTGGGTGGAAGTAGTGAGTACAAGATTACATTGCCTTAAATATCCCATAATGAAATCCGATAAGATAAGACAAGGTAAGGTAATATAAGATAAGATAAGATAAGATAAGATATGATCAACTAACTACATGAAAGGGCTGGGGAAATACTTAAAGGTCCAGAATCTTCGCACAGGACTCAATTTACTTTAATATAAACTTTGTTTTAAGTTTATTTGATATAATTTTATAACAGCCAATAGAGAGAACGTTATGTGTAAACTGCAACGTGAACTCACATACTTTTTAAAAAAACATAACGCGATGAGATTCATTACAATATAAATATTTGTTGTTTCCGGACATCCAAAAAAATACCATTCAGGCTGGAGTTAACAAAAATTTTTTTAATAGAGAAATGCTTTGGGAAATCATTAAACAAATATAAAAGACCCTGCTTAGATTGTTTTCTTGCTTTTTATATGATCATTTTATGGCGAAAAATATTTTTTTTTAATCTACTAGGTCTTTCTATTTTTTATTTTAAATTATTCCTTTTTAATTATATTTTGTTGTTCCCGGACATCCAAAAAAAATACCATTCAGGCTGGAGTTAACAACTTTTTTTAAAATAGAGAAATGCTTTGGGAAATCATTAAACAAATATAAAAGACCCTGCTTAGATTGTTTTCTTGCTTTTTAAATAATCATTTTATGGCGAAATATAATTTTTTAAAATCTACTAGGTCTTTCTATTTTTTTTTAATTATTCATTTTTAATTATATTTTTTTTCAAACTTTTTTAATTGAGTTTTTATTAAACAAAACAACTTTTTATTTTCTGTTTAAAGCTTTTTTCATTTCCTTTTGATGACTTAGTTTTATGTAAATATGGTTAAGAACTGAAAATATCTGATCTATATACTGTTGAAACTATCTACTTGTATCTTTGGATATGGTAAGGTGATCCAAACTTTTGACGAAGTGTCTTTTTGAACGAAACAAATTGATTTCCTTTAGGACCTTATAAGACAATATCGTAACGTAATGTGGGAAAACATAAAAGTATAAATCATTCTCTTAATCTTTGAAAATCAGTAATACATTTTGTACAGTCTTACACCGGAGCTGGTGACGATAAATCGAACAGTTTGACATGTAAACATTTCATACATGTCGATGAAAGCGGAAACTCGCAGCACGATTAACTTTTATCCTCCATCTCTCAATACATAGGGTCCCATAGTACCGCAAATCCTTGCGCGTAAAACGTCAAATTGTATGTGAAATACGTCATACGTTACTCCAAGAGTTTTATGTTAGCAAATTTGGGGCAGACATTAGGATGGCCAGCGTGGATCCAACAGTGAATAGGATGCAGACGACAAAACAAAGTCTGTCCATGACCATGGCGGCAAACTTCCAGTCGTTCTTGACGTCATCTTCCTCCTCTGACTTGCGCAGTTTAAACGTGATCTTCTTCAGCTCGCGCAGAATGGACGTGATGTCATGTCGCACGGCAGACGGCGTGATCCCAATGCCTTCCTCCATCTGAAATAACAGACGTTGCATGTGATCGTTGAAATTTAAGGATGATGATGAAGATACATTTCAACAGCTCTGAGTCATAAGATTTTGCAATACAATTATAATGGCAATAAGTAGCAAGAACCATGAACAGTATTGATGAATATGTAACATTATTTGATAAATATTTGACTTAAACATCTAAGAGCTGTGAATCGAGTTAATAATTGAACAAAATATATACACTTAATGTGTATAATGATATAATATTATTGAGGTCCCAATATACGAAAGTATGGTTTTGATATTATTCCCTTGTCTGTATTGATTGTCTTATCAAATTAACTTTTTTTAAAGTGTTTTTTTTTCTGAAAATGAATTTTAAAACTCTATAGCTTTTAGTCAAGTATAAACTAAACTAATTTAAACTCATGTGATTATTGTAGGAAAACTAAGTGTTTACTTTAAGAAGAAATCCCGGTGTGTTTCCATTGGTCATCCTTGGGTCATCATCCATGTCCAATACATTAGCCATCAGGCTCCGGGATTTTTCTTCCAGCGCCCCAAGCTTGAAGTCTTTGACCTGGGCTCTTTGACTCAAAGACCTCATAGAGGTCGTGCCCCCTGGCCTCTTCATTCTCAACAACCAGGCCAACCACCCACATACGCAATATTTCACCTGTGAAACGTAGAAATTACGGATAAATTATTGCTTTAATATTAACGTCGAATCCAAAGCAAGTAATTTTATTTCAAACAATTTTAACACGAGTAATTTGTACTCACCCATCTCGGCATGGTGTGTGTGTCCGGCGAGCGGTAGTGAAAGTTGAGCACAATGACAGTGAACACAATGGACAAAGAACACATCACCATAATGCAAGCAAAGTAAATACCTGAAATGGCATAGGAAAAAAAAGGAGAGGGGTTGGGAAGGGCTGATCAATAGCCCTCGAAAAGCTCTACACGTGGACACATACGTATAACCCTTGTTTAGCTACTCTATCTCACGCAAAAACTGAAGACTTTACGACTTCTTGATAACTTTTACACAAATTTATCGTCAAACTTATACAGCTGCCAGAACATCATAAACTAGATACGACCCATGGCGTAGCATATGACGCAGACTTACTCATAGATATTGCACAGAAAAAGGGGGGGGGGAGGGGAACGGTCACAAACAGTAGCGCTAACAAATGGGAACAACGCGAGTGAACGTCAAATTGGGCTTGAACCTGAGACCTTCTGCATGTTAGGCGGATGTAATAACCAATACACTACTCTGTGAAAGAACAACGAAAGTGAATGCAAAAAGCATTGCTGATCTCAAGACATGCCCCACCCCTCCACTACCTTCGCTCGCCAACCATTAACCGTGATTAGTTGATACCAGTGAGGGTCATTCGTCATGCTTATTTGCACATACTCGTTTAGTTGAAAATTATATATATATATATATATATATAGTATATATTATACTCAGCATATATATATATATATATATATATATATATATATATATGCTGAGTATGTACTCAATTCTGAGTGAGAGGCGCCTGCGGTGGTTAGGTCATGTCAACAGGATGAGCTCGGATCGCATTCCTAGAGCCATGCTTTACGGTGAGCTGGCAACCGGTAAGAGAAAAAGAGGTCGCCCCTGCTTGCGCTTCAAGGACGTCTGCAAGAAAGACATGTCATTGGCACATATAGACTATAAAACGTGGGAGACCAATGTCGAGGAGCGCACCTCCTGGTAGGCAAAAGTGCGTGAGGGCATTCATGTCTATGAAGCATCCCTCATAGCTTTGAGTGAAGAGACAAGGGCCAGGAGAAAGGGCAGGGGGGGGGCAGAGGAGCAGGAGTACACGCCATCGTCCCATGAGGACGGACGGTTGCCATACTATTATACATACTATATTAGGCTGTTAACGATTAATTTAAATTTAATCGTTAACTTTTGAAAAATTAACGATAAATTAATCGTTAATTTCGATTAAAGCCAAAAATTAAAATTTATGACGCCATAACTCACACTTATTAAACGTTCTTTTTGAAAATCTAAATACCACTGAAATGTCTCGTTTATATGTTATCTTTAAACCAACTACGCAACAAGACAAGTGTGTTGACATTATTTGGTTCAAGTGATGAGCGGGTCTAATTGACAATATAACCAGCCGAGCATGATCCTCTCACTCCATCAGCTACAAGAGAAATGTCGGGAGCAACAGAGAGCCCTCTTCGTTGCCTTCATAGATCTAACAAAGGCATTTGACCTGGTCAGCCGCAAGGGTCTGCTACGTATATTGGAAAAAATAGGATGTCCACCGCGGCTTCTCTCCATCATCGAGTCCTTCCACACCAATATGCACAGCACAGTGCTCTTCAATGGTGCCACCTAAAAACCCTTCCTAGTTTGTAGCGGAGTCAAACAGGGCTGTGTACTGGCTCCAACACTCTTCAGTATCTTTTTCTCGATGCTACTGCGTCATGCTTTCAGGGACTGCTTCGAGGGTGTAAACATCCATACCAGGACGGATGGAAATCTATTCAACATCAGCCGTCTCCGTGCAAAGAGAAAAGTGTAATATGTTTTGATTAGAGAGTTGCTCTTCGCGGATGACGCAGCCCTTACCTCACATTCAGAGATAGGTCTCCAACTTTTGGTCAATAATTTCTCAGAGGCATGCAAGGATTTTGGTCTAACGATAAGCCTCACATTATGAGACAAGGAACAGACTGCTTCCCAGCAATTTCCATTGAGGAAACACCTTGGATGTCGTCGAGGATTTTACCTACCTTGGCAGTAACATCACAAGCACACTCTCCATAGAACTGAAATTGAAACCAGAATCGGCAAGGCTGCATCATTAATGGCTAGGCTGAATCAAAGAGTGTGGAACAATGCACAGCTCACTGATAGGACGAAAATTACTGTGTACCAGGCCTGCGTGCTTACACACTCCTCTATGGCAGCGAGTGCTGGACGACCTATGCCAAACAAACAAAGCAACTCAACAGCTTCCACTTACGATGCTTGCGCAGGATTCTCCACATCAAGTGACAGGACAAGATCACGAATGTCGAGGTACTCAAAAGGAGTCATATGCTGAGCATGCACTCAATCCTGAGTGAGAGGCGCCTGTGGTGGTTGGGACATGTCCGCAGGATGAGCTCGGAGCGCATTCCAAGAGCCCTGCTTTACGGCGAGCTGGCAATTGGTATGCGGAAGAGAGGACGCCCCTGCTTGCGTTTTCAAGGATGTCTGCAAGAAAGACATGACTTTGGCGCAGATTGACCATAAAACGTGGGAGACCATTGCTGAGGGAGCGCACCTCCTGGCGGGCAAAAGTACGCAAGGGCATTCAAGTCGCGGAAGCTTCCCTTACAGCCAGGAGCGAGGAGAAAAGGGCCAGGAGAAAGGGGAAGGGGGGTAGAGGAGCAGGAGGAAAAGCCATCATCCCATGAGGATGGACAGATGCCATAGAGATAGAGACTATGATGTAATATGACTAAAAGCGCTTCTCGGGCTTAACTAATTCAATTCATTCATTTTCTTACTCGTCATTTGTAAACCCTAATCATTTTAGCCAAACACCTAAAAAGCGCCCGCCCATGTTTTTAGTCATATTACATCATAGTACTTTGTTATAATTTTAAATTTTTAAATTCTATTTTCTTCGTTTAGTCCGCTTATAAAAACGTGGTTTTTAAACATCTTTTTTTTTACTTCTATTTATTTTTTTATTTTTAGTCTAAGTGTATGCTATGGTGAGTTTTGAATTATTGATTATGTTCAAATATAATACGCATTGCCCGACAAACATTTACAGACTGGAAATGACTGATCTCCCCTTGATGTTAAACATGGTTTTTGTGGTCGGGTTTGGTGTGAATTCGGCCTGTGAATGTAATGTAAACAAAGGCAGACGGATAATACATAGGCTTATATATAGATAAACTAAAAAGTTCAATAATTTAATAACGAAACATTCGATCGATTTGAAATTTTGATACAATGCATTGTCATCCAAGATCTATCTTTGGTAAAATTTTGAGATCTCTAGGACAATCAGAAGTGGTTTAATTTTACGTTGGCAGATTTGAAAAATTGTGGACAGACAAACATACAATGCCACAGGAGCACGAGAGCGAGTTAATAAAAACGTGGTTAAAAAATGTAACCTTGTGTTTGAATTTTTCCAATTACAAAAAACAAATATTCTTATCAATCTATCTATCTATCTATCTATCTATCTATCTATCTATCTATCTATCTATCTATCTATCTATCTATCTATCTATCTATCTATCTATCTATCTATCTATCTATCTATCTATCTATCTATCTATCTATCTATCTATCTATCTATCTATCTATCTATCTATCTATCTATCTATCTATCTATCTATCTATCTATCTATCTATCTATCTGTCTGTCTGTCTATCTGTCTGTCTATCTGTCTGTCTGGTCTGTCTGTCTATCTGTCTATCTATCTATCTGTCGGTCTGTCTGGTCTATCTATCTATCTATCCATCTATCTATCCATCTATATATCTGTCTATCTATCTATATATATATATATGTCCGTCTGTATGTTTGTTTTTCTGTCTGTCTTTCTGATTGTCTGTCTGCCTGTCTGTCTGTCTCATTCTCCTTCTCTAAATCCATTTCAACTCCAAGTTAGATTCTGCCTATCCCCTTGTGTCAACACCCATAGATTAATGGTAATCTACTGGCCACAGACCTTAGGTTATTAAGGTCATGTTGATGTCCGGCCCTGGGTCAGAAGTATTTAATGGCCGTGAATATCGGCCCATCTCTACATGGTTAACTACTGTAATGGGATCGTCTGCTGGGTGCTGAGGTCACTTTGACTTCCTAAACATGGTCAGGACGTTTCATCCCACCAAAGTGTGTGCGTACACAGACGAGCAATCCAGCGGTGACCGGCTACAAGGAACATTATTTTCCTGAGTCTATTTACAGTTCTACTATACAATACCAACGTGGGTCATCTACTAGGCTATGAAACTCCTATATACTTTGAAATGTGGAGAGAGAAAAAAGAATGACGATTTACGAAAGCCAGCAAGGCATGTAACTCATGATAAGTCAGAATTGTGGCCCTTTATTTAGTAGTTGATAACACGAAAACACGATGCAAATTCAACTAAATTATCCGAACATTCTAAACGTAGTGTTCTACTGATAGTAGAACGAGGTGGTCTTATATTAAATTCCTATGACCCCATTCTTACTTATTCCCAATTCTTGGTAACAGAATAATTTTATTTAGATCTTCTCTAAAAAAATCAATTAAAGCTTACGTCACATACAAAAATGTTTACACATAAAGTTACATTCTTCTATAAATTGTTTCTTAATAAGCTATTGACCTTATGTGGATAGGGTCAGCAATGATTCATTTTTCCCCTCAAAAGGTCAAAATAACTTTCTAAAATAACAAGTGCCTCAAATTCTTTGTTCACATTTATTGTCATTGGAAATTATCAGATTATTTGAAATGATTAAACTGTAGTATGGGTGGAGGGGCGGGGGGAGACGTCAGTTCAAGACCAAGACCTGGCAGTGATGTGGGTAAAGTGGGTCGTCAAGCTGTCAAGATTTCTAATCAGCTGTTCGTGTTCACAAGGAAGGAAAATTCATTTAAAGGAGCGGGTTGGGGGGTGGAACTATTTCTATAGCATAGATGTGTTTGTGCAACGTTAGACATGGTATAAGTAGTATAACCTGTATTTTCACTACATGTATCTTAATAGTTTTATTTATAATTTTTAAAAGGTTTCGTTTTTTTTTACATTAGGTAGTGCAAAATCCAAATTTCGCTATACCTGGGACGGACTTAAGAGTTTGACGCCCTCATTCGAAAACATATATGTGTAATAGCCGCTAAGTCGTTAAGTCGCACAGCAATGATTTTAATTTTGTGACACTAGCTGGACATGCAAATAACCCCACTTCCTAGATTTTTATTTAAAAAATTGTTTTAATTTGATTAATTTCTATTATTAATAGAAAAGTGATGTTCAGTCACTTGATTGGCGGTGCATACCGTTCATAAGAAATTTGTTAATATTTTTTTTAAATAAGCTTATTTAGTACATATATAACAATACATACATAACAATACACATATACATAACAATAAAGGAAATTTACGATTAATATCAATTATGGTATGGAGAAATGATTTTTAAATCATTTTTAAAAAAGTATAATGTAAAAATTTCGAATTTTTGTTTAATACAATAAAACAATTTGAAAAACATTATTAATGTAAAAATGTAGGTAACATTTTGTTTAAGTTTGAGGCTAGAATCCCATAGTAAAAACCCCCCCAAAACTCGACCTACCTATCAGAGGGACCGCATCAGATGTTGGTGGCATTGTCTCCGCAACAAGGAGCAGGAAGACCATGAGAGAGAGCAGGATGGTCACACCTGGAGACAGAGTCGGGTGGCTTTACAAGAACATAGTCTTACCTATCTCTTCTCTATCGACCATTCTCTCTCTCTCTCTATCTATTTATCTGTCTATCTATGTATCTATCTATCTATTTATCTGTCTATCTATCTATGTATCTATCTATCTATCTATCTATATATCTATCTCTCACACACACATACACACTTTCTTCTTGTATTCTTATTTTTTTCCTCCACAAACATTCAATAAATATTAATCAAATATTGGTTAAATTTTAGATTAACTTACAACTTTAATTATTGTTTTTAACAATCTGCGTTAATTGTATTATTATTATTATTGATATCTCGACAGCAATTGTGTATTAGAATATCACACTACCCACCACCCAACTAACACAAATAATTGTGGCTGTTATTAAATTTCCCTGCTACCTACGTTAATTCATTTTGTTGAGTTGATTTAATTCATGCACTATGTCTTTAGGTGCATTCAATTATTGCTAACGCCACTACCTTTACTTGGTACGCCACTGCTATTGCTCTTATTTGATATTTTAACTCTCATCTAATACCTCTTATTTATTACATCACACATAAAATCTCCGTAAAACGAAAAACAGTACGCACCAAACGGACTTTGTTATGTTTGAAAATTCATTCAACGCAGAAATCTGAAGCACAGGCATCGTTAATTAACTCTTAATAGTCTTAATGGACCATTAAATTACTTATAGCGTTGAGTACTCCTATAAACATTTAAATACAATTATCACTATAACAATTCTCATTTGGAAGTACTTATTTATCGTAAATATTGTCAGCACTCTTATAGCCTACCCAAAGAAATCTTTTCTCCTGCGTCAGGGGGTAAGATAAACAACAGTAAGGTTAGTGAAGAAATGAGCACACACGGTATGATAATGTTGAACCCGTAGTACAAGGTCCTGCGCCTGATGTGAATGGTGAAGGTCAGGTCGATGAAGAACTCCGGACAGCAGTCGTAGGTCACGATGTTCCTGGTCACTGGAACGCCTGAAGACATGAATATTGTTAGCCATTGGGCTTATTCCAATACGATGCGAGTTGTTGTTTTTTTTTAATTCCTATATGGTAATGGAGATAAGGAGACGGGGTAATTTATAAAACTAATATTGTGGTTTGCACTTTAATTAGTCAAATTGTACTTATACCCAACCACCCCTTTTTTGTACATACTTAGCTGACCACACAGGATTGCACTTCTGTAACGGAAATATTATGATACCGTTCATTTTTCCGTGGCCTTTACCTAATTCATGGGCCTTAACTTAACGTCATTCGTAGGTAACTTAATCCAAGGGCCATTTTTTCAAAAACATCCAGATACAAAAATATGTATGTGTGTGTGTGTGCGTGCGTGCGTGCATGCGTGTGTGTGTGTGTGTGTATGTGGGTATGATTTGAGTGTGTCTGTGAGTGCGCGCGTGTGTGTGAGTGTGTGTGTGCGTGTGTGTGTGTGAGTGAATGACTTAATTCAGGGGACATTACCTAACAACATCCACTCTCCGTTCCGTATAAAGTTACTGATATCCCCGCCGTTATCGTTGTCGGCCGTGAGGTTGAGCAGTTGTCCTTCGTGGGTCCAGGACCCGTACTTGAGGTTACAGCGTTGGTCATCGAAAGGAAACCACGTGATGTCTATGGCGCACGTGCTCTTAAACATGCCCGGGGGCACCCACAAGCAGTCACCGTTGGAGTAGATGATGACGTTTGTGGGGTATGTGTTATCAAAGTCATCACTGGCGCTGTGAGGAGGTAGAAACAAAATAAAGTGGGATAAATGCATCGCTGCTTATCTTGGAAATAGGAATAATTTCTATTTTCGTATTTTAATTTGGACACTATTTTTTCTTTGGATTGACATGGTTGCCATTACAGCAAAACAAGTACCAGGCATCACTAGTTTAAAAGTAAATTTCGTTCTAGTTAAGTGTTTGATAGTTAAATATAAATAATCGAAATTTTAATAACCCGACCTGTTGTATAAAAGTATGTCAGGAACCCAGACCATCTGTTTAGCTACCCGGATGCTGGTCAAGTTACCGTACTCTGCTGGGTCCCACATGAGGTTAGCCGCATTCCAGAGCTGTGGTATACAAGATGGTGTGGATAGCACACGATACACATACTAAAGTCAAAACATTATCTCCCTCTTTTAATATACAAAAATATTTCATATCTATCTTATATTAGTAGAAAAAATAAATAGGCATAGCTTAAATATTTTTTTTAAACAACGTATATAAATTAATTTTATGTGTCTCAAGATTTACTAATTGCAAGGAATGTTTGTTAAATGTTGTATAAAATAAGCCCATTACATTAAAAAATGTAGGTATTTAAAACTGAAATTGTACTATCTCTCTAATCTTAAAAAATACAGAATGTAGAAAAGCGAAAAGTGTGCATTTCTTCTGCAGACGAACAGATTGATTACAACTTTATTATTTTTTTTAAATTATAGTATTTCTAAATATTACGAGGTAGGCTTTTGTAATATACTTTTAATATAATTGCATTGCTTTACTTTTAATTGAAATTTACACTTTGAGGAAACGAAAAATTTCATGTAAAAAAAAATCCCTAAATTTTTCAAAAACGATATCATTTTGAGTTCATGAATTTATTGATCTAAAAAAAAATCATAGAATTCAATTCTAATACCTGCTATTATTTTTTATCCCACAATGTCTGTGTTGGTAATAGAAATATTAAAACATAAAGATAATTAAAATAAAAGTCAATAATTACAGAACAACGGCCATAACTTGTATTTTTCACAAAAATCTATCTCTGTAACCAGAGTGATTGCCCATGTCTCTCACCATTCGAAGCCAGATGTTGGTGTGGATGATCTGGTTCTTCTCATCCTGTTAACGAGAGGGTGGGTACAATATTAACATGCGATTTAGACGAAGCCAGGGCGAGGGTCGGAGCCAAGGAGTTTGTTAGCTCGTGTTTGTCAACACATTCGACTGAGAGAATGATGCAACGGGAAGTGGTTAGTAAACACGGGAGCGGGGTTTTCGTGTTATTATTCCTACAGGTCAACTTTGTCCACGACTTCTCTCTTGACCTATGAGAATGTTGGGTTAAATTGTAGACCAGGATGTTGAAAGATGTGTGTGGGGCTTGTCCTCATAATGGCCATTTTACTTTAACCCTACATCGTCTTTCTAATTTCCCTTAACAAAGAAACGAAACTTGAACTAAAAGAAATTCTTCTCGCTGTCTTAATGGTAATTGGCAACTTTATAATCGTTTAAATGAAAAAAGGTATGAGGGATACGTATTGGGATTTTTACGCTTATTCAATAGTTTGATAATGTTTTTTAATGTCTTGAAATTTTACTTGGACGCATTTACAGGAAGTATAACATTATTGAACATATTCTGATCAGAGAGAATGAGCTAAAACACTTTAACTTTAATGTGAACTTGTTATACAATCATGCGTTTAATACAAGTTTTTCAGGTTACTAAAATTGCAAAAGATTCTCGGGGTGTTGGTGAATAGCTTCAATTTTAAAATAATTGACAACTTACACTAAGGGCAACAGTGGCTCAAATATCTAAAAACTCAGATCTAGATGAGAATTTCTTATTATTTTTCAACTTCTTATAGCAAATCCGCCTTAAGTGTGTGTTGTTGTTTTTTTTGTTGTTTTTTTTGTTGTTGTTTTTTTCAAATCAAATCTTTAAGCGTTAATGAAGAATATGAAAATGTGAATTTAAAATTGTCTTTTTGTTCGCTAAAACAATGTCTTAGATTGATTTGGAAGATAAGGATTTCAATTTTGTCAGTTTTGTTGATAGCTTTGAAAATGGTACATGCTATCTTTCGGATGAAAATATGTATTTTAGCAGGCTACAAAGATATGATCTGTTGTTCTTCAAACAATAAAATTTGTTCTACAATTTGGTCTGTTTTGTTCGGTCACATCTTGACACTACAGTCATGAAGGACTGCCGATGATAATTTCATAGCAGTACACCCCATGTAGGGCCCAGGCCTGTTGAGTTACATATTTCCATTCGAACCAAACCTTGTCTTACCATCTTCACAACTTTGACCCCCTCACCTGCTTCAAATCCTCCACCACACCAATCCCAGATATTTATTGTGATGAGCAAAAATAATTTTATATATATATATATATATATATATATATATATATATATATATATATATATATATATATATATATATATATATATATATGTGTGTGTGTGTGTGTGTGTGTGGATGTAGAGTGTGTGTTTTTTTAATGAGCGATATGATTTTTTTAAGAACCCATGTCTGAAGATATTAGAATTATAATACTATTTTACTTGAATTTACGGAATGCAAACTTTTCTAGTAAACATTCCACTATACTTTACCTGATGGTTACCTACCTTGACAGGTGGCGCTAATGATTATAACACACAACCGGGCTGTGCTATTGGAGGATATATGGACAGTTTATAAACAAAGTGGTTTTACAGGTGGAAACTGGTCAAGATATGTCATTGAGACAGGCGTCGGTTTGTTAATAAAGAATGGTGTATTGGCTGACTTCAGTTGGCCGTTAGTAAAAGAATACATGGGTAACAGCTGAGAACAGTATGCACCCGCAACCCATGAATGGACCACAAGATCGTGCAACTGTAGAATTTTTCCGTTTACCTCTTCACCACAAGATCATGCATCTATACACGATTCACTCTCATCTATTCACCACAAGATCATGCATCTATACACGATTCACTCTCATTTATTCACCACAAGATCATGCATCTATACACGATGCAATCTCATCTCTTTTCCACAAGGCCAAGCATCTTTTCAACATGCACTGTTATATCTTCATTCAGCTCTTTATCCTGAGACAAACCCTTACCATCCTCAGCCACAGGGAGGTAACCACGCTTTCACTTCTTTCATCCTGAAAGAAAATCAAACATTGCATTCGATACGCGGTTTGACTCACGGTAGCGATCTCATTTAACGGTTAACTATGGGAACTTCCACAGCCGGGACCGCACTGGTGGGTTGGGGGTGGGGGGGGGGAGAATATGGACAGTGAGAAGCTTGTGATTTTTAGGGCGTTGTCTGATTGGTAGGAATGGGGGTGGGGGTGGGGGGTGCAGCACGGAGTCAATAGATGGGGAAACCCGTCAGCCCCTCAATATGAATATCGTTAAAAGTGAATGTTTAAATTTTATCAAAACAATGCACTCTTAGCGCGTGTTGAATAGGATGAATGAATGGATGTGGTTAAAGTTGTTTCATTGTGGTTTAAATATGTTAAGAGGTTGGCTGGCGCTGAAAGAATTTGGCTGAAGCAATACTTTTAGACGGTTATCAAAAATCGCTGCATATTAGGAAAGGTTTTTACGAAAATATCTAACACGCAATAATATTCTAGCACCCAAGTTTGTTACTATTTTTCCGTTCCTTTTGATTGTCAACCAAATGAACGCTATCTTCTCTTTCGCTTTTATTGCTGTTTATTCGTTGTTTTTCTTTAATAATTTTCTTATTATAATTTTTTAGATTCTTGCTAAATATTTGTCACCAAGGAAGTCATTAAAAATGGTTTCTTCGTGTGGTTCCACAAACATTTCGCTATAAAAGTAAAGGTTTGAGACAACGATTATGGGCTGACACATGGAGCATAACATGTAGAATATATCACTAAATGGTGGAGAGAAGAAAAAGCAAGAAATTTTAAATAAACACGGTCACTACGCTGTTTTAAAATATATTTTATTTTTGTTTCGCGAAAGCATTGAGTTTGCCTGAAGCCTATAATTTGGTTGTATCCGTTTCTCTGTCCGTACGCTTGGTTCACACTTGTCCTAACCTGCAGAGTAAACGTGCGTTGATTAGATTTCTGTTATACGGCTGTTTCCCATGCTAATCTAACAGTCTCAGCGCGCTGTGATGTTCTTAGCCATGTTTTAAACGAATAGCTGTCTCTTAAATTATTCTCCTTGCAGTTTTTTTTTAAAGATTAAAGTATAGTATTCCATTATTTCGTGACAATAGTTTCAAAAGGGCGCGATCAGAACTATGTGTCCATCTGCACTGAGAATTTTCAGAAGGGGCTGTGAGAAAGAGCGCAACCCTTTTAAAAACAAACGTTTCATGCGATTTCTTTCAAATATTATGATGAAGATCATTTCATACAGCTTTGTGTTAGCAATAGAATTGTGTCAGTTACTCGTTAACTCACAGGAAACTAAATGGAGGCCATTAATAACTGGTGCGATGTGACCTAATTCTTTGTCTGCAATACAATGCGTACTTCAGCATATAACGCCCTTTTGAAGTCTCTGAAGTTGGTTTGAAGGTTAAAACACCCATATACAATTGTTGCAATAATCAAGACTTTACTTGGGTTAAGAAGACTGTTTACGTATTTTGTTGAAGACGCAACTGACAGAGCGCATAGTTGACAGGAATAAGACCTGAACACAGGGGTAATATTAGGGATCAATGTGAGTTTACTTTCATTGAAAAAGACAAGGCCTCTAACGGCGTTGGATACCAACTTTTTATGATGCGATGGAAAACTGTTGAAGATTGGCGTCCGAACCGCACAAAAAACTACTGCTTTTTGCCTTCCATTATTTCACCTTACGACATCAGTCTTTAACAGCCTTAACGGCAGCAGCAAATGATCAAAGGGTCATTGTGGAAAGTTGAGTACAGCTCCATGTAATACGAAAGTGTGTGGTCATGACTATTGGAGCGTGGGTTGAGCAATAGAGAAGAGTGTCCATCATATAATATTAAAATTTCAAATTTAAATTTAAAAAGTATAAAATATAATAATTTTCGAATAAAATATAATTTCTAAAGAATACTTTTTAAAGATACACTAAAGTATAAAATAATTTCTTTTAAAATTTGTACTTTGGAATAGCCAGTGCATACAAATTTTCAAAAATAAATGTTATAAAACCTTTTATTCTCTTTATTGGTTTTTAATTTCTAAGAAATATTATAAAGATACGAAAAGACTGTACACAACAAAACATGAGTTTGCATAGACATTTATTGTCTCATAATATGTAATGAATTTTCTCACAATGTGTACTACCTTGTCTCATAGAAAGCCCAAGCATTGAATATCTTGCTGCCTGAGTGAACACTGAATACCCCCCCCCCAACCTTCCATTGGCGAATGTCAAAACGTTCCACGCATCCATCATCCCATTCCACTTTCCCCAGACGAAAAGAAAAAAAACATGATTTTTTTTTAAAGAATGCCTCGCACTAAATGCGTTGGGACCCATAAGAGACAGTCCCACCCTAAAAGTCCTGGGTCTACTTTGGGACCTACTGATGGGTCACTCCATAGAAAGTTGTCCACGAGCAGTTCAAGTCTGACGAATGGAGTCGTCGAGCAGACACGTCCCCCACAGAGCTTTGAATGATTCCCCGCCCAACGTTTACTCAGCCACAACTCGGGATAACTTGGTGTACTCAGAGATTTGGGGGAGCCTCAAGTGATGTGTGAACGACACTAAATATCAACCCGCCCGGTTTTAACTGGCAAAGTGAGCAGCGTCCTGGCGTAGAGCATCTCTTAGCTCCCTTTGCTGGGGGGACACGGAGCAGAATCGACACGGAGATGTGATGACCATTACATGGCGAGGGAAGCCATAAGACAAATATCAATTTTACATTAAAAAAAGAAGAAGAAAAAATTTCTTTGGTTCTCCACTCTGGACCTCTTTTACTATTTTCTAAATTTCTTTCTTCTTTTCTCTTTCTCGGTTGCCCGCCTCACCTCCTTTTTTCTTTGTTTTCCATTCCCTGAATATTTTATTTTATTCCGTTTCCTTTTAAGATTGTTGTTTTATTTGTTAAGTCAGACACATAGCGGATTTCGAGAAGGCTCTCGGTGTTGGCGACAGTGCGTCTCCCCTTTTCCAAATGGCATTAGCCCCCTGACAGCCTCCCACACTCGTTATTCTGAATCTTTTTGAGACATTCACGCCCTCCTTTCACCGTCTTCCCTCTGGTTTGTCTCTCGATGGCCGCTCAAGTGGCCACGTTTCGTCTGCCTGTGCTGTCCCTTTGAGGAGTCGGTATGGATTTCAGCCCGGGGTAAAGAAAACCGCTTGACCAGCTCTTTTTAAAAATGTGTGCCTTTTAAAATTGATAAAAATATTTTTAGGTGCGGGGGTTATTCAATGAATTTTTTATTATTGTTATTATCATTTGCTATTTTTTTTATTTGAATCCGAGACTGCTTGTTTTCCCATCATGCGTATTAATGTAATAGTTTGAATGCTAAACAAGGCACGGAAGATTTAGTATTCAGGGAGGAAAAGCAAGAATAAAAGCCATTTTTGGCGTATGATTTTTATATTGTTTTTTTTCCTGTTCCTTTAATCACCCACTATAGTTTGCGTTGGTGTGTTATTGTGTGTTTTTAACTTAAAAAGCGTGTTGATTATTTTCATTTATATAGTTTAAACAAACAGATTGGGAATTACTTCTCTTCACTTGAGACATTTTTTCAGGATGCCAAACCAAGAAAGAGTTGCTCCACAGCTTTTCAATTTGACATTCACGAGTCTTTGGTAAGTCTTGTGTCGTCATTTTAATTGACCCCATCATTATATTGCGTGTCAGCGAGGGACGTAACATTAATATGATGCCCTCAATTGTTACAAGCAGACGTTGGGGAAATCATTATAAGGACTCCTCACAGTGAGCGCTGTTGGGTATATACGAGTCTGATGTGGGTGCAATGTTGGAAAGTGCATATCACCTGATGGAAGTGTGGTTATTAAATATGCGTGTTAGAAAAGAAATGTTTACTCAAAAGAGAGCTCATACTGACGATATGTTAAACTGTTTGAACGTTACTGTGTGTAGTGTTTAATTTTTTTTTAAGACAGAATAAACTATTACCCGGAGAAAAAAAAATCAAATGTAACTTTAATAATTTTGTCAATTTTGTGTTTGTAACACTTACGAAATTATGTGGATCTAATCTAAGTTGGAAACAAATTCCCTTTCTAAAACTGTGTACGGGAGAAATTTTTAGTTTTTATTTTATATTATTATGTTTGCTTACTAGTTTGTTGAATAGCTAAGTAATAGACATAAATCTCCTAGCCATGCCGTATCCAAATATCCAAACAAGAGCGGTGGCTGTGCAGGAATTCCCAAACACTTAAGTAACTCAATCGAAAATTTAATGAAGTAACGCGCATTATCTTTGGAACAGTTCCGATCATTTTCGGTAAACGACCACACACTTTTATATCTTTTTTAAATATTTTTTTAATTACTTGACAAACTCTTTTACATCACATATTTATTACTTACATGTGGTCTAATAATATGAAAAAGTAAAAAAAACATCTACCTCAACTTTGATGAAATTGATCAAAACTACAGCAACGTTTCCAATTTGCTGAAGCCTTTCCCCAAACATGATAACGTTTCCTAATTGTAAATGTATTTTCTTTTTACAATTTCAAAAACTTTCAAAATGCTCCAAGTTATACTAAACTAGTGTCCAAATGTACATGAGCATTTGCCCATATGCACGATGTTCCAAAATTGAGTTTTATGAAAGACGTTTATATTTTATGTATGGGATAAACCCTATCAATATTGAACTTTCCAAAGGGTTTTCTACAAATTATCCCCCATTAAGGGCCGCGCAACCGCTAAGAAGAAGAAGAAATGAAAAGGAGGGATGGGGTGGGGGCGTGGTGTCGGAGGCTGAAGGAAATAACAAGTATCGATTATGTTGGGGGAATGATTTCAAAGTATCGACGAAAAACGTGGAGGCCAATGCAGCTGGGAAACAGTACATTTTTTTAAAACTTTCATTTTCAAAGAACAATTTTTTTTTAAACGTTTTTTTAAGTCTAGTTGCTTTTAAATGTGTATTTAGTAGCCTCTCCAGCTGTGAAAGTATCCGATAATCAAAGACTTTGTAATGATGGATAGCGTTCACCAGAAGTAAGCTATCAAGAACTGAACCCAGTGAAACGAATTGTCTGCTTATCACAATATAAAAGAAGAAAAATTAATAAAATATAAGAAATTACTTTTTGGATTGTCAACCTATGGAAAAATGTACATGAAAAGATGCTTACATTTCAAAATATCCTAAGACATGTATGGGCAGGTATTCTTCGTGTTGTTCTTGTCAAAGAATGATATTTTAGTAGTAAATTTTATTATTATGTAATCAGGTTCGCATTTAAATTATTTTTTTCTTCGTATCTTGCTCATAAATTTGGGTGTTGACTGAAACGATGTGATGATATTATAATAAGTAAAATAAAAAGTTGGATCTTGGATCGAATTGTTGATCGTCATCTAACGTGAAGGGCTGTCATTGGATATCTTTTTTGCAATGTAGCATGATGTCTTTTTATGTCATCTTATATTTAATGCAATGGCCGTCCTTTCATATACTGTACTGAAATTCAAATTTGGAATGGACCTATTGCTTCCACGATATGTATAAATAATTTCTTCATTTTACCCTCAACAACACGGAAATATAAAATATGACTGCCCTAATTTAATTCTTCTGATGCATCAACTCAAATGTCCATCGAGATCGGAAGCAAGGGTTTAAGTCCAGTATAATGTAGGTCACTTATGATGTAGGTCATTTATAATGTAGGTCACTTATGATGTAGGTCATTTATAATGTAGGTCACTTACCACGTCAATGATCTGCTGCAGTATGATACCGAACTTGACGTTGATTGGCTCCGACTCGTTCAGTATTGGCCGTTCAAGTTTGTTGTAGCCGGACTCTTCAAACAGTTTTTTCAGCACTCTTCTCTCCTGTAAACCTTGCTCGCTCTCTGAAATATGTCGACATGGTACAGAAATTTGACATGTAAACAGTGGGTGGCTTTTTGAAACAGTAAAAAAAACATCATTTACTTAAGATTAAAGATGCACAAACGATTTTTTATTTGAAAAAATCAATACATTGTAAGCTTATACAGGTGAATGCATTTCAACAAAATGCCTTTATCGGTAAATAATAATAATAATAATAATAATAAATAAATAAACAAGATCATTTAAAATTAAAGTATAAAGTATATATTATCTACCCTGCCATTGAAAAACGTATCAAGTGGGGAAAAGAAAAAAGAATGGTTACAAAGCCCAAAAAAAACAAAGTTCTCCTGTACTTTGCCTTATGTTACGTACATCACTATTCTTTTATCTATTTTAAAGCCTCATCGCAGTCCAATTCTGTCTGCATAATGACAGTTACTTACATGAACCTGGGTTGTATTATTTTATTTAGTTCAATTGCAAATTTAAATCTTTGATTCATTGAAATACCCTAATGTAACGTCTTTGTTAATCTATCTGAGATTTCTATCAAGTTCCCTATTTTCATATCACCTTTGATTTTAAAGAGATAATAACTATAGTAGTTGAACTCGATTACCATGCGGCGTCCTCAATCATAATGCTTCATTAAATTCAATGCCATTCCATTCAACATATTTTCAACAACTCTGTCTTTGCTTGTATTTATACCTAAGAATCTTTTTAAATGAAAGCAACATACATTATATTCTGTAATATACCTCACAGTTTTTAATTTTTTTAGCTCTTACACAGTGATATTTGAATAAAATGTTCATGACTTCAAACTTTCTTTGGAACGTGAACCATATCGAGTATTTTTAAGATACTTCTAAATGGACCAGACAGATTCACTTAGCTGTTTATGAATTTCGAATATTTATTTATATACATATACATATGTATATGTATCTGGAAACAAAACGGAAGACTACTAAAAGACTGCGACAAAAAAGTCCTACTTGTCCTGCTCAGGTCACAGGGTATAAAAATATATTCATTCAATATTTCGAAAACCCGTTCTATAGATTCCTTGTTGCTTTGATCTCCCAGTGAGTTAAACGGGCAAACGTTGATGTTTACCAATGGGGGTCCCCCGTCCCCTAGTTTCTTTGATAGCGGCGCAGCCACGGAAAGAGATTTTATAAAGAAATAAACAAGGGCTCCTAAATCATTCTGGTGAGCGTCACAATCTGTCTGGTGTGAAAGAGGTGTCAATTGATTACTTCCTTCTGCTTTTCTTCACACAATCGTATAAAATTTTGAATACATATATTATTTTTGATTCAACAATTTTTAACCGGAAATCCGATTATCTTAAAGCACTCTTAATAAAACTTAAGGCGCCTTATTTTGTTATACTTTATTATGTTTTGTTTGCGATAGCGATTTTACACTCGTGTTATACAAGAAAACAAATTTTCCAAATTCTAAACAAAAGAATATATTTGGTTGCTTTGTTTTCTTGTGTGCAAATGTCAATCTCCAAAATCGGTAAAAATGTTTTTTTTAAACACTTAATTCCAACCCCCTTTCTTTTGTATATCTACCAACCCATTACCAGCTACTGCCCGGTAAATGAAACGAGTGTTAATGGAGACTTTCTTTCCTATATCTTTGAAAGAAACTTCTACTTTTATATATTTTCGTTTAAATAGTTCTTAACACAAGAAAAATATATAAAATAAAACGATTTTAACTTTTTTTAACAATAATTTATATTATAAAGTCAAAATATAGTCAAGTTGTTGCGACACATTTCGTTAACTAATGCTAAAAGAAAAATGGAGTTGAACATAAACCAACTTAAAGCTAGCAGCTGGTGACGCATCAGACACACACACATAAATTCGAGATCTTCCTATGATATCACTCACCTCGTAACATGCCAATGAGAATACACAACACTGTGAGTGAGTGGCTCAGCTCCATGGGACCTCATTTAATCGTCCATTGTATGATCTGAGTGACAAAAAAATTAAGACATTAACTTAAACAAAAATTTCATAAATCTGCAAAGTTTTTAATTTGTAATTTTTCAATCCCGTATTTTGAGAATAAACTTCATCCATACAAGATGAACGATAAATCGTATTTTGATGTGAGCTCTAATGCGTACGAGAGACTGGTCAATGCTAGTAAGATTAAATGACAATATCATGATGTGTGTCACTCTAGCAACCGCATACACGAAAGGGAGTATAATTAGAAATAAAGGATCCATCCCTTCATTAACCTATAATGTCTCATAACGTCTTTTATAACCTTCAATTATTGTGTATGAGCATCTGAATCACAAAAAGAAAAGTGTTTCCCTGATTATTTTTTTAAAATCTATAAAGCATGCCTAATGAAGATCAGCGAGGAAATATTTCTAAATTGTATTGATTTAAGCCTGCAGCAGATTGAAACGAAATTTGGGGACATGTTTTTTTTTCCTTGTTGAAGATGTTTTCCCAGAGCAATTTTATGATTGAGCAGAGTTCATTTGGAACTATCCCACATTTCTGGGGTCCATACTTTGCTCTGCATTCTTTTTTTTAATATTATTTAATGGTTTAGTTAACTAAAGCAGGGAGGGTAAATGACGTGGTCTTGTTCGATTAACTCAATACTAAGCCTCTGGTTCGAGACTTTATCGATAAAAAAATAGTTACAACACTAATGTAATAGAGAAGAGACGAATACTTTTTTAGTGTCTGCGGGGATTAGTCAGTAATACCATAGACTGGGTGTTTTAGCTTTGTAGCGTGGCGTCTGGTAGTCAATGACCCTGATTTATTATACTAGATACTAAAGTACATTTCTTAGAAACCATGGGCGAAGCAACAACTTGCGTTGTTACATATTTCAGTGATGTCTCAAAGTAATATGAAACGTCGCAATTTTTTGTAGACTTAAAATAGCAAACTCTCATATTTAAGTATTTGTTCAAATCCCCTAATGTTACCATCATTACTCATGGAATCTGATTTGCTAGCGATTCGAATGGTGGTATTTTTATGTACCTAAACATATAAAAAGGAATATGCAGCTTTTATTGACCATTTTGACACGAGTGCTTTAATATTATTGATGATTTCAAATTAATTGAGTCCACACAACACAAAAAAGCTCGGGTACAATTGATAGGGAATAAATGTGATGGCTTTTGGTTTCTGCCCAAGTTTTTCTTTATATATTCGATTAATTTTATAATGTCTTGTTTCAAAACTAATTAAACATATTTTATATGCGAACTTTGTAAAAAAAAAGTAGTGGAGGTGGGTAAAATAATTATTTCGTATCTTTACATTTTTAGTCACGTTTTCCTCTTAATTGACAAGTAAAATAAAATCTTTGAATCTAGAGTTCGTGTTCCAAGTGTTCTGACCTTCGATTGATTGTAAGTCACAGAGAAATGGGAGTTAGTTATCCACAGGATATAAGGCAGAGAGAATGGTGAGTTAGTTATCCGCATGAGGTAAGTGACAGAGAATGGTGTTAATAGTATTATGTGTCAGGGGCTAAGTTTCACTTGAAATATATTCAACTCAAGCCACGGGTTGAAGTTTAAAAGCATTTTTAGTGCACTTCAAATTATACAAATATGCAAGCAGCAGATCATTATGTCAACAAGAAGTAAACACGATAAAGGAAATAAGTCAGACTCATCAACAATTTATAATCAAAATACGAAAGCTTTTTAAACTGTTGCTGAACTCATATTTAAACCCAATACTGGATACTGGATAATGAACATTCTGGATTTATGGGTAACATTGGAGATTACTTGCGAAACTTGAATCGCATTATATTGTTCTATTAAGCTTCTAGAAAGCGTCAACTTCACAAAGTACACACATAATCGCTCTGCTGGGTTACTGATGGTCACGGGTTCGAATCTCCTTGGGATACTTGTTCCCGGGTACAAGGGTGTCCCTGAGTCCCCCCAGCTCCGAATAGGAACCAGACTTTAGTTAGGCGTCTGGCAATAGCGTGGAACTCTCATAGCCGAGGCCTGTGAACGCTGCGTCACTTGCCAACAGACCGCCGTCTGTATGAATAAGACAAGATAATCTCTACACCTAAGAGCGTGTAATTAAAAATAAGTAATCGCAATAAAAACATAATATATTAGTTAAATAAAACAAAGGTGAGTTAGTTGTCAGCAGGAGGTGAAGGACTGAGATTTGGGAGTGGTTGTAGGGAGAAGGTTAGACGGAGTAGAAAACGTTCAAAACCAAAATCCCACTTTTACATGCTAAGCCAAACATCATTTCTGACCGATTTGCGATTGATGACAAATAAAAGTAAACAATTTCCCTGGAAACCTGCACTACGTGAAATCCTCAGAAATGACGAATACCAGAGTTCAACAACTCACGTCTGCAACATCATATATGATCTTTAAAAACACGGTGACGTAATTCCAAGGTACTTGTAGCTACTTTTTTTCGGGAAAATAACAAAAATATTAAAAGTAACAATTACTCGTTATATAAATAATAAATTAATTGTGAAATTATATTAAATTCTTCACTTTGTTTGTAGTTTGGGGTGGGGGGGGGAGATTGGAAGATCTGAATTACTCATCTCATTCATTTCACTTTTTTTCCCGCCACCTAAAATAAATATTATCAATCGCAAATGTTTAATGTCACATACTTTTAAGTATAAAATCGTAATCAAAGTTTTTTTAATACAAATACAGAATTCAACAGTTTATAAACAAGTAATTTTATCAGTCTTAATGATCAAGAAGTTAACAGTCGTTATCGTAAATACATCAGCTTCCATAATAGAAGAAGAGAATCAGGAAGTTTCTACAACAGGAAAGCTGTTTACCAGCATGCAGGATTAATGAAGTTACAATCATTTATAACTAAAAATTTACTAGCCTCTATGGTAATTAATTACGTTCACAGTATCTGTAATGAAAATTACTAGTCTCCATGGTAACAACGTTACTAGCCCCTATCAGCGGCGTAGCGTGGGTATGTGCCGCCCGGGGCAGAACCCAGGTTTGCCGCCCTCCCCCTCTCCCGGGAAAATACATTATGCTCTAAACTCTAAAGGAAAGACACTTTTTTTAGGAAGTATGAGGACACTATTCATTTTTATGTTAGTAATAAATAGGAAAGCTTTCATTAAAAAATATATATATATAATTTAAGTTTCTGCTTTTATTCCTAGCACAATCTTTCTTTAATGCATCAATGTTGTCAGCCATGCCTTGCTTAAAATCCAAAATAGCTATTAGATTACGTAAATGGTGTAAGAAAAACTATCAAACCTCACTTTAATTTCTACAGTAACCTCATCTTACGAAGAATACAGCTTTCTTCTCAACTATTTCTCTACATAACAATAAAAGACTACATATTCGCTTTGATTGCCACTATTCTCTCTGTCGATCTTAGACTGGAAGGTAAAATTAAAATCGTAAGGTTTCCACATAAAGTTTTAGTGAAAGTCAAAGCACCCTGTAGTATATTCGTTTCTCTGTGGGTAGCCTTTGCTAAGTATGTTTGTTTGTTGTTGTTTGTTGTTGTTTTTTTTTCTGAATAAGTTTGTAAATAATATCGCAGTTCATTGACTTCAGAAAGTACATGCTTCCAAATGTCCAGAAAAAATTGCATTGTGACTAGAAAAAGTTCCTGCGCCTGTTCGTGTGTTAACATTTTCGTCTGCCTCGGTCAGTTTTTCTATCTCCTAAAACTGCAACGGTCTCATTTCAAATTCGAGGGGACAAGTTGTTGTTTTTTTTTAATCGTTTTGCAAATTTTGTTCTCGAAGCACTTGATCGTACTTTGATAGCATATGCATAAGTTCCAGAATATTGCCTAAATTTGCATTAGTATATTCCTGTCTGTGACCACGAAACCAAAAAGTCAAATTCTATTTTGTCAGGATTTAATGTCAAACATTATAACACGCACTTCTGGCCCCTTTGTTGTTTTTTTCCTTTTAAAACAACTTATTATTGTCCTTTTTTAATGGTCTTTTTTTTTAAATCTGATTTCTCATTCATTCCATTTGAAAATACTTTGGCAGTGTTGAGCACTTGTTCACGAGTGGCTAAATTTGAATTTATTTTATGTCAACTATTATTCCATTAGCTAAGCAACTCTGTTCATTATTTTTGTTTATGCAACAAAACAGAATACATTAAAATTAAAATGATGATGATTTAGGAGAATATGCCGTTTAATTACGCTAACTATTTTTTCCCAGTAATTTACTTACGTTAAAATCATTCTCACGTTACCCGCCTCCTCTCTATTTTGGTGTAAGATCCGTGTCTATTTTGGTGAAGTTAATTTTAAAACGTTGGACACTCTTTCAATCTTGCTGCACTTATAGTAATCTATTTATATCAATTTAGCCCATGTATTTAGTTTAAACTTTAGTAATTTTTTGAGTTTTATGGATATAGCAATTTTAGCTTCTACAAGATGATTGGATGACAAACTTGAATCAGTTATAGGTGCCAGCACATCAGTGTTATGTTCTTATACTGCTTCATCCCCTTGGTTATTCATTTCAGTAGTTATAGTATCAGAAGCATTTATTTATATTTATTTTGGCTTTTAAAGTTTTGGCATTAGAAAAGTTCACGTATTTTAACAGATCCTTCATTTATATTATTAATTTTTACTTTGGCTTTTCTTTTATTTAACTTGATTTAAAGCTTTCATTTTTATAAAATAATTAACAACGTGGAATATTCCGCCCTAAACAAAGTGCCGCCCATAGCATTAGATTGGCTAATGTTTAAACTTGATAGGGTACAGAAATTTTCGCTACTACAACATGAGCACCTGTAAAATTTGAAGAATCAATTCACTTAACAGCAGAACAGTGTCGCGTCCTCATACTACTTGGGCCTCTTGGTTTTTCTGTGCATCAGCATAAGTAACAGAAGAACTTATATGCAATTTTGAGTTTGAATTTTAAGCTGAATAATCGTTCACATATTTTAGGATAATACCTTTATTTCTTTCATTGATTTCTTATTTGGTTTCTATTTTATTTTGATAAAAAAACTCCACATTCTTTCAAAATGGTCTATCATATCATAGAAGCTAATTAAACAACTAGGAATTTGCCGCCCCTAAAAAGTGCTGCCCGGGGCATTTTCCCCCCTGCCCCCCTCGCTACGCTACTGGCCCCTTAGATATTTTAAATGAAAATCTCTATTATAACTAAGTAACTAGCCTCTATCATAAAAAATTACCAGCCCTTATAATAATATTACGAGCCTCTTGGCTAACAAATTTAACAGCCTCTTTCCAAATGGTGCTTTTTTTTAAATCGAATATTAAATCACCAGCCACCGACTTTTTAAAAGCAAATGTCCTTTGTGACGACATATTTGTTGAGATGAATGGCCAGGGACCGGTAAAAGCCTTACAGTGATTTATACCCTCCTTTAGTTGCCCGTAAATATCTGTTTAGGGCCGATGTGGCAGGTTGGTTATTGGGCAGGGGACAATTCTAAAAACATAAGTTGAGACACGACATGGCCACAAGAGAGCCTCTTGTTTTTGTTGACAATGTGATGGAGGGTTACTTCTTACGACGACAGAAAATTGGATTATGATTTATTTATTTATTTTAGTATTGCCGATGTCACCTTGCCATGCTTAAAATGCGATTTATGTTGTGTGATTTAAATTTAATTACGTGTACATTTTGCGTAAATATCTCTTCCAATTACTCATAGAATATTTTACATATCACTTTGGGCTTTACAAAGAGCGTTTTTTTTTCCTAAAAACTTATCAAAATAATTTGTTTTGAATATTTCTCTACTCGAGTGACAGTGGGGTCTGTGGCTATGATCAGTTTTCTAGATTTTAATCGAAATCCTTGCAATAAATTAATTTACTTTATCTCATTTCTCTGTTATTTATTTTTAAATTTTAATTTGTATTCATTTCTTTCTTTATTTTTTTATGTTCTTTGCTAACGCAATATTGTTTTAAGCCAAGTTCCTTTCCTTTGATTTGTTTTTCTCACGTTTTCTCCAAACTGTGTTGAATTTTTTTTTCAGAATCAAATAAAATTTTAATGAGACGGGCGTAGGAGTGCGAACTTACTTAACATTCTGCCATTCTGCTTCACGGTTACGTTGTTACCTTGCTGAAATTATACTAAACTAAACTTTCCCACAACACTTGATTGCTGGTTTGCTTCTCTGATAAACTGTTCTATATTCTGTTAAGTTTTTATATTATTTTTTCGTGTAAAATATTTAAAAAATATTGGGGTGTACTGCGTCAACTGCCTAGCGATATTGATTTATTTCAAATACAGAGATCGGCTTGTCTGCAGGGTTTTCTGTACTCGGCTAAATGTCCAGTCATGATTACCCAGACGTGGTCAGTTCTCTCAAATGTAGAATATCTTCACGCACGTCTGGTCCCAAATCATTTAACTCTGTACTGAGCGTGGGGCCCAAATAGCAACCCTAATCAACACTAACGCTTGATAGCACAATTTGTAAATGTAACAAATGTTTGTCACAGAATTCGTTTAATAAGTTTTTAAATTAAGCGCTGTTTTGTAAAAGAAATATCTTGACATTTCCTGGATTGTTGCAATGGCAATGTCAAAATACATCTGATTATAATTTTTGACACAAATATTACATTATAGTACACGAAAGAGGAATAGGTTTTATCACGGGAGTGAGTGTGTAAAAATGTGTGTATACATTAAAATTTGGCTTTATGAGATTTGAAGTATGAGTTTGTTCTTAATTTGTTTTGTTGTTTCTTTCTTGTATTTTTTTAATGCAGGGTTTCAAAAATAGATAATATTTCAAAACAAAGTCAATTTGTTGGATCTACATTCGCTATATTCGTTTTTATGAGTTGTAGATAACTTTTAACATTTTTCAAACTGCCTATAACAGGGGATGTTGGTGGCTACCGTTTTCAATTCTAGGAGCTAAATGAACGATAAGACAAGATTTACTGTAAGTTAAGTTTTGAAAGGAAAATTTAAAAAGTGAATATAGTAAATAATCCTATTATTTAATTTTGTAACGATTTGAAGGTGTGTAATCCAAATATCATTTTCTGATAAACAAAGAATTTAGCAAAGTTTAAAATTAATATAATGATGACGTTTTGTGTTGCAAGAGAAAATAATAAATTTCGCTCGTTATAATTTCCCCTGATTGATAGATAGTTTCCCCTTAGACTATTTACAAATGTCTTCATGTGATAAACCTGAGGAAATATTTCATTAAAGTTAATGATGACTTTTTATTATGTTAGCTATACAACAACATAATTTGCAATAATTACGGAGATTTTTTGTCATTTCTTATGAGGGACGAGTTGAAATCAGTCAAACTAAACAAAAACTCACAGACATTTGTTAAACAGTTACGCAGTTCTGGTTCGTAGGGGGAAAAAAGCTTTATGAGAAGGACTTCGTGCTCCTATAAGTCTTCCTTTAGGTCCTCCTTTGAGCTTTACTGAGTCCTTAGTGTTCTCAACTTTGCTACACGGGCGAACAACGATCCGTAAAATGTATTCCTCGGGCAATCTCTGGTGAGGTTTCTATTGATTGGTGAGCAAATAAAGATTGACTAATTACCATATGTTTTGACTGTTTGGAAAAACGAAGTCTGAATGTCTAATGTGTTCTGAAATGCAAATGATAAAAAGGCATGTTCTCACAAGGACTAACTATTTTGGGACATTTAACCTGATTTTGACCCAGAGTAAACACATAAGTTAGAAAGGTACAAGAAAAGAACACAAAAGAATTGCAGGCAGATCTTTTGAAAAGGCCTCGTTCAGTGAGGAACATGAAAGTGGCAGTCACAAAATGGGAAAAATCAGTAAACGCGTGAAGAGAATTTGAAATAATTGAGGATAGAGATTTCAATGCAAGTCAAAATGTTTGAGAATTACTGATGTAAGTGCTTATTTTGTTTAAGGTGTCCACAAATATTCTACTATTTTAGCTATGAACTTGTGTAAAAAGCTTAAGCTTGAAACTTTAATTATAGATATTGTATATAAAGACAGTAGTTTCAGTTTCGCATTATAGACACTTAATATATATATATATATATATATATATATATATATATATATATATATATATATATATATATATATATATATATATATATATATATATTGGACACTCTGAAATTTATTCGAAATTTTTATCCAAAAATGTCTTTAATCTGTAAGAAATAGTTTAATTGAGCTCTAGAAGGATTTTAAGAATTTCATCTATCACTTTTAGCATATGGAGTTTTAGCAATGCTATTTATATGGCTTTTATATTTTACAGACCGACAATTTACCTAGAAAACTAATTATTTCGATTTCCCGTCTTCACCCTTTCTTCCTATTAATTGTCTCAGCGCCTTAATTTTTTTGACCTTCTGATCTTACAGAAACCTCCACAGAAAGACTAAATAAAATGACTACATGTTTCAACGACAACCAATCTGCCATTTTAAAAAGAAGCAGGGAAATAGCCGAAACAAAAAAAGGGAAATTTACTTCGTGTAATAGGAAAGAAAGTTCACGTAAGTTTAACGAATAAAAAAAGATTACCTGTATATTTGTTATAAAATTGTCCAAGAGTTTTGGTTTTACTTTCAAATTTTTCGGCCTAAGTGCGAAATATATAATTATTTAGTACACTAATAGAAATTTGACCAATGAGGGAAAAACAAGCATCTCTACGTAACAATACAAAAAACACAACGCAAACGATTGATTCCCCCCCCCAAAAAGACCAATGCGTTGTGATATCTCGACCAAAGTTCTCAGTCTCAAGACACTGTAAACATTCCATTTATCAATGGTACTCACGGCCTGCAAGCTCCACATGTACTGCCACATACAGTAGCCATTAACCTATTTGATGGTGGACCAGGGAGGGGTGATGGAGTGCCAGCTACACTATTTCATTCCGACAACATCGTAGGCGTTGAAGGGGGGAAAAGGGGGGGGGGACATGATATCTCGTTTACTTATTTCATGTACCAACAATTACCGTTATTTACACAAAACCATATTGCACACACAAACTTCACATACGTTTAATCCAGTTTTTTTTCTCCTAAAACTTGTATCCACCTTTAACCAACACTTTTGTTATACTGTGTCAACAGGAGATCATCTGTTAGTAAGTGTTAATGTTCAGTTTACCAACTCATTAGCATTATCAACTTCTGCAAGGGTTGGAGAGAATAATTGGGAAGAATAACTTAAAAGCATGAACATATTAATATTAAATAGCAGATATCAAAGCGCTGAACTTTATAAATTCTTCCATAGGATTTGTTAATTAAAATCGTGCTCTTCAACTCACATTTCACTTAATCGACAAAAACAGTGACACATAGTTTTATCTCAACCACGACCCATCCGACCCATCCCTTTTTTTTTACGCATTCCTTTTCTTCAGCTCTCATTTTACAAAACAGAAACCCGAGAGAGCAAAAGTACTGACCTTTTAAATTTATTTCACACATTTCCCCACCCCCTCCCCCCACCCCAACAGTTTTATTACTTCCTATGGCTAAGCCAAAAATCATTTCTCTATATTCCATACCCCTTAAACATTAAATATACATAAGAAATATTTCTAGTGCTTCATAATCACCTCCGTCAACGAACTTCATAATATCAAGCTGACCTTCTAGAAAAGCTGCCGGGAAATTAAAGGTCAACATTGCCCCATTGTCGCGGACGTTCACCAGCGCATATTTTGGAGTCCATGAATTTGACGAGATTCAAAAATTATTTTCCCAAATGCATACTAATAACTCCTCTAATAAAAATATCGTTTTGTAAAAACTGGAAGCTATGAGCAAAAATGAACAGCTGTGACACTGGCAAAAGCTCCTAACAGACTGTGGTGTAGGAAAAGAGAGCAGAGAGGTCAGTCCGCCCCAAGAGGGCACCCTTTTTTTATTTTGAGGAGTGATATTTTCAGCCAAAATTATCTGCCCGCTCGGTGTGGCACAAATCTACTGGCCACTGGCTCCGGAAATGAATTAAGTATCATAAATAGTGCATTTTTCCCAAATTAACCCACCTCCTACAACTTCGCAATCTAATAGAATCTTTGTTTATGGATGATCATTTTAGTTTTTAAAGACGATCAAAAAGTTTATCTAAATGTTTTCACGACTGTCCTTTAATCATTCAAAGTAATATGGGGCCCGCGAGAATTCCCCTGATGCCGTTGGAGTCAACTTCTGTGGGTTTTTTTTTAAATGTGTAATTAAACTCTTGTTTTGTTTATTTTTATGTGATGAATATTCCTTTATCTCACATGGAAAAACGTTAGATTCGGTTTTACACATAAATCTTCCTTGAAGATGGCCCTTCGTGGCTTTTGTCCTATCTCGCTAGACACCAGATATTGAAAGAAAGGAGAAAGAATAATTTTCACCTTTATTTGATATCTTATTTTTCAAAGGGTTCAAAGGCTTCATTTGGGCGATAGATAATTTGAGAACTAATGTTTAGTATTAGCAAAGGAGTAGCACACAATTGGCCTAAAAATAGTGATTTCGGCTCATCTTTTAGCCACTTTGGAGAGTAAATATTATCGCTCACTAAGCCTATCAAACCAGGTTTCTCGATTACTAAGACTACTGGGTCCGAATAGCAATTTGAGTCTAAAGGGACCCTGTCCGAAAAGCCACTGTAAGATCAAAAAGCATGCCCATCGCATTTATAAAGTTTATTTTAGTAGAGACCAATTAAACTGGCTCTGACACAACAGAAGTGTCCTTTTCATGTGATATTTTAAAATTAAATTTGGACTACCTACTTTTCATCCCTAAAATGTACAACTTGTGACTTGTTTACCTGATAATTTAGGCTAAAAACAGCGTTTAATGACTTTGTCAAAACCTTATTGGGCCAATAGTACATGATAAGATTTAGATTATAATGTCAAAACTTCGATTTCAAAACTAGCCTCATCGGTATTTATTGCACGATCTTTCAAGTATTATTTTTTCTTAGATTGTGGTTTTAATAATTTTTTTTATAGTCTCCTCATCTGTTTAGGTTTCTCAAAAATGGACGGGATGGGCAATTCTTCTCTCTTAAACTTTTTTCAACTATTAATGTTATCTTTAATTCTCTCACTGGTAAACATTATGTTTACAGCACGAGAGGATGCATACATCATGGGACAGCGTGAAGTTGTCTGCTTACGGTGGATGTATTGACATTTCTGGCCCCAACCATGGACTTGAATTCAAATGGTCGAACGTTAGCATTAACTAGTAGGCCTAACAATAATAATCGAAAACATGATTTCATAGGAACGAGACCTTTTCAGCTAGTGTCAATATTGTATTACCTACACACAAAAATAGAAAGAATGATTGGTTTTTTTTAATGATTTTCTGTGTACAACATAAATAATTAACAGATCTAATATTCTTTTTCCTTACAAGTTATTGAGTTTTGCCTTCCAGAGAAAACATCTCAAATTTAATAGGTCTGGTGGATTTTTGTTTACGGTTTATAATTGGACTCACGCTATTGGTCAGTAATGGTGAGTAACTTTTAGCAACACGATAACGCAACGGTAAAAATAAAAATTTTATTAAAAGTTAACATTTCATCACGTTTCTTTATTCAAGTTGATTCTAAATTAATTAATTTTAAATTATTGTAAATTATTATTACTTTCTTTATTCGGTCTACAATGAAATATGATGAAAATTTATTGTTTACTCCTTTTTTTTAAATTTAATTTTAACGTTTACTAAAATCTATAAGCAAATAAATAATTTAATTATATTTATTTAGCTTGATTAACAATTATTCCTTTAGGAAATCACTCAATGTCTGAATAGAAATAGCAAACTACAAGCTTGGGCGTATTAAATTAAATGTATACCATTGATTACCAGGCACACTCACCAGCTTCAGCACGTTTTATAAATAAATGTTTTAAAGGAATAGAATAAATGTGCTCAGTTGTCCAACCATATTGAAGCCATATGTTTAGCAGACCACTCTTGTGTTAAATTAAACAAGGGGGGAAAAGTTCCCTTTTTCCCCCTTGTAAGTTTTTCAGGCGCCAATTTATCTTATCTATTATAGACGCTCCTTCTATACAGAATATAATTTTCATCCATACATTAACATTAGAAGGTTAACATCTGATGCAAAAGGCTGGCGAAAAAACGAGGCGCGATTTTGTAATCCAATACTTTGTTTAAGTCTTGAATAAAATGAATATAGAGCAACGATATTTCAAAACCCATCCCAAAAACATGAGTGAAAAAATATTAGTACAAATGAACTCACAGATGTTTTTTAAAAAAAACAGACGCGCACACTAGCTTGACAAGTGTTTTAAAAAATGAAACTTGCGTGCAGTGACTTTAACTGTAACTGTCAGGTTATTATTGATGAAGAAGGTATTTTTTTTGGGCTTGTATTATTAGGGATATATTTTTTTTTGAAATGCACTTGATATCTCTTTCATACAAAAAAAAATCTACAAAATTTCTCATTATTTTTAAAAAGGACTAAGAATTCCGATTTTGTAACGCAATAGGCTGTTCCTTCTTTCAGCAGCGTAGCAGATGCTGAGTTTGACGCTCATCCTCCTATAAAATTAGATGCTATTATAAAGAAGATTTAATTTGTTGTTGAAAATAAGGATAATATCATTCAATTGGTTATGTTAGAAATAACATTGAAGCGCAGTCCTCTGTTGAATTGAAATTGAAGTTTTCGTTTTTCCTCATGGCAACATGTTTGATGGAACTGTCAAAATCAATGGTATCGGGCATTTCATGCTCAGTCGGCATGATAGTCAATCTTTGTGTACTCATTTTTGTAATAGTTAATTTTAAACCAAATTAAAGTTGGGGAATCATTTCACACAGCTTGTGTTATTAATGGCACTTGTAAGGAATATTCGAAGTAATAAACAATATAATAGCCCAAGTCACAGGTTGGTTGGAGTATGTATCTGTAACGCTATGACGTCGTTTTTTGAGCTTATATTTAAATATATATACAAGGCGCGCACCAGGAGGTGTGCAAAATAATTATAAATTAAAACATTATCGCCGTAAAAAACAAACATTATATGACGTCATTGTTTTAGCTTATATTTTAATTTTGGAAAAGAGAGCGATGAAAAAAAAAGGATTTGAGGATTTATGATTATAAAATACTTTGTGTACATTTCAGGAAGTTTAATATTTCGTATTTATCAAACAATGATAAGTTACTTGGGCTTTTGACAACAACAAAAAGTGGGAGCCGTAGTCGCCCTAAAACCCCTAGTATCTATATATATAATTCTCTTCGTGGTCGGACCCTGCGAGACAAGCTGCAAGATGTTCAACAGATACTAATTTTAGAAAGCAGCGCACCAAATTACAATGCATCAAAAGGTGTGCAAATTAAATATGCGCTGTAAAAAAAATTATATGACGTCATTGTTTTCGCTGATATTTTAATTTTGTAAAAAGGGAACAATGTAAAAAGTTATAAAATACTTTGTGTACATTTCAGAAACTTTAATATTTCGTATTGATCAAACAAGGACAAGTTAGTTGGGATTTTGAAAAAGGTGGGCGCCTTAGGCGCCCTAAAAAATTGCAGTTTTTTTCAAAATAAATAGATTTCAGCTGAACACTTCCGTCATTTTTTACGGGTGATACGCCGCGGGTCTCTCCAGAGTTCCTTCTTTTCATTCACTCACAGTCGTTTGTCCAAACCCACCCCATTTTGACAACTGTGTCTTTCAGGAAGTCTTCACCCGTCACTAAATCATTAGCGGCGTATGCTACGCCGCGGGTCAGCTAGTATTATTATATTAGGCAAGTTAACGTCAAGCATGAACGGCATAATAAAGTATGTTAAAAGAACCGGGCTTGCATTCATTAATTCAATTTATTTACAAGTATTTTTGACACTGTCCTGTAAAATACGTGCTCTAATTCGAAGGCTGGTCATCATACACTAGTAGATTAGCTGTTGTAAAACAATCGTCTCAGTTTTCCAAATTCTGTAGCTGAAAACTTCACACGACGTTTGACAGTAACCTTATCTAATGATGAATACAACTTTTTCCTGAACTCGTTTTCATAAGACAAGGCTCCATTTTTACTTTCATAGCCGCAATTTCGCTCTCTCTTACATTGTCTGGGAGGTTTCATTTTAACGTTTCAGTTTTCAAATAAAATCTATAGTATAAATAATAAATAATATTACCAAAAAAGTGAATGGCTTGAGTCGTCAATGCAGCTCAATACTTAATTTAACACGCCAAGCAAGTGTGTTTAGAAGTAACCTCCAAACAATAGCGGGGCAAAACTTAAATGGCAATCCTCCGAATCCCGGTCCCTAATTATATTACACTAATAAGAGGAAGTATAGCGCAAGTATTTTGTTTACTGATAGAACACAGCTCAAGTGTTAGTTATTGTCCGATAACCATTCATCAAATACTAAATATTGTAATTGTCACACAGCATACAAATCACGCGGAGTTAATTCAATTCCTGCCAGTTGCGCTGCAGGTAAAACAACGGGAGTAATGTTTATCTGAGCGGCTCGTCTACCTGCATTAATTTTAAAAATTTATGAAAATATGCTGAAATATGTTCTGATTAACAAACTCATCAAACTGGCGCCAATAATGACGTCATTGTTTATAACTGAGACGTTCCCGTAAGTATCTACGCAAATGATCTATGTGATAACACACACAAAACAATATGGGACCGGGATTCGGAGCATTTCCCCTTGAAATTTGCATTTGCTTGAGTTGCCTTGCGAATAAAACATTCAAGCAACTCTCTTTAATTATATATAAAACCAAATTAACAATAACTTACTTGGTGCTACAGACCCGCTGAGCTACTGTAACAACCCATTTCACGCCACACATATTATAAATGATTATTAAATTTTCAGAAATTTAAAGAAAAGTAAAGCGCACCAAACTCGAATGAAATATTTTAAGATTCTAATAAATAAAGCGTAGCAGAAATGCAAACTACTATTTCCTTTTTAAAATATTTTGATATGTTCATTTCCGATTGTTTAAATTACTAAATTGATAATCTTTTGATTTCATTTAAAAAATGATTTTAAAATTTTATAATTGTTCATATTAAATTTTAATTTTAGACAAATTAAATAAATTACTCATGAATTGTCGGTGTGGATTTTGAAAATAGATATAGTAATTCGTTTGACGGACTCTGTGGTCATATTCCTGTTTTCCTGCGTGTGATATGCGCGAATAGTTTAGCTGTGTTCTATTTCTGATTCAATTTTGTAAAACTGAAACCACCGTGCTTTAGCTTTGTTTGGAATATCAAGTCAGAATAGTGTACAAAAATTATGAAGTTATTTGAATTTTAGATATATGGAATTGGAAAGCTGATGAAAAGACTGTCACTCAAGGATAGGTCTGCTCAGCCACTTGAGGAAATGCAACCCAACCCCTTGCATCATGCACCATCGTCTCTCGAGACAGAAGGATGCCGAAGAGAAGAGAAGGGAGAAGAGATATACGGAATGAGCTTGAATTGAAAGATAGTAACAAAGGCTACGAGAGTAATTTTGGGCATAGTTTAAGGAAGATATTTGTTCTGTCTCTGTTAGTGTAATTTGACAATAGGATACCTGAACTGGTACCATACTAATAGAAAGTGGGGAAGTAGGGGTGGGGGAGGAGGGTGTCGAGATTCTAGCCCAACTTTCATATCTCGTGATTGGGAGTGCTGGCAAAAAGTATGCGCTTTTTCCAATAAAAAAACGATACAATACATTTTGTGATCGCCTGTAAAAACCATACTTAATACTTTGAATACTGTAAAACAGCAAGTACGGGTAGGAAATATCGTAAAATATTCATATGTAGTTTCAAGAATGAACTAGCTAGATATCGGTAAAATCCACTTAGCCTAATCTTTAGTTCACCGTATGCTCGTTTTGCGAGTAAATAATTATGGCTGCTCCAGTTATCCACAAAATGACTTATTTAGATTTAAAACTATGCGCCCAATGTTACATTAAAACAATTAAACTGAGAAACGGAGATAACATTAATTTAATAAATTGTTTCTTTTTAATCATCTTTTTTTATTTAGCATCGATTTTATTAGAAAACGGCACACAAAAATTAAATGTGTTTTTCTCGAATCAATATTTACACATTTTCGAATTTGATGTGAAAATATAAAATCTCTGGTGCAATCTAAAGAAATCTATATATATAATTCTCTTCGTGGTCGGACCCTGCGAGGCAACAAGCTGCAAGTATGTGCAACAGAGCGTGACGAATGACCCTCGCTCAGGTCAACTAAAACACTGTGGGCAAGCGTGGTGGGATGAAATGGAAATAAAACGGTGGGGTGGGAGTGGGTGGCAACAATGCACTTGCGTTCACTTGCATTGTCCCTTCACAGTAAATGAGAGATTCGTAGGGTACTGGTTATCACGTCAGCCTCAAACGTCGATGGTCCTGGGTTCAAGTCCCAGCGAAAACGTGTTTTTTTTTAATTTTTAAAAATGTCTGTTTATGCCCGTTCTTTTACCCCTTTATTGCCAACACTAGCTGAACCCGCGGCGTAGCATACGCCGCTAATGATTTAGTTACGGGTGAAGACTTCCTGAAAGACACAGTTGTCAAAATGGGATGGGTTTGGGCAAATGACTGTGATTGAATGAAAAGAAGGAACTCTGGAGAGACCCGCGGCGTAGCATACGCCGTAGACTTGCTCATAATAGACAGTGCAAAGAACGGATGGAGGGGGGGGGAGTAAGTGAAAAATAGCGAGTAAACATGGAGACAAGCACACTGAGGTTGTTGTTACCCGCCTCCCATTTAATACGACCATCCCTTAAACATAAACTGTGATTGGCCGACCCTATCGAGGGTTAGTCATGTCTAGGGTTGTTAATTGCGTGTTGTTGTTTTCTGTTGTTTTTTTTAATCGATTATCGATTATGTAACTAAGATTTTTAACCGATTATCGTTTTATAGCTGACTTCATAGAAGTTAAGGGTGTACCGAATTTCGCCTGCTAAACGTCTAGAAACCAACAATGAGTTGGCAGTCCCCCCCCCCAAACCGACGTTCACTCGCGTTGTTTTGATTTCTTCGTGCTGTAGTTTGTGTCCGTTATTTCTCCACTTTCTTTGCACTCTCCATGAGCAAGTCTGCGGCGTATGCTACGCCGCGGGGCGTCTAGTTTAAAATATTTCTATTGGTGGTAAACAATATCCTCAAGATTTAACTTAAAATAACGTTTCATTAAACCTACCAGAGAATTGCTCTAACTACAAAAAGACATTAACCCCCAACTCAGGTTTAACTTAAAATAACGTTTCATTAAACCTACCAGAGAATTGCTCTAACTACAAAAAGACATTAACCCCCAACTCAGGTTTAACTTAAAATAACGTTTCATTAAACCTACCAGAGAATTGCTCTAACTACAAAAAGACATTAACCCCCAACTCAGGTTTAACTTAAAATAACGTTTCATTAAACCTACCAGAGAGTGGCTCTAACTACAAAAAGACATTAACCCCCAACTCAGGTTTAACTTAAAATAACGTTTCATTAAACCTACCAGAGAATTGCTCTAACTACAAAAAGACATTAACCCCCAACTCAGGTTTAACTTAAAATAACGTTTCATTAAACCTACCAGAGAATTGCTCTAACTACAAAAAGACATTAACCCCCAACTCAGGTTTAACTTAAAATAACGTTTCATTAAACCTACCAGAGAGTGGCTCTAACTACAAAAAGACATTAACCCCCAACTCAGGTTTAACTTAAAATAACGTTTCATTAAACCTACCAGAGAATTGCTCTAACTACAAAAAGACATTAACCCCCAACTCAGGTTTAACTTAAAATAACGTTTCATTAAACCTACCAGAGAATTGCTCTAACTACAAAAAGACATTAACCCCCAACTCAGGTTTAACTTAAAATAACGTTTCATTAAACCTACCAGAGAATTGCTCTAACTACAAAAAGACATTAACCCCCAACTCAGGTTTAACTTAAAATAACGTTTCATTAAACCTACCAGAGAGTGGCTCTAACTACAAAAAGACATTAACCCCCAACTCAGGTTTAACTTAAAATAACGTTTCATTAAACCTACCAGAGAATTGCTCTAACTACAAAAAGACATTAACCCCCAACTCAGGTTTAACTTAAAATAACGTTTCATTAAACCTACCAGAGAATTGCTCTAACTACAAAAAGACATTAACCCCCAACTCAGGTTTAACTTAAAATAACGTTTCATTAAACCTACCAGAGAGTGGCTCTAACTACAAAAAGACATTAACCCCCAACTCAGGTTTAACTTAAAATAACGTTTCATTAAACCTACCAGAGAATTGCTCTAACTACAAAAAGACATTAACCCCCAACTCAGGTTTAACTTAAAATAACGTTTCATTAAACCTACCAGAGAATTGCTCTAACTACAAAAAGACATTAACCCCCAACTCAGGTTTAACTTAAAATAACGTTTCATTAAACCTACCAGAGAATTGCTCTAACTACAAAAAGACATTAACCCCCAACTCAGGTTTAACTTAAAATAACGTTTCATTAAACCTACCAGAGAGTGGCTCTAACTACAAAAAGACATTAACCCCCAACTCAGGTTTAACTTAAAATAACGTTTCATTAAACCTACCAGAGAATTGCTCTAACTACAAAAAGACATTAACCCCCAACTCAGGTTTAACTTAAAATAACGTTTCATTAAACCTACCAGAGAATTGCTCTAACTACAAAAAGACATTAACCCCCAACTCAGGTTTAACTTAAAATAACGTTTCATTAAACCTACCAGAGAGTGGCTCTAACTACAAAAAGACATTAACCCCCAACTCAGGTTTAACTTAAAATAACGTTTCATTAAACCTACCAGAGAATTGCTCTAACTACAAAAAGACATTAACCCCCAACTCAGGTTTAACTTAAAATAACGTTTCATTAAACCTACCAGAGAATTGCTCTAACTACAAAAAGACATTAACCCCCAACTCAGGTTTAACTTAAAATAAAGTTTCATTAAACCTACCAGAGAATTGCTCTAACTACAAAAAGACATTAACCCCCAACTCAGGTTTAACTTAAAATAACGTTTCATTAAACCTACCAGAGAGTGGCTCTAACTACAAAAAGACATTAACCCCCAACTCAGGTTTAACTTAAAATAACGTTTCATTAAACCTACCAGAGAATTGCTCTAACTACAAAAAGACATTAACCCCCAACTCAGGTTTAACTTAAAATAACGTTTCATTAAACCTACCAGAGAATTGCTCTAACTACAAAAAGACATTAACCCCCAACTCAGGTTTAACTTAAAATAACGTTTCATTAAACCTACCAGAGAATTGCTCTAACTACAAAAAGACATTAACCCCCAACTCAGGTTTAACTTAAAATAACGTTTCATTAAACCTACCAGAGAGTGGCTCTAACTACAAAAAGACATTAACCCCCAACTCAGGTTTAACTTAAAATAACGTTTCATTAAACCTACCAGAGAATTGCTCTAACTACAAAAAGACATTAACCCCCAACTCAGGTTTAACTTAAAATAACGTTTCATTAAACCTATCAGAGAGTTACTCTAACTACAAAAAGACATTAACCCCCAACTCAGGTTTAACTTAAAATAACGTTTCATTAAACCTACCAGAGAGTTACTCTAACTACAAAAAGACATTAACCCCCAACTCAGGTTTAACTTAAAATAACGTTTCATTAAACCTACCAGAGAATTGCTCTAACTACAAAAAGACATTAACCCCCAACTCAGGTTTAACTTAAAATAACGTTTCATTAAACCTACCAGAGAGTGGCTCTAACTACAAAAAGACATTAACCCCCAACTCAGGTTTAACTTAAAATAACGTTTCATTAAACCTACCAGAGAATTGCTCTAACTACAAAAAGACATTAACCCCCATCTCAGGTTTACCGTTTAATTCAATTATGGTTGTAGGTAACCACAACTATATAGGCAAATTTAATTAGATATTAAGTATTCGCAATTGTAAATAGCTTGAGAACTGCATTGTTATTATTCTATATTAAGCAATTCGTTGTTTTGAATCGTGAAGCCTTCTGATTCCTCGAGAACTCCATATTAAAAACGTAGATATTTTGGGTATTGTCTCAGGATACTCCGATACATGATCGAACAAATAATTACCCCGGCTCAGCCCTTGTTTTGTTTTATGCAGTGGGGGGGGGGCATTTGAAAGCGAAATGATGAGTGGGGTAGTCTTTCAAAACAGAAATCTCTGTATGTTCATTGTATATGGCTATAGAAATAATTTGTAAGTATTCTTTCTTCTACAACATTAAATATCAAAATAGACTTCAAAATCGAATTTGTTGGTGGACAAAAAGCGTTTTTAGATGAATAATTAGGGCATGCGGCACATGTTGAGAACAATGGGTTTATGTTTTTAGCAAATAATTTAAATCATTTGTCTTGTTTGTGTGTATTTTTATCGAAACTGAGAACGAATCCTCAGGATGAAAACAAAATCACACTTTTTACTTTTTGTTTTAAACAGACCGTGATATATATATATACATATATATAAGTTAAATTTAACAATGGAATAATTACATAAATTACATGTTATCTTGACTGAAAATTCGGAGGTGGTACCTGAAACAAATACGCCTGTTGCGTGGAACTAATAAGCATATTCAAGTTTACTGATTACTTGTATCTGTGTAGTGACTCAATACATGCACCCCTATGCGGACTTCCGCAATACCGGTTAGTGTTGGGACTTGTGCGGCAAGATGAGTTGATAAAATGCGTATTTTGCGAGGACAAAAAAAAATAGTTTTGATAATAAAAAATAAAAAGACTGTAGATTTGGATTTAAACTTCAAAATTTATGGAACAGTCAGTTGCATTTTTACTTCTTTAAAAAAGGCAATGCAAATGGACTGTTGCTCGTTACATATCGCACAAAAATACATTTTTATTGAAGCCATGTCATGGATTCACGTGTATAAAGGTATTATTGAGAGTGATATTCTTAATTTTTGCATGGGGAAGTAATAAGGAAATGATGCTGAGGGGAGTTTCCTGTCTAATACTAAAACGTCACACATAAACACATTCATTGTCATTGGCTGAAACTTGTCGGTGGATTCAGTCCTTATACTAACATCACATGAGTTATTAAAAAAATATCTTACCAGATGAACATGTCAGATTATATTAAATGTGGCAATTTTAGTTTTACTTTAAATTTAACCTGAGATCTTTTTCATTCAATATTGTAAATTACCAATTCAGAATAAACTTCAAGTCGACATTGAAACAAAAACCACTTACATTTTGTTCAATGGCAAACATTAGTATTATTCTGCTCTTGCATAACTTTAGTACATGTTTTACTTGTTATAACGGCACCTTCTTTCGATTTGAAATGTGTTTCAAGAGAATCCGGTTGAGTTATTTAGATGTAGTTTAGAATATTTATTTTAACGAGGATATATTTTATCAAAATAAAACAAATTGAAGAAATGAAATTGAAAAAGATATCCAGTAAACTTATTGGAAAGGTCAAGGGTTACATTAGTAGCGCCCAAATCCTACAAATAGCATTCACGGTTGACAACTTGCCTCAAGGTCTGACGTTAAAGGTCAAGACAGCAAAGCAAAGGAGAGGACTAGAAAAATAAATATCTCCTTGTTTTTAGGCGTAACTTTTAATTTTAAATGTAAAGCGGTTTTAAAAAAAAATAATTAATAAATCATTCGCATATCTATAAATTTATTTATACACATTTGAACGTGTCCTTCACGTTTATTTAATTTTTTAATGACGCACCACTAAATGTGTATTTCCTAATTAAATGATTAATTTACCTTGTTGTGTACAAATATCTCCTGTACGAAATGCTTTAGTACTCCAGTTAACTCCAGAAAATGTTAGTGCCTGCATCCGGTCCGTTGGCTTTACCCGTCTACTACACACCGCTCAATTCTCATTTAAAATAAATCCATTATTTCTGAGCTCTGTATACGTTTTAGATTTATAACAATGTTGTTTGAAAACATTTCCTCCTCAGTGTTCACGCTCACAATATGTTGAACTCTTTACTATGAAAATCTAAAAAATAATTATTTTAGAATGGTTTATTTTTATTTAGGTAACTTGAGAAAAAAACAGCCAATTCGTTTGAGGCTGGTGCGGTTAATTTAAAACCATACAGATTTCCCAACCAAATCCTGATTATAACATAGTCATAGTGCTCTACGCAAGCAAGTCTTTAGGACTCATTATGTTTGTTCGTTTGTTTCAACATCGTTGGATGAGCCTGATAGAGTTTCTGTGTACGGAAAGTCATAAATAAACAGGCGGCTGGCATCTGATTAAAGAATCCTAAAGAGTAGCCCCCACAAAAATTGATGATCTCTATACCCCGCAGCTCTGCCAGCCGGATCTTCACTGTTTGAATGGTGCCAAGTGGCAAGTGGTGCTGCACGTGAGAACGACTTCGTGGGTTGGCGGGAAGATGAGCGTGCCACTCCGATACTGCATCTTTGGGTGACCGCCTTCGATAGCCGTTTTGTTTAAAGTTGTTCATTGGTAGGAACTATGATCTAATGAAAATTAATAAGACAAAAGTCTTCTTATAAAAATAATTACTTATAGTTTCAATTATTCATAGCGTAAATTTTTAAACGTTGGGGAAGTAAGAAGTAAGAAGAAACTGCATGATGTATGGTTAATTTTAATTATTTTGATTGTGTTATAAAAGTAATTTATCACTTTCTTATTTGTTACAAAATTATTTTTTATATACCTGATTCAGGCTTTCGAAGTGTGAGTGCAGCTGTAATGAACTGTGCATTGTATGAGAGAATAAAATGCCTCCGGAATTATAACTGTCTACAAATGAATATTATTTGTAGATTATTTCTGTCATTTCTTATAGATTTATCTGTTATCAAATTACACGTCTGAAGCAAAGGATCCACCTTTCCTGAAAAGAACACTTTTTTAAAATAAACAGGAAAAGGGATCAAACATTTTAAAGGACACCTATTTTTGGGCTCCGTTACTCATTTGTTTCAGTTCAGTCTGACCCTTTATGGTTGATGTGCATCCATATCACAAGATCGTGGGTTTCTTATGCCGTGTTCACCAGCTTTACATCTTTTAAATCAGTATCAGATTTTCTTCATTTAACAAAAAAGAAGAGAGAAAATAAAGATATGCCAATCATTTTTTATTTACATTATTTTATTTTTATTCTTTATTTTTTCTTTATAAGCGAAAAGTACATGATGACCCCAGAGGACTCCCAATTTAGACTTATCTTCGGGTCACTAAGTTCTCATGCAATGACCTTTGACTTTAGCCTGATTATCGAAAGATCTTCCGTTCTATCCACGGAAGAGTTTCTGCCTTCAAATTAGCACCAGCTTCCCAATCAATGTGCAGCCTAATCTCATGCTTATGGAAATATGCCACGAGAAACTCCATTGCCCTGAGCAAAGAGCGCTCCGCAGCGTTCGTCTGAGAAAACACTGTGAAGCGGGAGACATTTCTATGGCGCTCTGAAGAATCAAAGTATCGTCCAGTCACGCCTCTCAAGGTCCAGCCAGTGAATACACTTTTTTTTCAAAAGGTTGGCTGCTTTTCTGGAAGTTTCGTTTTATCACCCAGATATTTATCTTATGTATTGACATCCTTTTGCGAATTCAGATTGATGCATAGGAGATGGTGGGTGTGAATTTGTGTGTGGGCGCGCGTGCGAGCCTGTGCGTACGTGTGTGCGTCTGTCCTCGTTGTATTTGTATTACCTGTTTTATTCCGATGAACATCTAGATTATTATTCAACAATTTTACCTTAGCCCATCCCACATTTTAAAAAGGCATCTATCAACATATAGCTATTACTGGAGATGTGCCTTTTTCCAAACATTATATATAATTTATGTCTTTGATCTCGTTATTGTTCCAAAAGCAATTTTTTTAATTTAAAAAAAAACATCCTGGCCTATCACCCAAATTTCACTTTCCCAGATATACCCCCAGTCATACCTTGTAATCGACAATGAGTGGTGTTAATTTTTCCTTGAAGTTCATTAAAATCTTAACAGCAAAGGCTGGAAACTAACCAGTGGGGACTTTGACAACTGTTACAATCTCTGCACTAAGATAACCCCGGAGCTGTAACATTTTTCTGCATACGATTCACCATCTATCTGTTCACATAGGCGGCCAACCTAAACGCACAGATCACAAGACGTGCTACATTGCCTTCTAGCTTTCTAACCCTTGTCCCTAACGAAGTGTGCACCTTTCCACTTTTCTCATCCATGCTCCATTACCAGGCTGGCCGCAGGGGGCAAAGGTCAAACCTTGGATGTCCACCCTAATATGTACCTGAAACTTTCAGAAAGGAGAATATTATGTTATATATTGAAAATAAGGTCTGCTGTATATTTTCATGAATAAATTTGAGGTCCTGTCCATTGTATTTAATATTTAACTAAATCGATTATTCGTTTCTTGGTTATAAGCGTGAATCTCCCGCATATTTGCGGGAACACAGATTATGCAAAGGGGAAAATAAACATAAAAATTGTTGTATGAAAATAATAATTAGTAGTGCAAAGGTAACATCACTTGTTTTCAATTAACTTTTTCTCTAGTATAAATCTGTTTATTTTCAAAGGAAATCACAGTGCCCGATACCTGTCTCTTCATATTTACACTATTTGTAACCAACGATTTTCTCTTGTGCTCTTTTTTGACTTACAAAAAAAAAGTAGCTTTTTTCACTTTGCTCCTAAGCTCATTTTCCAGTAATTTCACACAAAAAAGTAGAGGTAACACAATTCCAATGTTTTAAAAATGTTTCCTTTTAACATTATAAGTCGTTTTGTTTTGCTTTATTTGCTATTATTATTATTATTATTATTATATTTTTTATAAATTTATTTATCGCTGTTGCTTGTGTCTGCCTCTCCAATTTTCCTAACAGTAAACAGAGAAGTTAAACTATGCACTCTGGGTAAGAATATTTTGAAGTTCATTAAATGAATTACGAATATTTTTATTGCGAAATGTGTAAACCACCTGGCCCCAAGCTGGTACCAGCCGCATGTCAATCAACTCCAACATATGGGTAAATATTTTCCTTGGTTTCGTTTATAGAAACTGTCATCAAACACTGAGGGCTCCGTAACTGTGGCCAGCTGAGCCAGGAACACTGTCCATTTATGTCAATTATGAGAACTACATCCTGGCAAATGTTTGTGTCGGATTATCATTAAAATAAGTCTTAGTATGTCCTAAGAAATCCAGCAAAGCAGGCTTATGTAAGGCCTTGTCGGGAAGGCGCATTAAAATATTTTTAGGTTATAAATCAATATAAACCTCTAAATTTTGCAATATAAATATTTCATTTTATATCTTAAACGATTCTTATACAAGCAATAAAAACCATTATCATTAAGAAAAAAACAAATACAATACATTAGGCAATATGAAAATTAAAGGCCCGGTTGTTATCAAAAGTGCCTTAATTCTTCTTTTTTTTCTTCGTTTTTTTAAATTTGTGTAAACATTTCTTTACTTCATAGGATCACTTTTTCCATGTACCCCAATATGATCCAATCACGTAACGGGGTCTGTTTCTGGTTTAAACCGGTTCCACGATATTATCCCGTTTCCTAATGAAATAAAATTCCTGATGCGGTATCATGCCTTGCAGCATTTAATTTAAAATGTTGTTAAAGTTTGTTGTTATTTGCTATTTTTACATCGCTTATATAAGGGGCCGTCCATAAATGACGTCACGCACATAGGGGGGAGGGGTCACACTTTTGTGACGATGCGTGACGAGGGGGAAGGAGGGGGGTTGAAGAAATGTGACGTCACATCAAAAGGGTAACTTTAAATAAAACTTCCATTGAAATATTTGGTCGCCTACAATTTATTTAATGACTTTTTTTTTAATTAATTTTTTTTAATCAGTGCTTCTCAATGTGCCGGTCGGTAGGCCACCAGACGCTGGTTGGCGTAAGCTATCAAGACATGAAAATTAAATCTAATTATAATCCTTAAGTTTGAGAACTCACAATATAACGTATGAAATTGTTACCCTGTGTCGTTTGATGTTGACATCAAAGCATTTGTGATGTAACCGCAGCTTCGTTTGGTTCTCTCACGGCAGGAGTCGGCGAACTTGTTTGCCCGTTACCCCAAAATATACAAGTTTATGTGTATAGGCTCTAGGTCCTGCTCACATGACTCGGGGAATTGGGGGAGCGTCGTTAGCCGCCCCAGAAAATGCAATTGGTGAGTTTTACAAGCATGCCAAATGTCTAAAAATGATCTGAATAGGATTATGTTTAGATATTTTACGTCAAAACGACACGGAATATCCTTTTTCTTTAAAAAAAAAGGGGGGAGAATCTATTTCATAGAATTATAAACGTCTTAAGTTTGATATAATTGTTCGATCGGTTTTTGGTCAAACGCCCCTGGCCATTCTAGATATAATGATAAATGAGCCCATTTAAAATTAGTCAAGTATTCATTAACTTTATTGAAAGCATCAAATTCTTGACATCGCAATTCGACATGAGCACAAAAAAACTTTTCTTCTTAGCTCAGTTTTTAAGGAATTAATTTTAAATATCACAGAAAGGATACATGATACAGCCGAGTCATGTGGATTAAGATTATTGTCACTCGTCTCAATATAAATGAGTTGGATGGATTTAAGTGTCTTCGTATATTACGTAGCTAAGTAATCTACATAGTTGTCAATTTTTTTTAATGCATTTTCTGGAAGGAACTGGTTCAATAATTGGCATATGTTCCAAGCGTATACGTACACATGACGTATTTTAATATATCTAGTGGATTTTAGTGGATGTTATATGTCCCAATTAGTCTGCATTACCCCCAATAATTCCCTTTTGACCCCAGATGAGCTAATTTCCCCCTGTTCGCCGACCTTTTTCTTACGGGATGCCCGTCAGTCAATTGAGGGATTTCACCAAGGTGAAACAAAAATATTTGTAATTTTGAGTCTTAATTAATGGATTCGCACATTTGTTTTTGTTGATTACAATAATTACATAGTGGATATTATAACTAACGCAAAATCGTTCAAAAAATTTTAATCGCTAAAAATAGATATCCATTTGTTTGGAAAACTAAGCGGTGTAAAGTCACAGATGACTCTTTTAGACCTATAAGAAAAGCACCCCAAAAACACATCACCACTGGGCTGAATAATATGAGTTATTATTATCGCCACGACAGTTTTTACGTGGAATTTTGAAATTCGCAGAATGATGCGCGAACACGTACCTAAAGGGCATGAATGGTTCAAATATTGTGTTTAACTTGCAAGTAGTAGTTTGTAGTCGATATCCCAGACCTGCCGGTCATGGAAGAGCTCGATAGCCTACCCACAATGGTCGAGCTAAGTAGAGCCATAGATTGTCTAGCCTGCGGGAAAGCCCCTGGTAATGATGGAATTCCACCAGAGGTTCTCAAATGTGGAAAAGAAATACTTCTACAGCCTTTGCATGACCTCCTCACTCTGTGCTTGGAACAGGGGCAGATACCACAGGAGTTAAAAGATGCCAACATCGTTACACTGTATAAAAAATAAAGGAGACAAGAGTGACTGCAACAACTATCGTGGAATCTCTTTCCTCAGTATAGTTGGAAAGGCCTTTTAACACGCCTGCAGACCCTAGCATCGCGTGTACTCCCAGAATCGCAGTGCGGCTTTCGAGCCGGAAGATCAACCATAGACATGATCTTCTATCTGCGCCAGCTGCAGGAGAAATGCTGGGAGCAACATATGCCTCTATACATCGCGTTCGTCGACCTAACTAAAGCTTTTGATCTTGTCAGCAGAAGCGGCCTTTTCCAGATCTTAGGCTGCCCTACGCATCTGCTTAACATCATCAAGCAATTCCACGAAAACATGCAGGCCACAGTGTGCTATAACGGTGCCACCTCTGAGGCTTTCCCAGTAAGTAGTGGAGTAAAGCAAGGCTGCGTGTTGGCACCTACTATATTCGCAATGTTCTTTTCCATCTTACTCCATTATGCCTTCAAGAACAACAGCGAGGGGATATACATACACAACAGAGCTGACGGGAGATTATTCAATATTGCCCGACTTAGAGCCAAGACCAAAATAAGGAAGATTTTGCTGCGCGAGCTCTTATTTGCAGACGATGCCGCCTTAATATCCCACACATCAGACGGCCTGCAGAACCTTGTATCCAGCTTCTCCGCTGCCTGCAAAGAGTTTGGCCTGACCATAAGTATAAAGAAAACCAACATTATGGCACAGGATGCTGCCTCTCTCCCGACTATCACCATTGACGACTGCAACTTGGATGATGTTGACAGTTTTACTTATCTGGGATCAAACATCTCGAGCACCCTCTCACTGGAAGATGAGATAAGTAGTAGGATAGGGAAGGCAGCAACTGTTATGGCTAGACTGTACAAAAGAGTCTGGTCCAATGCCAAACTCACAGCAAGGACTAAGCTGCAGGTATACCAGGCCTGCGTACTGAGCACACTCCTCTATGGATGCGAGTCTTGGACCACCTATACCAGGCATGAAAGAAGGCTCAATAGCTTCCACCTTAGATGCCTGCGCCGCATCCTAGACATCAAATTATGGCAAGAGAAAGTCCCCAACACAGAGGTCCTGGCTCAAGCAAGCATGAGTAGTATTGCAGCAATATTAAGCCAAAGACGCTTCCGTTGGCTTGGACACGTCAAGAGGATGCAAACTGGTCGCATACCCAAGGATGTGCTTTACAGCGAGCTGGCGACAGGGAAAAGGTCGGTTGGTCGGCCATGTCTCAGATACGTGGACATATGCAAGAGAGACATGAAAGTAGCCAACATTGATATACAAAACTGGGAAAAGCTGGCAGAGGATAGGTCCATGTGGCGGGCTATAGTGAAAGAAGGATCACTAAGAGCAGAGGAGCAAACTAGGGCAGAAGCAGTCGGGAAAAGAGCGAGGAGAAAGGCCAGGCAACACTGCCCCACTGCTTTCGTGTGTGTGTCATGCAGAAGAGACTGCCACTCAAGGATTGGTCTCATCAGCCACACCAAGAGCTGCAAATAATAAAGATAAATCTTTCGTCTTTCGTAGACGGACAGATGCCAGACAAGTCGTTTGCATTACTGTTTCAGTTTTCAGAAAATTATTGTAATGTAAGTTATTAAAGATTTAATTTTAATTTATTTTGCTTTTATTGCATTAAAGTAGCACAGATAGTTTGTGTTTTTCATTAAAATGTGGTTATTAATTAAAAATTTTAAGTCTATTCAATTTTTTTAGGTAACGTGTAAATAAGTTGAGTTCGTCTATTTTATGGAAAATCATTAAAATTTATGATAAGACTATGAAAATATTCAAATTTCTCCGTTAATAAACACTACAATAGGCATAGATAATTTCGAAAAAAGACATACCAGTACTTTAAAATTTCAAGTGTCTTGGAAAAATTGGCATCTGAAGAAGTAACTAGTAAAACGAGAGCAGATGCTGGAATTTTACTCAATTCAATGAAATCTTTCTTTTCTATGTTATCTCAATTTATGGGAACCCGTCATTTTTAAATTAATTCAAACCCATTGCATGGAACAAAGAGATGTGCTAATAGAAAAAAGATGTTATATCAGCCAAACAATTTGTGAAGAGGGGGAGATAACAACTGAGCGCGGAGTTAGGAAAAAAAATGAGTTGGGAAAATTAAAAAGACGTAGTTCTATCTTTAGAAAAATAAGAACATCAAGAAATGTTTTTATCCATGGATGGAATTATAAAAGAACGCTTTGATGAGTTGCATGTCCTAGCAAGAAAATATTCGTATTTAATACCATGCAACCTACAAAATGAAGCATTTGAACATCAAAAAAAAACAACTGACTTTGTTGAATTGATAAAGAACAGTTCAATATGGAAAGACAAAGGATGTAGATTTTTATGGCTGTACCTACACTACAAGGCATTATGTTAGAAAAACGAGTGAAAAGGCCTCATTGATCTATTTTAAAAATTTCAACAGTATAGATTGGAAAATACTGTACCCAACATTGTAATTTTGCTATGAATTTTTTCAACCATTGCTATCAGTGACGCTAGTTTTGAAAGGAGCTTCTCCAAACTGAAGTTGATAAAAATGTATCTTCGTTCCACAATGAGCGATTAAAGACAACAAAATCTTGCAATACTGTCCATAGTCCATAGAACAAGATATTGCAGATAATTTTAATTTTGAAAGCATAATACACGACTTTTCTATTATGAAAGTTATGAAAGTAAATGTATAAATTTGTTTACATACTAATGTATACAATTTCTTTGTTTGTAAATAAAAAAATCATTTATTTATAAATACAAAATAAAATAAAAGTGATTGGTAATGGTTTTTTGTGTGTAAATTTGGAATATGTTTTGTCCCATGTAATTCTACCACCCTACCTTTCTTGTGGCCTTTAAAAAAGTATCTTGTATTTTATAAATGTGTATTTATAGGTATTTAATCTTATGCGGCCTCTTTTATTACTTCTTACATAAATAGGGCATGCAATGGTAAACATCTTCCCCCCCCCTTTTATTTCGTTTCAATAACAATTGTTTATTCGTGTTTATTAATTTATAAAAACCATAACATAATCGACTACCTGGCCAACCATAAATGACGTCATTCGATTTTGGCTGATTTTTCAACGTCGTCACAAAAACTTAGCCCCTTCTTCAATGAGACGTCACAAAGCTTTGACAATAAAAGCCGTATTTTCTGTTTGAAAATGAGCATGTTTCAAATAAAAAATTTGTCATTTAAGTTTGTTTTTAGTGTAACGCTGCATTCTAATATCGTATCACGCGTTTTACATAAACGTCATTAAATAAAGTGTCAGTAATCAAATATTTAAGTAAAAATTTTATTGAAAGTTCCACGTTTTGACGTGATGTCACATTTCTTAAACACCCCCCCCCCTTGTCACACATCGTCACAAATGTGTGACTGCCTCCCCCCCCCCTTTCTCAGGTGCGGGACGTCATTTATGGACGGCCCCTAAAAAGGGCGGCAAATTGGAGACCACCCCGGGTGGCAAAAGTTCTAGCTACGCCACTGACGTTAACCGTAATAATTAATAGTCAATGTTTAATTTGTATGCATTAAAATAAGATATAATCTAAGGATGTTAACACAGTTCGTTTTCTTATGGCCGGTTAAACTTTTATAAAAAAACGCTTCACGCGGGTTAAGATATTACAATGTAGACCTTCCCTTAATAAATAATATTTACTTAAATGACAATAAAAGTGATTTGAAACATACTTATTTTCAAATAGAAAATAAGGTGTGTTTTTTTTAATGTTTTTTTTTGTCAAAGCTTTGTGACGTATTTTTAGAGGGGGGGGTCTAACTTTTTGTGACGACGCCTGACGAGGGGGGAGTGGGTCATAAATCGGTCAAAATCGCGTGACGTCATTTATGGACGGCCCCTAAGCGAAAATAATAAAGACCCTATAACCCAAATGAGGTGGATTTAGGAGTTCAATTCCATATTGTAATTTTAAATTGGTTATAACGGTTGATTTAACCAAGTTTGGCATATATCCATCCATCCACCCAGTAGCTATTGTTTAGAATAATATTTATACAGCTTGAATTACACAAAAAATGACATTGTGGGCCCCCGATCCCAAACAGAGCAATGTGTAAAGTTCAAAACTCCTCTAGATTTTAATCTGGATCATAATGGATATATGTGCCTAGATTAGTGAAAGTCATGTAAAATCTAATGTGGAATAAAATGTATTTAGCCCCCTCCCTACCCCCCCCCCGGGCCACGAGAAGTGGATATGAGGAATTCAATGCCATATAGTTGTTTGTTTCTTTTTGTTTTGTTTTTTGTTGTTTTTTACCCATTTGAACTACAGGGCAACCCCGTTAAGTCGCGGTCGTTTTGGTTCATATTTTATATAATCGCGACTTAGGTGAATCGCGATTTTTCGTAACTTAGTACAGATTTCATAGTAACTTATTGAATGATAATAAATCATGCAAATAAAAACGTGTTTTCTTCCCTATAATATTTAGTTAAAATCAAATTAAGTTTATACTTACGTATTATATATATCAATACAAATCCTGGTACACTTGTTTTAATCCAATAAACATCTTTTTTGCACCTTCGCGGATTCTCTCAATTATATTAAGTTATTCCTCTATACTATAGTATAAGCCTTTAGCTTACGTGTTGATTTTTCCAGCTCTTTCAAAAATGACATTTTAGACAAAAAATAATTTTCAACAAGCAACTACAACTTCCACAGCAAACAGAAACAATAAATCGCGGGAAAACCATATACGTACGTATTATTTATTGCTATGTTACGTCAAAAAATTTTGGAGCCATGGAATTGCCGCGACTTAATCTAATACGCGAAATAACGCAGCGAGACTTAATGGGGTCGCACTGTATCAAGTTTTTGTGCACCAACAGATTCATGGTCAGGGTCCTGTGAGAACCTAATACTAATATCCATGACACTATTGAGAACACTCAACCCCTTGGCGCTCTCAGCCACTTCCCACAAACAAGGTCTCGGCAAAGTAACTTGAATAAGTTTCTTGTGTTATATATAGGATGACTAAAATATGAGATGTATCAATGAAATATGTGTCGGATGACATACAGAAATCTGCCTTTCATGTTTGACTGAAATACCTGTTTGTCTGATGTCTGAGTGAAATAGTTATCTAGTGTCTGACTGAAATACATGTCTGATGTCTGACTTAAATATGTGTCTGATTTATGAATGGGCCATATCTCAATATTTCTTTAGTGTGACTGAGGTGGTATTTGAGTAAAAAAGATGGTTGGCCGGGGCTCAATCAATGAGGTTCACATTCTGTGTGATTGGTTGTCTGCTTAAGTCAGAGAGGGAAAGGGGGGGGCTGGTATAATTACACGTGTCAACTTTCGACTGAACTCTATGTGTGGGTGATGTTTGTCCGTCTGTGAAATTGCTCCGATGTCGGGTTTTGGGGGGGGGGCGTCATTGAAAGTTCAGCCTGGTCCCTAATGGTTACTCTTACTATGACTGAACTGTTTCGCTCCTGGTTTTACATCTATATCAGTGTACGAGTTTTTATGTGGTTTTTTGTTTTGTTTTTAATTTAATGGATTTTTATTTCTTTTATTTTCCCTGACTCCGAAGATATGGCAGATATAAATAACCCTGACACCAACTGATACTGAAGCGATCCGTTTGTTCATCTGTGAAGGTAAATGTTTAAAAAGAAATTATTATGTTACGATAGTATATGCATCAAGAAAAAGTAATTAATCATTATCGTATATGGAGCAAACAATCGTTATACATGATTTGGTAGCACCTGAAACACAGATAGTAGTTGCAGTGGTGTAGGTTACTGCCCCCTTGAATACCAGGAAAAAAATATATACTACCCCCCCCCCACACACACACACACACACTCAAACACATACCTTCCTAAGGGGGCCATCCATAAATGACGTCACACAATTTTGGCGGATTTTTCACCCCCTCTCCCTCTCGTCACAAAAACTTATACCCCCCCCCCTTTTTTTTTCAATATGACGTCACAAAGCTTTACACCCCCCCCCCATTAAAGCTGCATTTTCTATTTGAAAATGAGCATGTTTCAAGTCACTTTTTTGGTCATAAAAGTGTTTATTTAGTGTAAGTGTAAGGCTGCATTTTAATATCATAAGACGCGTTAAAAAGTCATTAAATAAATTGTAAACAATTAAATAATTAAGTGGAAATTTTATTTAAAGTAGTGCGTTTTAATGTGACGTCTTATTTCTTAAACACTCCCTCCCACTCGTCACGCATAGTCACAAAAGTGTGACCCCCTCCCCTCCTAGGTGCGTGACGTCATTTATGGACGACCCCTAAGCAAACTACGTAAGTATATTTTTGTCCTTCATGTCATAGACTTACTGAGTCTTAAAATTCTCTTCATTTTTAAGGACACGTGGTTTTTCACTTTGAGATTTTTGTTGATTTTTGTAGTTATGGCAAAACTTTATATCATCTGTGTTCGATGAAGTCCCATCCCCCCCCCACCCACACACACTTATGTTAAGTGCAAACGAAAAGATGGGTTAGGGTTTTTCAAGCTGACAGTTTGATTCCCGAAGTTTGAGTAGACCTTTGTTGCCAAAGTGTGGGGCGAATGGAGGCTTTTGTACCCCGTCGCTAAAATCTTCATATCTTAATAGTGAAGGAAACATGAAATCTCTTGCACTCCAAAATGATAAGAAGTATTTCAGACCACCATCCTTGGCGCCGCTTTTGCTTGGATCAGCCCTGCCCCGTGTCACGCTGCTCTCACATGGACGCCTCAAAATATTACATGTGATAACAGTAAATCTCAGTTACCAAAAATTGCTTGCAGTTACTAAATGGCACCCAATGACGTATGTATGTGTCACGTGACAGGAAAATGTATAGGAATTACCGGCCAGGCGAAAAAAAATCTACTAATTTGTGACTAAATGTACGCACCCGTTAGCAAATGCTCTACAATTATCAAACAAACCGATTTCAGTACCTTCGTTATATACGGATGCCCCGTAATATTTGAAACAGTATTTTGGATTTCTATAAAACGTATCATTAATTGCTATTTTTCTTTAAAAGGCTCATTCTAATTTATAATAATCATTTTTTCTTAGCGACACTTTGTAAAAGTAATTCCGAGTTCCATTGCAAGTCAAATGTTTCTGAAACCAACTTGAGAAGCACTAAAGTTCAATCACGCCCTCTTCAGCAGTTTCTACTTACACTCGAATATCTCCTTTCAAGCCTATAAGTCCTAACCTCATGTTTAGTTTTAGTAGCTTACTGTAAATTTAATAAATAAATATTTTAATTTATGGTGGTATTGATTTATATCACACAAAATAACAATTTCCCCTAAAATCTTGTTATTTGTATGCTACTAAAAGTAAAAGTTAAGCTGATGTTCCTGGATCACATTTAATTACTTGTAAAAGAACCCATCCCCCTTTTTTTTCCAGGTTTTGTTGCCCTTGTCACCCAAAGTCTTAGCCTCTCAGTGGAGTTCTCTAATCCCCAAACATTAACGCTGTCCCTCGCTTGACCTTTCTTTTCCCCCTCAGCACTTTCTCTCACGAGCGAGCATCCCGTCCTTCCAAGCTTTACCGCCTTGGTTTTATTTCGCTCACCCCCTCAATTTGCTAGAGGATAAATCTAGTTTATCCCTTGAGGGCTCGTCTTGGTCTAAACTTAATTTCCAATAATGAGAAACAGATACTGATTCAACCGTTTTCTTGTACTCGGGATTTGGCGGGTGGGGTGGGTATTGAGGAATGACCGACCCGGACCCGACCGGTCTCTATTGGGGTTTCCCGTTCCACATGGCTCTGCCCCTCTCAGATCGCTCCTCTTTTATTACTTGTGATACAGAAGTGATGCTGCTAGGGCCTATATACCGGAGTAATGCAAGCAGAGGCATAGCTAGAACTGTGCACTTGGCAAAGTAACGCAAGCAGACGCAGAGGTGCAGCCAGAACACGACCAAGAAAATGAAAGAGAGGCGTGGATAGCTAGCGCTTAGCAGATTAAACCGTCTAGGACTAGGATCATGGGGGGCGCCACAGGGTGGGCCAGGTGGGCCATGGCCCACCCAATTTTTAGAAGTAATGGGCCACAATGTATTTGGCCCACCCAAAAAATCAACTGAAACCAACAATAGGGAAACTGTTTAATGTACAACTCTTCTTTTTTATAAGTTTGTTAATTTTTTTAGTACTAAATAACATTGCGATTTTGAAAAAAAATCAGTTTTGCTTAAAATAATTTCACTATGTGGCCATGTCCGCCACAGAAACCGGGAACTACCCCCGTCTCCCTCCCCATCCCCTCTCCACCCCCCTCCATTCTCTCAGACCATATCGCATCATTCCCTCACCCGGCCGAGTGGAGGGTTGACCATTGGAATGCGGCGATTGCTGGTCGCGTTAGCGCCGAACAAAAGCTCAAGTTTAAGTACAAACAATTGGGGTCAGGGTTGGAGACGTCATGGGGCAGTGGTCAATGAGTGACATTTTAAGTGCGTCCAGACGGGACAAGGGAACTGGGGAATGCCAACAGTATTTTATAGTGGCCAGGGAAAAACATGAATGGAACGAGTTTTTACGACTTGAGCCATAGGATGATCTCCAATGTCACCCACATTCCTCTGACTACCAATATAAGGGGAGGTCTGTGGGAGACAAGGGAGAGAGAGAGTCACACAGCGCCTGGAGAGCGAGTGATCCAGTACCTGATGAGGTGTACCGAACTTAGTGGTAGAGTAGGGCATAGCTTAGGGGCTGTTATAAAATTGTATACTGTGCTTCCTGATTTAGTTATTTACTTTAGTGCTTTAACTATGTCAGCCTTAGGAGAGAAATTACTCTAATAAACACTATTCACAACTATAGTCCGCACTACCTGTATGTTCTCTACTTATTAAATAAAACTGTCAAGTTTTGTGTGTGTGCTGCAATATAGCAAGATATAATCAACTATAACATTCCAACTATAGCCACCACTCGGCTACAACTAAAAACTAATTTAAAAACTAATAAAAAGGAAACTGGGCATGATGTAATTATGGAAATAATAACACATTTCTCGAAAAATTTGCCCATGAATCATTTTTATAAAAATACGTACATCTGAAAAAAAACTATGAAGCGTTTCCTCACGCAATCCACTCAACCGAAAATACCGAGTAAAAAAGTTGAAAACGTCGTCTCATCTGATGTTATTATGGACGATGTTGATACCAAGGATCTAACTGATTGTCCAGATGATACGTTGTTAAACGAGGCTGCTCGTGATTACAGTGTACGTCGTCGACAACCGCAGGCAAAATGGTTTAGCAGTCATCCATGACTGCGCATATCAAGTCAACGAAAAGTTCTGCTTTGCAGCTGGTGTCGTGAAATGGGCAACAAGCGTCTTGTTGGAGCATGTAAAGTCGAGTCCGCGTTCATTGACAAGGGATTCAACAACTGGAAAGACGGATCCCAGAAGCTGGATGAACACGCAGCGTCTTCGTCTCACAGAGCAGCGGCCGAATACGTGAGTAATAGAAACAAACCGTCTGTTGCCAAACAGCTAAGTTGTCAGCTGGCTAAAGAACAGCAAGTCAATCGGAATAGGTTGGTCATTCAGCTGGTCAGTCTAATGTACCTCGTGCGTCAAGTGTCAAGGGCTATCGATTCGTCGTGGTAAAGATGAGAAAAACTACAATCTGCACCAATTAATTCAAATGATGACTAGCAGTATCAGTGGCGACACATCAACATCAATTGGCCTACAAACAGGCATTCACTTAAGCCTGTTTCAAATTTTATATAACATAAATCATACCATATGCTTTTTCATTACCATTCTGTACAAATTTATTGAAATTTACTTATTACACTGTCGCCCATTTGGAAGTTAGACATTGGTCTGGAAAAATTAAAAAGGGAAGGATACAGAGAAAGGAAGAGACCCAGGGTTCAAGGCCTTATTTAAGGCAAGGGTATCGAAAGAAAAAATTTGTGTTACCAACTTGGCCCACCCAATATTTTGCTCATGGCGCCCCCCCATGACGATATAAAGATAAACTATTTTGGTCTCCTGGTGCGGAATCAAAGGGACCAAAATATATATCACGTATATTCCTACTCCAGTGGCGTCACTAGGGGCGGGCCGCCCCGGGTGACACCATCAGGGGGGGGGGTGTGACAAAATTCAAAATGTTTACTGTGTACGATTTTATGTTAAAAAAAAGATACGACATATTTTTTTCACCTAGAAAAAAATTAAAAAATACAATGAAATACGTTAAACGAGAAAACTTATTAATAAAAATATAACATGCAATAATATAACAGTCCTAAAAAACTACAATAAAACAAATTAGGGGAAAAAAGAAAAGAAACAGCAGCAGCTTTTTAGGCAGGACAAAAAGAGGTGGTGTGTGTTGTTTTAAATGAAATAAAGCCAACTGGGCTTTGACATACCGACACATGATGTAAGCCGATGAGACTAACCCCACCTCACTACTCCCTCCACCACAGTATGACTTTTATCCTCACAAAAATCGCAAACATGGATATCTATGTTAATATAATGTACTCTAAGACAGTGCCTTTCAAAATTGTGGTCCGCGGACCAGTGCCGGTCCGCAGAAGTTATCAAGAAAGAACAGACAAATATAATTAAAATCCCTCATTTGCCACCATTATTACTAACCCTATAGAATGTGTCGATTTCTCCGTTAATAAGCACATAAAAGTAAACAAATAAAATAAATAACATTTCGCAACCACATCAGTACAGTGAAAATAGTTCACCGGTCCATGGTGCAATGGGAAAATTCCTACCGGTCCACGATACTAAAAAGTTTGAGAAGCACTGCTCTAAGAAACTTAATTTTCTTGAGTATAGGTACTTTTTTGTAATATCGGTTAACACGAAACTATTTTCACACAAAATAATCTGTTATATTCAAGTGTTTTGTCCTCTATTCATAATCATAATTCCACATTCTTTCAGGTAACCAAGAGAATCCTTTATTTACTTTTGCTTAAAGAGGGAAAGATATTGAGAATTTACTAGACTTATTATGGACTCAAAATGCCATATTATACATTTCCCGGCTTAAATAATCTTATATAATATAATTAAAATCCAAGTCACCCATTCCGTAACGCTGAGGGATATAGTACAACAGTCCATAGTGCGTGGTGTTTCTCGCCGTGAAATATTATATGACGTCAATTACCCAAACAATTATAAAATACTTTGTGTACATTTCAGGAAGTTTTAATATTTCGTATTTATCAAACAAGGATAAGTTACTTGGGCTTTTGAAAAAGTGGGCGCCGTAGGCGCCCTACAACCCTTAGTTCTTTAATAATGATTGACTTTAATTTTGAAAGTTACAAAAGTAAGCCAAATTACACTTAAATTTTTGACACGTTCAAAAGTTAGATTTTTTTTTAATTAATAGATTTTCTTAAAGTAATCGTGACACCATCACAAGGGGTAACATAAAAATGTAAAATTCTGTATATTCCCTTTATTTGGCACTGGACGACTCGGAGGAGTTCTGTGAGTTAGGGGCCGTGCATAAATGACGTCACGTGCCTAGGGGGGAGGTGGGTGACGCATTTCTGACGATGTGAGACGAGCGGGAGGGGGTGTTTTAGAGCTGTGAAATCAGCATCAAAGCGCGCAACTTTGAATAGAATTTCCACTGAAATATTTGATTGCTTACAATTTATTTAATGGCGTTTTAAATGGCTTCACGCGTGTTACGATATTAGAGTGCAGCCTTACACTAAACTAATAATACATCCTTAAATGACAATAAAGTGATTTGAAACATGCTAATTTTCAGCGCTTTTTTTTTCTTTAAAAAAGGTACCGGAACGTATAAAAAAAGGTACCGGAACGCAACATGGAAAAGCATTCCAGGCAGAAATAAAAATAAGTATGCGGGGGAAAAAAAGGTGCCGGGACGCAATCCCGGTGAGTTACGCGGGGAAAATAAGCACTGCTCATGACAAATAGGAAATACAGCTTTTATGAAACTTTGTGACGTCATATTTGAGGGGGGGCTTTCTTTTTGTGACAACGTGTGACGGGGGGTGGGGGCGGGGAAATCGGCCAAAAATTGCGTTACATTACGTCATTTATGGACGACCCCATTCAAGTAGGTCGTATTCTAAACAAAGATCGTATACCAAACAAAAAGTTTCGCGTCCAAACAGGACGTATACCAAGTTTGACATATACCAAAGCAGACGTATACCGAGGTACCAAGGGTTGTCAGGTGGCTGTCTCGTAAATACCGGACACTAGTGTCGAATTTTGTCTATGGCTCAATATTTAAATGTAAAATGTCCGGTATTGCTTCCATTTTTCCACTGGACAAATAACGATAATACCGGACAGTCCGGTACAAAACCGGACATCTGGCAACCCTAGAGGTGCCACTGTATTCTATTTTTATTTTAAATCTTGTAATCCATTTTTGAGGCCCCTATCCTATTAACTCGTGAAGGATTCCGGATTCAACGCATCCGGTTCTGTCGTCAACTTTTTCAAAACGCTCGTAAACATGTTTTCTGACTTGCTAGAGAGCTTAAATTTTCACAGTAGGTTTGGCTTGTGGGGAGGATAAAGCTATTAAATTTTCAGATCGATCGAATGTACCGTAATTAAATTAATGCATTTTTAGTTTATCTCTATATGTAGTGGCAAGCTTTTGTTGACATTTTACGCGTCACGCTGAGTTAAGTTCAACCATCCGTGACCAAAACCTTTTCCGTTTTACAACAAAGGGTATTTAAGGCAATCTCAGTCTGTAAATGTTTGTCGCGTTTAAGCATGATAAATACTTTTTTAATGATGTCTCATATATAACGGATTTATAGTTTTTAAAAAACTTTGTTTTTACGGGGTTGTTTAATTCAATCCCTTATATTAACTTCCTTTGTTTTTACGGGGTTGTCTAATTCAATCCATTATATTAACTTCCCCGTCGTCTCTTGGGTTCGCAGGCGGTCGGTCGGGCGGAAAAACAAAAGTCAAAAATGACACACTTTCCGTAATGCATAGTCGTGTGTTGTATATGATATGTGTAGTGTGTATAGAAAATCATTCCAGATAGAACAAGCGAAATCATAGAATGTCTTATATAGACAATCCATGTGTTGTGAAAAAAAAATTCTGCTAAGTAGATCAGCGCACATATGGAAAGGAGTTAAGACTGTGTAAGTTTATATTTATAGAAAATGTCAAATTTTGCTCACAAACTTCGTCTCTAGATGAACTTGGCTAACAAGACATTTAACAGGACTTCATGAATGAAATTAAGTTGTACAAATTTTTTGTTAACGCTTAAAAGTAGAAAATAAAATGAACAAAAAAACTTTTTTAAAAGAATGAGGCCCAGCTGTAGTGAGGAATGTAGAATCTCGCATGAAAAAGCAGAAAATAATTTTTTAGTCACAAACTAAGTAGTCACATTTATATCTCACATTAAATCCCACAATCGATCACAATAACTATCAATAAAACTTAGAGTTCTGAGTCCCCCTGTGTGACTACTTAGTTTGTGACTAAAAAATTATTTTCTGCTTTTTCATACGAGATTCTACATTCCTCACTGCAGCTTGGCCTCATTCTTTTAAAAAAGTTTTTTTGTTCATTTTATTAAAGTCTAATTTTCAAATTACTCATTGTGCTTATTTTCAAGTCCTATGTCAAATCGTTAAAATGTTGTTTTCAGCGATAAAAAATCGTATCACGTTGTGGGGGGGTGGGGTGGAGGGGAGGGGTTCCGTAATTCAGGGAGTCACTGTGAGTGCTAAGCATGTTTTAAAATTAGTGAGTTTGGTTTGTGGACTGAAATCGAATTTGATAGCTTGTCTGTCACATCGTTATTTCCGTTAAGGGGTTTAACTCTAATAAATATAAATGGCGGCTGGAGGAGAAGGAGTTACGGTCTGGTATCAGAGGGAAATTTCTATTCAGGCTAAAAAAAGAGGTTGTCATTATATATCAGATGACATAACTAAAGCCTGCAAAGAAGAGCTAGATAAAATTAAAATAGGAGTTGCAAATATTCACAGTAAGTCGAGAAGGCTATGATTTAATTTCATACTATACTATAGAGTACTTATATTGGTAAAAGCAAAGAGAGCGGTGCCCCCTTTTGTATGGTACTTTTGCCGCCATCTTTGTTGTCAACACGTGACAAAGATGGCGGCAAAAGTAGTGCATAAAATGAATTAAAATGGGGTTATGTTAGGGGGGAAAATGTGAAGAAAAAAAAATGTAAAAAATTAAAGATAAATATAAAAACTGAATGAAAGCCCAACGATAAAGAAAATTAACATTGTTACTCACAGTATATACTCGCTCAGCTCGGAAATGTTGAGGATAACTATCGGGCGGTAAATTCGGCATTCGTCACCAAGAATATTGCACAAAAATTATTAAAATCAAACTTACCGCGTCTGTGCAACTTGGAGATGTAAAGGCCGGATGTGATATTACGTCATCTCATCAACCATGACAACGACTATAACGTTCAACTTGAACGTTATTAAAAATAGTGCAGACTTTCTATTTTAATTAATAATTATGCATCTAAACCTATCCCTAACCTTAAAACTTAATCCTATCACTAAACCTACCACTAAACATATCCCTAAACCTATCCCCTAAACCTATACCTAACCCAATCCCTAAATCTAATCTAAACCTATCCTTAAACCTATCCCTAACCCTATCCCTAAACCTATCCCCCAACCTATACCTAAACCTATCCCTAAACCTATCCCTCAACCTAAACCTATCCCATAACCTATCCCAATACCTAAACCTATCCCTAACCCTACCCCTAAACCTATCCCTCAACCTAACCTTAAACCTATCCCTCAACCTAACCCTAAACCTATCCCTAACCCTAAACCTATCCCTAAACCTACCCCTAAACCTATCCCTCAACCTAACCCTAAACCTAACCCTTAACCTATCCCTAAACCTATCCCTCAACCTATCCCTAAACCTCACAATAACACCTTACACGTAAACCTATAAAGACACATTAATAAAATGTATCGATAAAAATAATTACACTTATTTCCTCTATATCAATTATTGTCGGAAGAATACAATGTTCTCTTCCCTTCCTCAATATAAATTATAGTCGCATGAATACATAATTCCATTCCCGGAAGTACGCAACGCTCTGCCATATCAACAACGTAAATAGATGAGAGCACCGTAATCTTTGCTTTAGCCCTTATATTAGGTACTGTACTATACTATACTAAACTATAATTACTATACGGCATACGGTAATCCACTAAGTTTTATTAAAAGAAAAAAAATTGTGAAATTTTTGTAAAGTGCTGATAACAATCTCATGGGCCATGGGCGTTATAATTTTATTATATTTATACTATTTATTTATGTCTTTGCCTGCTAGAGGCAACAGAGGGAAAGTCTAGGAGGTGTATTATAAAGAATAATAAAGAGTCCTTGTCAACCAGCACTTGAAGTTATTACCATAAGCTATAAGTTCTGGCCACATATTACTATTACACATAAAATATTTTGGTTTCATGAAAAATCATGTTAATGACCAATGAATGGCACTTCAAACCAGAAATTCAAGATTTTGAATTACCAAGGCATATGTGGTGCTTTACAAGATGGTTGATTTACACAGTAGAGGAAATGGGTGCTGTAAAATGGTTAAGTTAGTTTAATTTTTGAAAATATGGTGGAAATTAATTGAATTAATCATGAGAATGGGAAAGACACCCTATTGGTTAAAATTAAACGCAAACAGATGCAATCATTCTTAAGTTGACTTAAAGGATAATTATTTAAATTATGAATAGATAAAAACTAAATATATGGTCATGTAAAATTCAAAATACAATTGCATGTTCTTAAATGTGGTTACTAAGTTACTACTCTTTCTATTGTTCTTTAAAGTTAGAATTCCTTTGGCTATTATTAAGGCTAAGATAGTGTTACATGTACTTTAAAAACACTAGTATTACTGTTTTAATTGTACTTTTTTTACAGTAAAACACACGTCTGCAAGTATAATCTTAAATGAGGTTTGTGGATTAGTTCATTGTATTTTGTTTCTATTTTTAAAAGCTTGATTTAAATCATCAGACTTTGATTGTATTCATTCTACAAACTTTTTTTTTAACATTCTTACATGTTTTCTTTATGTGTCCTGCTGAAGTCTTTGTTGACATTTTGTTTTTCAGTTTTAATGAGTCCAGTAGCTTCATAAAGATAAATATTTAGTGGACAGGTTAAAAATGACATTTTCTTGTTAAAAATTTGCAATATTTATTTTCATGATTTAATATATTAATTAGGGCTGTTAACGATTAATTTAAATTTAATAGTTAACTTTTGAAAAATTAACGATTAATTAATCGTTAATTTTGATTAAAACCAAAAATTGAAATGTATGGTGTCATAAGTAACATTTATTAAATTTACTTGCCAAAAATCAAAATAACACTGGAATGTCTTCTTTATATGACATCTTTTAACCAACAACGGAAACAAACAAGTGTATTGACATTATTTGGTTCAAGTGATGAGTGGGTCTTATTGACAATATAATAAGCAGATCTGAACTATCGTTCACATAGCTTTAGATTGTCTCAGCTGAAGTTTCCGATACTGTAGTGGATGTTTGGTTTGCAGGTGTAATGTAAGCAAAGTGTTAGAACCATGGAAGCAATGTTCCCTTTTTTTCAGCGCGGCTGCACAGATATTTGACTGACACCACGCAGGAGTTGAGAATCACAGCGCAGAAAATTTTGTAAAATATTGCACAAAAAATGGACATTGTGCAGCTTTGCATACAAGTTTTTTTTAAACTTTGCACACGGATCAACGAAGCTTAGACTTAAAGGGAACATTGCATGGTAGGAAAACGATTTCTGTCAATGGACACTAACCTTTATCAACATTTTGAACATTCATGTCAGTAAATTGTTTAAAACCAAAATTTTCGTGTAATCGTCCAAAAATCTGTATATATTTATCGGCTGAAATATTTTACTTTTTGAATTCCAGTACATTTATAAGAGGTGGGTCGATTAATCGCTTTAAAAAAATTTAATATTTAAAAAAATTTAACAATTCATCGAGAAATTAATAGTTAATTTCCGCAGCCCTATTTGAATTATTTATTTTTAATCGTCATTTTAGTATTGACAATCAGAATAGTTTGGTAAAGAATTTGTTTCTTTTATTTACACATCATAACTAAAAATAATCAAAACATGCTATTTCCTCTTTATATTACAGAATTATGATCCTACAGTTTTGTAAGTACAGTATTCTCTAATTGTAGAAGATTAAAGATAATTTAAGTAGCATATTTTTTATAAAGAAAAAAATTATTGAATTTCTTTTTTCTGTACAGCAGTTATACCTTTTGAAGCTAGAGTACTGATTTTCGTTGTTTTTTTTTCAGAACTGACATGGAAATGGTTTTAAATAAACTTGCACCTGAGGTACATTCTTTTTTTTAATTTTTTTTTAATTTTTGGAAAATAATCTATGTTCCTTTTTTATGCTGAACATTTTGATATTTGCAAAGAGAGTGTTTTGGTCAGTACATGTTATTTTTGGACGCCATCTTTGTTGTCATTTTTTTTTAATTAAAGAGACAACTAAACCCAACCCAAAAACTACAAATTCAAACAGACAACCAAACCTAATCCTAAATCTTAACCATTATTTAAATTTATGCCCAAAAAGAATTCTAGCATTCCTGAGATTAGAGTAATCACTCAACTATAAAACCAATTTAAACATCAGCCGAAACATTCACTTTGCTTAAGTCACATTTTTTATATGAAAGTTGTAGGTGGAAACATGAAATCTGTTACCAAAGTACATTGTCACAATGTAGACCTTCTTATAGCTCATCATTTTAATAGTTCTTTCTACTGAGAATATCTCCATTTTTCCTTTTGCATATAGCTAAAAATGTGTTAATTTAATAATTGTTCTGCAATTTTAAAAAATCTCAGCAGTTTGCATTTCTTAATATAGGTGTGTCATGTTCTTTCTAAGCTTTTACTTGTATGTATTTTTATCAGTATTTAAGGTTGTTATTAGGCATAAAGTATTCCCTTATGGAGTTCAATTAATATTTTTAGTTAGATTTCTTAACATGAAAATAATGATTATCACCCATAGTCTTAAAAAATTTTTTTTAAAGAACCTGCACTACAAGCACACGTTGGAAGGTCCAGATGACATGGTAGGATTATTATTTTATTAATTAATAGACCATAATTATCCTAAACAAGTTCATGACAAAAGACCCAATTTTCTGTTATTTTGCTGTTTAAACTTAAGGTTTTAGTCTTTATTCATGCTAATTTTTTATAACAAGATCAATATACAATTCCTTAGGAAAAAGAATTCAATGTAAATGTTTTCATTTTCTGTGGAAGAAAAATGATTTTTTTTCTTTCAGCCAGCACATGCAAAGGCTGCACTAATGGGAAGCAGTGTGAGCATTCCAATAACAAATGGGAAATTTAACTTGGGAACCTGGCAAGGTGTTTGGTTATGTGAGCACAGAGACAGTGGAGGTATGTTGTTAATAATTATTAATAGGAATGGTTGTTAGAAACTGAATTTGAATAATTAACATGATTCATTATTTTAATAGAACATTGAAAATTGATCAACAAATACTTCATATCTTTTAAGGATCAAGAAAACTTGTTGTGACAATAAATGGTTTAAAAAAGTGACAGTGGATACAGTTGATATTTCATGTCGATGCCATTGTGTAATATAATTCCAGGTAAATCACATGCTTTTGTGAATTTGAAATCTGTCCTGTCCATTATATTAGTAAGTGAAATGCCATTTGAAGGATTTATTTGTTGACTTTGTATTATCTATGTGCAGCCTATGCAATTGATATGTGGAGTAAAATCTACTCCTCAAACAAATTAAGGATATCTATTTTTAGTGGTGATAGCAAATGGTTGTGATATAATTTTGATACTTTAGCAATTAACTCTCTCTATCACTCACTATAGCATTAAGCTTTAACAGTAAAAAACCTTTTGAATTTTGTCATGGGAAAAAGATGCAGATCAGTAATAGAGAATCTAATTCTAATTGTATATTAACCTCTTAAAATGTGTATTTCCAAACTATAAAAAGTTTTGATTTTCTTGTATTAAAAATAAAGGGCAGTATTTTTCAATCATTTTGTTTTAATCGAATCCTTTAGAACAATTTTAGTCCTTTATCAACCACATGTAGAGGCACAAAGTGTTAGCTTTATCCCAAATATAGGTTGTTGTTTTTTTTCAATACTTATGCATGAAAAATCACTCCTTAATACAGGAGTATATTTGACTTTTCATTGTAATTGTAGCCCAATTATTAAATATATTTAGTTACTTTATTTTTATTGTTACACTTTCAACTCAATTTGCTATACTGAATATTTCAGTGTTCTTTGTGATTTCTACAAAGCAGTTTCATTTGTGGTCATTCTTTCAAGAGAGACACCAGAAGTTCAACTTCAATGGACAAACTTATGCTCGTTAATCCTGTTTGATGGTGGTCATAGCTGAAAATCCAAATACACATGAGAGCAGTAAGAAATCGCAAGAGAAGATGCAAAGCTTTCTCAGAGATAGCAATAACTAAATGTATCTTACTTCAACTCTGCATGTTACATTCTGTCATTTGTAATGTGCATTCACAGGTGAACAGCCTTGCATTGATTAAATTAACGATATAAATGATTGAACCAATGTTGCATGTCAGTAGGACAAGTAGTTCTGGCTGCAAAAAATTGTAATCATGCTATCTTAGATGCTGATCCTTCAGAATGAATACATACATATTGACCCCATAATAATTTTAATACTTTATTATTGGATCAATAATTCCTGACCACTTGAAAACAGTTTGTGTGGCAATATTTTTGATTTAAACAAAAATATAATAGGCATAACTGTGACAGAGAATTCTGTAATAGCTTATATGGTGTCATATTGATGGCATGCCAGGTAAAATTGTCTCATGTGCCAAAGGTTGAATTGCCATCCCCACTCAAAAAGTTATTTAAATCATAAAAATTAATTTATTATCTTCTGTTCATAAATTAATTGTACAAAGATTGATCTACAGGAGGGGCATGTAAACAAATTTACCAGCTACTGTCATAAAATATTATTATAGTTATTCTAATCAAGCTATACTGGAACTGGAAGCTTCTCAAAATTTCCTACTTTGCTTCTTCCCCGAATACGATTGTAATTTATAAACAGCAGAAAGATAAGAAATATAAGTATCTGCTATTTTGTGTTTTAATTTTAAAACTAACTCAATAATTTTATTTTATTCAACACAGTTGAACTTTATTTTTTTTTATTATCTTTCACTCTGCATTTTTTAGAACAAATTAGAAATGTAATTTTTTTTCCTAACAGTGTGTATGATTGTTATGATCAGTTTAAAAATGGCACATACTTTAGCAGGCACTATCTCACTATTAGTGCAACACAGAGAAGTAGCATTTGATTTCTATTTTTGGTTCAAGTAAATGAGAATTTTAAGTATTCATTTTCAAGCAATGCACATTTTGAGTTGAGGTCAAAATCTGTTTCTGTCCTGGATTATCTTCAATTATGCTACCACTTTTTTTAACAGTAGCCTTGTCATCAGTGCTATCTAGATGAAATTTATTTAGGATAACAAATATTTATGAAAAATATATAATTGACTAATATGTCACATATTTTGTATAATAATGACAGGATTGATTAGTACATGACATATGGTCAACAATTAACTTAATATTGTCATAAATTGAAAAAGAATATAATCCCTGTGCTAAGACTGACAATTTACAAATAATTGAGCTTTAACATCCCTAAGATGTACATTATATGTTGACTTACAATGCTATAATTAGATATAAAAAAAATACACAGAGCAGTTAACTATTTTAGCACAACAAACCACTATGTTATGGATGTGCAAAATCCAAAGCAACCTTACTCTTTGTCAGAGCATGGAACTAAATTGATTGAAATTGGAAAAATATACCATTAATATTCAAATAGCCAATGCATAAATAAACCAAATGTGTAATTGTCTATAGCAAGCCCACTTAAAATGATTACATTGTATTGATGAGTGTATTGTATGTTTTCATTGATTGGAACACTTGAAAGAGGCTTCAAAAAGTGCAGAATGAGAATGGCTAAGCTAATTAATTGTAACATGTTATTGTATAATGTATTTCATGTACACTCATACACTTTCAAAAAATGGATATTAAAAGAATACACAAAGAAATATTTATATTTTTTTTTACTTTTATTATTTACAAAGTAAAATGAAATTGTTACGACACAAGCAAAAAAAGAAATATTAACAAACACATGCAGTCTTCTCCTAGAAAGTAAACAATGTAATTGTTTGATAGAGACAGCAACTATAAGCCCAATTACCAAAGTTCTTTCAAAATTTCAAATAACGGATAGCTAAAAGCATGATGTATTCAAATGTTAAGGATTAAATTGGAAGACAGCATTAAATTATGACCATAATACCTTATAATTCATTTATCTGCAAGAATTTTTTTTTCAAAAAATGTGAACACGTTTTACCCTTTTCTTTTGTCCTTTAAATTTTGCTTGCTCATTCTAAATATATTTGTTTAACTATAACTTTTGAAATCTTTTGAGATGAAGGCATCAATGAACTTCTTTTTTTTTAGTATTGGTACAGGTCACTTTAACACCATTACAAAATAGTTATCCATAATGAATTTAAAATTATGTAGCAAAGTATATATCAATTTTCCTATATTATATTGCACAAGAACAATAAACAAAACATGTTTCATAGCAAAGAGAAAATTTTAAAAAAAGGGGATGAACTACATATTTTAAAAAAAAACTTCATTTAATATTATTGACACCAACTACAAGTACAACAGTCACATTACTTTATCCAAGCTTCCTTTTTTTTTCTGCTCACTAATCTTTGCAGACCTAACATAACATGTACTTATTTTCCATTTGAAGCCAGCACTAACTTTCACAGCCTTAGAAGTGATTTTAGTATTAAGCACATTTTTAAATTAATCCCCACCTCCCAAATTGAAATATTCTGATTTTGATTAATCACTACTACATATTTTTAGGGGAAAAATTGAAGTTGAATTACATTTGTAAATCTAAAAAGTAATCTAGAAATTTAATATTATTTTTAAAAATATTAGGTTAAGAAAATTCTTAGCCAAAATAATTAATTATAACAGGCTGAAATTTATCAGTATCAATCATAATTAACAACTGCTCAAAACAATAATACCAAATATACACAACTTTTCAGAGACAAAATATACTTACTGCATAAACTTTTCTAACCAGCAGAATTTTTTTCTTTTTCATTTTACAATCACTTTAACGCTATGATTTTAATTTACAGAAGGAGAATACACTAAGTTGCAAAAAAGACAATTAAGCTTAAAAATAAGTGATAATGTTCACCATTGACCAGAGCTCACAGCTTAGATGATTGCTTAGATGAAGTATGAGATTTCAGGGGTTCTACTTAGATCCAAATAAAGATACTACTGGTAAATTCATAAGAAAAAAAATCTTAAGAAAAGGCTTACAAATGCACATAGTTTAATGAAGTCTATGAGAATATTATTGGTCACAGATATTTGTAACAATGGAATCACTCAGCAAACTGATTCAGTAGAATTAAATCTTAAAATTCCATCAGCGTATTAAAATTTTGAAAGTCCCTTCATTTGTCACGTGCTTTGTTTTGTCAACAGTGGGGTTACTTATATGAACTACTGTATGTTGGAGATAATTCTGCCAAGATGTAAACTTACAGCACAGTGCCAAAATTTGACACTTTTCAGAAAATATGATAAATTAAAATTCTTATAGAGAAAATGGTAAAAGTTCTAATTTGAGTTTTTAAAAAAAAATTAATTTCAGCATAAAATGCAACATATATTTTTTAATGTGGCCTTGGTTTTGGATATTTTTAGGTTTGGCCATGGTAAACAGAAAAAAATGACTGGTTTGGATTACTTTAAAATATAACAAGCATTGTGAAGTTTCTAATCCTTGATAGGTTCTTTAAACTTTAATATTATTTTCAGCTCCATTTCTTTGTGAGTGAGGTTCTCCTCACAACTTGAAAACTTAATAATTGTATATTCAAAATGTAAAATATAATATAAATGAAGCTAAAATGTTTTCCTATGTAGGGCCTTGACACCATCCTCATGATATTCCCTCTTAGACACCCACATTTTGCGGAAGGTATCCAAAGAAGCAAGAATTGAACCTCTGTAGAAAAAAAAACAATTTTTATAGCTTACAAAATAATTACATCGAAAATAATAGAATCATGATTTATGTCACAAAACCAAGAAACTTTTAAATAGGTATAAAATTTGAAATACACAATATAAATAATTTTGTGTAAATTCATCACCAGTTATATGAAAATAATATTAGGGCTATTAACGATTAATTTAAATTTAATAGTTAACATTTTGAAAAATTAACGATTAATAAATAGTTAATTTCAATTAAGGCCAAAAGTAAAATTTATGGTGTCATAAGTAACATATATTAAACATACTTGTCGAAAATTGAAATAACACTGGAATGTCTCCGTTATATGTCATCTTTTAAACAACTACGTAAACAGACAAGTGTGTTGACATTATTTGGTTCAAGTGATGAGCGGGTCTTATTGACAATATAACCAGTCGAGCTGAACACTTGTTCACATGGAACTGAGTTAGCTGGTATGCACAAAATGATCTTGGCAAAGAATGACAATTTCGGATATCGATGTTCCACCATTGTCGAGGTTCAATGGATTCAGTAACTTTCATCTCCATTTTGTAACGCGGTAATTCATCAGAAGAGCTGTCATCATTAATATAAACTTACACGATTTTAAGCAGGAGAAATCATACTTGCGTTTTAAGGGAATTAATGCTTTGAACAATTGATATTAACTGGCATGTTGAAAGGAAGTTTTGAACATTTCCGTCAGTCAATAGTTTAAAACCAAAATGTTTTGTGTATTCATCCGGAAATTCGTTTATAATTATTGGGCGCCATTTCTTTACCTTTTGACTTCCAATACATTTGCAGGTGATGAAACGATTAATCGTTTTAAAAAATTTAATAGTTAAAAAAATGGTAACAATTAATCAATTAATTAATCGTTAAATTTTGCAGCCCTAAATAATATGTGTCCAAAAAAGAAAGCCTTAAAGCTAAACTTAGAACCGCAGAGGGAAAAAAGTGGTCTTACCCAATCCAAGTTGAATAAAGCCTTTCTTGTGGCGCCGATATCTATAAATGTTAAAAACAAAACTGAATAATTTATCAGTATAAATAAAGATTTGCTCATATTTGCTAATAAATTTCTAGCTCTTAAAAAATTAGGTACTGGTATATAAATTCCCCAAATTCAAGAAGGTTAAAAAAGAAATGCATACCCTTAATTTTACATCTCGTGGGGATAGTTTTTTCACCTCACTTAGAAGTCTGTCACCAAAGCCTAGACAAAAAAGAAAAATTATAGCTTATTTATCAAAGTTAGTGATATATTTAGCTCTTCAACTACAACTTGGCGCAAGTTTTTTTGCAAAGTTAGGCTGATTTTAAGCAAGTAAATGACAAAATACCATTTACCCAAATGCTGAGTCTTTTTGATTTTGAGTTGAATATTTTCATTTTCATAATATTCTGTTTATTAGTAATGCCTAAACAGTTGTTTTAATTATTACTTTTACTTATGTTTGCACTAATAGATAATACTAGACATTAGCCCCCTAATATTGGTGGCAGTAAAGTATGATTTTGCCAACTACTAAATTTACTTGACAGAACATATTTTCAGGCAACTCACTGAAAGAATCTCAATTTCCATTGAACATATATCTGAAATATTACTACAGTATTTATGTGGTCATCTGTTGTTGAGGCAGCTATTCAACTCAAAACGTCACCTTGTCATGCTTACTTGTAAACTCATAACCCCACCTGCTCCCTTCCCCTGTATCACACAATTAACATTGCTGTCTGACAATGACATCCCTCCTATTCAAATTACCAAACTTGTTTACTGTAGCTAACCAAGTTAAAATAAATTTTCCATCAATATTTTTCTGCAACAAAACACAAAATAATAGTCGCCTCCCCTATAGCAAAAGTTATACTATTTACTCTTAAATACAGATGGTCATGAATGAGGCTGACTGCGTGACAGTCATATATAAATATTTTTTTTCACTCAGCATAGGAAATGTGGAGATGGGGAAGAGGGAGGATTTGTCCACAATAAGGAAGTTGTTTGACCTCGGTGCCACAAGCATAAAGTATATGTTGGATTATGACATTAGGAAACAATATTTGTAAATTAACATAAAAATAAAAGTAAGAGTAAAAAATATTGTGGGAAACATTGTTGCTCTAAATAATTACTATTAAACATGAAAACTATAGCACAATTTGCTAATCCTCTAACATAAATCTTAGCTACTCAGGCAATAGCCACTGAATTCCATTTTGGTACCAGTCTATTTACATAACTATTTCTAATTTATACCTTTAAAAAGAGTTGAACCTCCGCTAAGTACAATGTTTGAATACAATGTTTTCCTCAAGTCTAAATCTGACTTTTGTATGGAGCATGACAAGACTTCATGAATGCCTTCACACTCTTCTCCTATTAGATCAGGCCTGAACAAGAGCTCTGGTGCTCGAAACCTTGCAGGTCCAATCTATAAAACATTTTTTAAACATAATATATGTATATATAAATTTGATTTTTTTTTGTCCATTATCATTTGGGATAGACTTACTTTTAAAGGTTTTCTAATTTTGCTTTGTGTCTAAATTAGAATGTCTATAAGTAATAATTCTGATTTTATTTAACGTGATTAAAATAATCTTTTTTTTTAATCTTCTTTTATTTGTACCAATAAAATAATCTGACATAATTCTTAACACTCCCTTTGAAGCATCCATCTCCTTAATTGTTCTTGAGAATAGTGCAGATCTGTTGATGTTGATTGTAGTTGCGCGCTAGATTAGTCACCTTGTTCTCACTTTTCAATGGTTTAACTTTTCATTTCAACAGTTATTTTTTCTCTCTCTTATGATCGTCTTCTTGTGTTGTTGTTTTTTTCAAAGACATTATAGCACAGGTTATAACACTTTGCACATAATTACAAAATTTGTAAAAACGGTTGATCACACACAAAAACAATACGCAAACAGACAGATTGCTTAACACAGAATAATACATCGGGCGGAAGTGCCGGCTCACAAATAAATTTCCAGGAAAAGGGGACTTTCCCTTTCTGGGTCACTCGTTATGCAAATCTTCGCTCGTTAAGTGAGCAACTTTTTCTTTAAAAAATTTGCTCATTATGCGAATTACTCATGAGAGGTGCTCATTATGAGAGGTGCTTGTTATGAGAGGTTTGACTGTACAGTGGTTAGAAATTAGCCTAAGAGTTAGTCTTTTGTTAGATGCTACAGATATCAATGGTCGTCATGGACCCTATTATAAGACAGTTTGATCAGCTATTAATATAAAAAATATTTTGTTTTGTCTCTCTAACACATTGTAGATTATAACAAACCAACTTCAACATGATATTAAAATTTTATATAGGTTTAAAAACTCTTATTTTTTTATCAAGAAATGTACACATCCTTACCTCCACAACATTTCCATCAGGCAGAGCATACTGAACCTTTTCCATTTCCACACTTTCTTCTCTGAGCGGATTGATAGACAAGTAGCACACCCTCTACATTATGAAAGGAAAATTTATGAAACTCCAATTTTTATGATACATATTGTAATTGTTTTTGATCATAGTTTTTAAATACATTCATGGTACCATCGCTCTAAATTTTTGACATACCAGTAATATTTATTACCTCTTTTAACTGTCTCACAACTTCAAACTCGGCAGACGTATGAAAGTCAAAGCCTTCTTTCCTCAGAAGCAACCGCAAATATCTTGTGACATCTCTTCCAGCAATGTCAACCCTCATGATGCTATGCGGCATAGCAAATCCTTCGTATATAGGAACGGCATGTGTAACTCCATCACCAGCATCTAAAACTACACCAGTGGTACGACCCGTAGCATATCTGGGAGAGAAAAAATGTTCTCTCATATTAATAAAGTTATTGAAAAATGTTGTTTATTATAGTTACTAACACACTGCCCTCTCCATTGGCATCTTGACACTACGTTTTAAATTAAAAATAATAAAAATGATTTTACTAAATAACTTTAATGACCAAAGGGGCTTCTCCGTTGAATTCTGTTTATTTTTCACTTACATTCGATATAAATTAAACTGATAAAGTCTTTTTTTTTAAAATTCTTGCTAAATGTAAATTTTTGGAATTTAATGAGTTCTAATACTTATTTATTCCCATTTGCTTGTCATTATTATCTGGCATAATGAAGAAAACTAAAAAGATTATAGCTTTTTGTAATTTTCTCAATTAAACTTACAAACTAAGTACTGCCTGCATTGAAATAAATAAAGCTGGAACATTAAATGTCTCAAAAAATATTTCAGCAGCCTTTTCTCTGTTTCTTTGTGGATTCAAAGGAGCTTCTGTAAGCAAAACTGGATGCTAAAGAAATTGAAAAAATAAATACTTACAATTGTATTAAAATGTATTACAAAATTACAATTACAGTGGTTTCAGTTTATTAGTACACTATATATATCACAACTGTACACTACTATTATCCAAGTTTAACTTTTTTACATGAAGCTTGATAAATTATATTTACAGTTTATAGGCCATAGGCCCAGTACTTTTTTTTACAAATCTTATTGGCTCTTACTTCTTCTGAGATGGTCTGTAATTGATCTTTTGAATAGATATACTGCCATATTTGTTCCATGTCATTCCAGTCTTTCACAATTCCATGTTCCATGGGATATCGAATTGACAATAATCCTCTATGTTCCTATGAGTTAGAAATAAATCATTTTTTTTAGAGAAGGTAAAAATTTATGAAAATTAAAACATTAAACAATATTTTTTAAATAGAGATGTCATTTTAATGTAATTACAAACATTTAAGGTTGTACAAATGCAATTATAGACTTGTATTTGTATTGGAAGTTATTAAAAAGATAAATTAATTATATTACAAATACACAGCTTTTATCAGGTGCAACTTTTAACTATATAAGTGAACAAAATATAAGACTAAATATAATTTTTGACTTAATCAGGTTTTAATTATAATGTACTGTACTATATAATCAATTTTTTTTTAAAGTAAAAGCAATAATTTTGTTACCTCTGCTTCTGGTCCAAGAAATATATCCCCTTCAAGGGCCCCAGCCATAATTCTAACATGTTTGGGTCTTCCAATGCTTAAATTATATCAAAAAATGATTATTAGGACTATGTTTAAATCATGAGAGTCAGGCATTTGTAACATATGATATATGAATAAATGTGTACATTTAAGATGGCTAATACAGAATATATTATAATAATTACTACAAATTATTACAAGACCCTTAGGTGTTTTTGCATATTTATACTGGTGTTTCCAAACAATTTTCATATTGCTGCTATTGTGAATTTTTTAAAAATTAATAATAAATGAACAAATTAAAAATTTATTTTTAAGTTTTATTGAAATCCAGCTAAAACTTGTCTTTCATTGTGAAACACCCTTAATGAATACAATTTGCATTGAACAAAGTGATACTAATACATTAACTGAATGCGTAAGTCTCCAGAGTACTAGAGCAACCAGAAACACCCATATAAGGCTAGCAGAAATCAATCCATGGTGGTGTTTGTAGGTATTGGTAGTAAAATATTTGTTAAACCTTATGAGAACGTCCAGGAATATATTTTTCTTGTGTTACCAGTGTGTATGAATGCATTCTTTCGATGAATGTTTCCTTTAGTGGGACAGTGATAAGCCTGGCACATTTGTGAAACTAACATGCTTTCATTTGTTGAAAAATTTTGTTCAGGCTCAATACCCACAAAATTAGAAGAGCATGACACTAATTAAATGATGTTTCACTTACTAGTTAGGAAATATATACTTTGGCACTTGATCCCCAGCAAAGCCAGCTTTAATGACACCTGAACCCTAAAATGAAGGAAAAAATAGAAATAATCAGATAGTTTATAAATGATAGTTTATTTATACTTAGGCAAATTATGAAATGTGTTGGTTTTTTTTTGCACATTGCCTAGGCATTCTATACTATGCCTAAGAGTAAGGGTGAGCTGGAAAAGTATAGAATTTGATTCTTTGCTTAGCGCTGATGTGGCAATAGACTCTTTTATCCATATGGATGCCTGACCCTATTGTTTCAAGGAGGCTGCTGTGATGTTTGAATAAAGAGTTTAGTGTCCGAGTAGGAATCACAGCATGTCAATATGGAATAGTGGGAAAACTGCTAAAAAACAGCGTTTCTCTAATGGAAACCACCAGGTACCAAATTTTAGTGGTGGCCATACATTCCAAAACTATCGCTGTAATGTTCATGTTATCTTCAGGCATGCTGCTACAGCCCATGGAGATGAGGAAATAGAACGTTATGTTGTTGTTATTTATTTTTTTTGTAGCTGTATTTCAAAATTGAGAGAGCTATTGAAGCTAGAAAATACAATAATATAAATTGAACCATGAAATCCAGACCCAAAAATGAAAAAATTTGCTCCTGAAACAAGCTTATTTTTTTATTTGCACTTGGAGCAACGAAACTTAGAGGAAACATTGATTCTATATAATGCCTGCATTTCACACATTGCCGGTAACATATAAAATACATTGTAATCTATTTACAACTACTTAGTTGTTAAGAATTTTTAACTTTGTCCTGATTAACTGAAATTCAAATCTAGATATCATAATGCTATTAAAACACCTTTCCTTTAAACACATGTATGCTGTCAGATAAAGAAGATCCTTAATTTTTTAAATTACTATAAGGCCTACTTATTACAATTAATTATTAATGTGATCACATTCACAAGCCTTATAATTATATATATAAGTTATTGTAAGTCAGGTTTTCAATTAACAATCAAAAATAATAATACATTAATATAATAAATCATATAATATATACTAATAAGAAAATATTACTAATAATTAATAATAATAATACTAATATATGTATTTATAAATAATATAAACGTTTAAAAAGGTAATTATTTTATTTTAAGCTATAAGTCTAGTACTAGTACTAAATCTAACAGTCTAATTTAGAAGGCACTTCACAGTCGAGAAGGGGTGGCCTCTACGGGGCTCGAAACCGACAACTCCTGGCAAGCAATGCCGAAGTCTGATATGTTAGGTGTTAGTCACATATGATTATAGTCGCTGTACGAATCTTAGGCTTAGGCAAAGCATCTAGATCCAATGCCAGCGGTTTAATCCGGATTAGCAAAAAGAACCGCGAAGAACGCAGCGGACACCAGCTCTGAGGAAACCTTCCAGTGGGGGTCACACCCTAGGTAGGTCATTGACGATCCCCCGCTTAGCGGCGGTCCTAACCATTGAGACCATTTGCCGGGGTGGCACAAAAGTGGTAGCGGGTCGTAGTAGGGAATTCCACCCCTCCTTGTGAGGTCAATACCCCAACGCCGTCGACTTAACCGGTTTCGACTGTATTGCCATCTCTTAGACTCTTAGTCTTAGTAGTATTAATTCAATTATTTACTATTCTTAATCTTATCTTGTCTTATCTGTTACAGATGCTCCTTGCATACAGAAGATTATTGCATCCTACGCTTATGCCTTATCTGTGGACTGTGGTTTGTGTTTAGTCCTGCATTCTTATTACATTTGTACATGTAGTTTTAAATGTCATGTTGAAATGTTGATAAAGTTAAAGTGTTGGTTTTCCTGGTTTCTACAGACAACCCATTCCACGCCCGAGTTCCGGACGGGAAGAATGAAAATTTGTATGTGTTTGTTCTTGCATACGGAATAAGAACTTATTAACTTATTATACTCAATTTTAATTTAACTCTAGTGACACTATAGTCTATAGTATAAAGTATAGACTATTGTCAATATTAATATTGTGATTGTCCCAGTGGCCCAGACTGAGACTGATTATAATTTTTTATTTAATAGTAAAGAAAGGCCAGAAAGGTGTTTTTGCATTGATTTCTAGAAACTCTAAATCTATTTACATTCACCAAATGCAAGTACGACAAGAATGACAACCAGATTTATTAATCATCAATCATTAAAATCTGAGAAAGAATCGATATTATTTGCGACAGGTGTGAGTATGATTAGTAGAATTGCCTTGCCTTGACTGAACTGGCTAACTCATACTAACTGGTCATGGGAAAACAAAATAATGTTAGATAGACATAGTAAATATAACGGTTCTATTGTGGATGAAAATATCTCATGATATGAAATCAATAAAATTTGAATTGATATAACATAAGTAACGTACATTGTCAATTACTACTGGCTGGTTTGCTATGACATCATAATCCATTTCTGTTTGATACACTCCGGCTAACTAGGAAATGAGCTCCCTTCTATTCCCTGGAAGTAGAACTCTCCAGCATAAATTTAATAATTATTTCCCGGATGTTTAAGCATTATATTTTGTTTCGGTTTTTTTTTGTTTTTTTTACTTGAACCTAAATAATAAATTATAAAATTGACGGTAACTTTCTGTCTGCCGTTGGGTCACGAATGCAATACATACATGTACATTGTACAATGTACATACGTATGATTCAATGGTTATTTAATTTAATTGCATTCCAACATGATGTCTTACAAACGGTTTGCCATTCACGCGCTGACCCGTCAATAGACCGACGACAAAATAGCGCAGGTGGTCGAGTGGCAGCGCGCTCGACTGGCGTACCGACGACCGATGGTCACGGGTTCGAATCCCGAGGCCTAGGGCGTCCGTGAGTCCACCCAGCTCGCGGGCCGGACTTTGGATACTCCTGAGTTAGGCAGTAAAATCTAACTTATTAATACAGCAAAACTAAAAATCTAATATAACACTCAGCTGGACACAGGCCTGGATTAACCTATAGGCAAGCAAGGCACGTGCCTTGGGCACCTAGGGTTTAGGGGGCACCACATTTCCTCAAGAAAAATGTGCATATTGTCCCGGTATTAATCGACATGACATTAGCAAATCACAAATGTAATATTGAATCTTATCTTATCAGTTACAGACGCTCCTTCTATACAGAATATTATTGAACATTATTTAACCTTATGTAACCACAAAACGAGGGGTAAAATACCGCCTACCTATTTTTTGATATTTCTCTACCATTACACATCCGTAGTATTCCAACAACCAAGTCCTTCAAGACTGCACTTAAGACGCATCTTTTCAAAATGTATTTACAAAATTAATGAAACAACATTTCTTTTAATGATTAACGTAGCTTATGTGTACTGTCCTGTAAGTTGTTATTATGGTACTAGGTTGTGATGCGGCGCCGTGGCGCCTACGGCGCCCTCCTTTTTCAAAAGCCCAAGCAACTTATCTTTGTATGATAAATATGAAATATTCCTGAAATGTACACAAAGTATTTTATAATTAACTATCCCCGTAGGCGCCCAATTATTTTTTTTTGGTCAAAAGCCCAAGTAACTTATCCTTGTATGATAAATACGAAATATTCCTGAAAATTAAACAAATTATTTTTATAATAATTTTTACAGTGCTAATCACCACACGATTTTTAATTAATTTTAGAAAGCAGCGCACTAAATTACTGCACCAAAAAATAACTATTTGAGTCAATCAGCACTGCTTACAACGCAAAATTTTTAATAAAAACAACCCGTAAAAAACCAAGTTTTTGACTATAAATCCTTTACGTATGAGACGTAACTAAAAGAATGTTCATTATAACACGCAGCGCAAGACCATCCAAAAATACAAAATTGCAGTTGTGTCGTAAAACGTGTTTAATATAATGCGCACCGATCAGGAATAGGTTTATAAAAAGTGTTGTCAGTAAAATACGCACCTTATTGCGCGACAGAAAGGTTGTTCAATATAATACGCACCGCGACGCTCTATCTCAAAAAATAGCATGATACATAGGAATAAATAAAATAATCTAAAAAATCAATAATTTAATTACGGTACATGCGATCGATCTGAAATTTTGATACATTGTTTTTATCATCGGTACGAAACTGCCTGCAAAATTTCAGCTCGCTATCTTGCGAGCAAGTGGGTTAAAAATCGATCAAAAGTTTTGGCGACAAGCAAGCAAGCAAGCAAGGTCGGTCGGTTGGTCGGCCGCAGACACCACGAGTTAATATAAAGGATTTTTAAAAAAGCAGAGGATGTCCCTCAGCGTTAGGCATCAGCGATAATTGAGCGTAAATATATATATGTCTAGCGTATCACCCGTCAAAAATGACGGACGTTTTCAGCTGAAATCTATTTATTTTATTAAAAAATGCACTTTTGTTAGGGCGCCTACGGCGCCGAACTTTTCCAAAAGCCCAACTAACTTGTCTTTGTTTAATAAATACAAAATATTAAACTTTCTGAAATGTACACAAAGTATTTTATAATAGGGGTTGTAGGGCACCTACGGGGCCCCCTTTGTTTTTTTTATTTTATAATTAACCATCATCAAATCCTCTTTTTACATTGATCCCTTTTCCAAAATTAAAATATGAGCGAAAACAATGACGTCATATAATATCTTTTTACAGCGCATCTTTAATTTGCACACCTTTTGATGTATTGGTGCAGTAATTTGGTTTTCCCTGCTTTCTAAAATTAGTAACGTCAGGACTGACAGACACTACTTGCGTGACAATTGCAAATTATATTGTTTACTAGCTTGTGCCGCGGCGCCGTGGCGCCTGCCGCGCCCCCCTTTTTGTAAGGGCGCTCACCTTTTTCAAAAGCCCAACTAACTTGTCCTTGTATGATATAAATACGTAATATTAAAATTTCTTAAATTTACACAAAGTATTTTATAATAGTTTTTGTTTAATGTCAAAAGCCCAAGTAACTTATCCTTGTATGATAAATACCAGTGGCGTAGCGAGGGGGGTGCAGGGGGGGGACATATGTCCCCGGGCGCAACGTTAGAGGGCGCCAAAATGAGTATTAAAACTCATTATTTAATTGTGTTTTGATGTAAACTAATGCATCCCAAATATGTTTGCAAGATGGAATTTTGGAGCTCCGAAAATATATTAATTACAAATCAGTTGGCAAGCATGATTTTGGCGCCCCCATTGAGCGTTAAGGGGCGCCATTCTACTCATAAATAAATGACAAATCCACAATGTAGGATTGCTGATGGCGATTTTATTAAAAAAAACTGGGAGAGACTGGGAGTGAGAGTAGGGGAGCAGTAAGAGACAAAGGCGATTCTATTAATAGAACACACAGAGATGACACTAAAAGCAACCAAAATGACCAAGACAAGAAAAATGAGTGGCTTAAAGCAGTAGTTCTCAACCTGTGGTCCGTGGACCACTAGTTGTCCGCGAAGATGTGCCAGGTGGTCCGCGAGCAAAGCATGAAATTTACACACTGTATGATTCATCGAGAAAGACTAACAAGTAAAAGAATTAACGCAGACTTAAAATATATTTTTGATCTGGCCTAAATAGTTTTTAAATTTTATCAAGGCTCGTCTATTAAATTCTCATTTCTTTGCTTTCGTATGTTCGAATATGAATCTTGAACATTAACAGTTGCTGATGTATACTGAAATTTGCTGGTTATCAGACAGTTTGAATTACATGATGACATAGCATATTAGTATAGTTTTACTAACTAACATGTATACTACTTATAGCTAGCAATAATCTTCTTTATAGAAGGAGCATGTGCAACAGATAAGATATACACAGTATAATTATATTTAACTTTCCAGCTCGGTAGTAGCACAATTTTTAGTAGTGGTCCGTAGCTAAGACACACATTTTTCAAGTGGTCCTTGAATCTCAAAAGTTTGAGAACCACTGGCTTACAGAAGGTCTATCCTCTCAAGGGATTGTGTGGTTATGTCAAAGCAAGTTGGATTCCTTTTATATGAAACATCAGACACCGCCTCTCTTTCCTGTCTCTCTGTGATCAAACGTGATCAGTATGATCCACTGTTAGAAAAGCACTTACAAGATTCCCGAGAAAATCCAGGTTCAGTATCTTATTTATACAGGAAATCCAAAATGAATTTATCCATCTACTTTCATCGACTGTAAGGAATCAGCTATTGAGTTAAATCAGAAAAAACAAGTACTACGGTATCTTACTTGACTCAACATCCGATCTAAGACACCGGGAACAGCTTTCTCAAGTCATCAGATTTTTATATGTGGATTTTGAAACTAAAAAAGAAACCATCAAAGAATCATTTTTAGATTTTATACAGATACATTCCAAAGACGCAGCAAGCATTGAAAGAGTTATCGTGGAGAAACTAAAATCTAATAACATACCTCTAGCAGACTATCGGTCACAATGTTATGACAATGCTGCTGTAATGACTGGGCATATATCCGGCCTTCAACACCGAATTTGTGCCAGAAATCACTGAGCATTGTTCATCAACTGTGAACCACAGCTTAAACTTACCAAGAGTACACTCAGCTAAACAGGATCCAGTTGTTATCACGTTTTTGGAACAGTTGAAAGTATATATTTTTGTTTTCTCTCGTTCAACAACTCGTTTGGAAGAATTAAAAAGAGTTGTGCCAATCACAATGAAGAGGAAGTCTGAAACACGTTGGAGTGCACGATCAGAAGAGGTTAAAGCAATTTATGAAGGACTAGATTTCACTAGATGAACTGGTAGGGCTGTTGGAAAAGTTATCAAAACATACAAATATGACACCAGAAGTGATGCAGAAACTGCTGGCAGGTATATTAAACTTTAAATTCCTAGTTTTGTTAAATTTCTGGAACATAATACTTGGGAAAATTGATCGTGTCAAGAAACGGTTGCAGAATCTTACTGTGAATTTCAAGGAAGCAGCATCTGATCTTGAATCGCTTGAGCAAGAAATTGTCAACATTCGTGATAATTTGAGCCAGGTTGCGGTAGATAATGGAAAGGAAGATGCACAACTTGGGGAATCGAAGTTGACAGAAGGATTAGACGACATCGGAGAATTAACAAGAGATGCAGGACTTTCTGCAGAAGAAGAATTGCACGTGATATGAACAGCGTAATTGATAGACTCCAACAGGAGATATCAATACGGTTTATACGTCTAAAAAAAATCTAAACAACAAATTTGGATTTTTACAAGACGTCAAAACCCTTCTTGCTGAGAAAAAGTCGATACACTTCGTTGAAATTGCTTAGATTTTGCTAATTTATACGACACTGACGTCAATGGACATGAATTGTGCACATAAATCAGAGACTGAAAAATGCTTCTCAGTACCCGCACTGAAGTTCTATCGGAAACTCCTTTGGATGTTCTTGGTTTTATTGTTTCATATGGAGATGACGTATTTCCGAGTCAAGCGCATTTATCTTCAAATACTTCTAACAATTGCTTTTTCAACTGAAAGCTGTGAGCGGTCCTTCAGCAAGATGAAGCTTATTTTGTCTTATTTACGTGCTTCAATTGGAAAAGATAGTCCCAGTGATCTTGCACTCCTTAGCATCGAAAGAGAAACACTTGAGAATATTAATTTTGACAACGTGATTGAAGAGTTTGCGACAATCAAATTAAATCAAGGAGAATCAATTTTTTGTAGACTATGTCTAATCGTATAATTAGTAGATCTAGAGTTTTTTCTTCAAATAAATTGTTTACAATCGTATAGAGAATTATTAGTCTGTATTCTATTTCCTTAAAATACCAGAAGCTTCGAAAATGAACTATATAAACAGTAAAATTTCAAATTTTTCTTAGGGGCTCAGTGAGCCCCCAGAATCTCTCGGTTCTATAAGGGGCGGCCGATTTTGTGTCATGTCCCTGGGCGCACATGACCCTAGCTACGCCACTGATAAATAAGAAATATTCCTGAAATGTACACAAAGTATGTATATACTATATGTTGAGCTGCGGCGCCCACTTTTATTTAGGGCGCCTACGGCGCCTACTTTTTTCAAAAGCCCAACAAACTTGTCCTTGTATGATAGATACGTAATATTAAACTACCTTAAATGTACACAAAGTAATTTAAAATAGAGGTTGTAGGGCGCCTACGGCGCCCACTTGTTTTTGTTTTTTGTTTGGTCAAAAGCCCAAGTTACTTATCCTTGTATGATAAATACGAAATATTCCTGAAAATTAAACAAAGCATTTATATAATAATTTTTACAGTGCTAATCACCACACGATTTTCAAACTAATTTTAGAAAGCAGCGCACCAAATTACTGCACTAAAAAATAACTATTTGAGTCAATCAGCACTGCTTACAACGCAAAATTAAAAAAAAAGCAGAGTGATGTCCCTTAGGTTTAGGCTACATAATTGAGCGTAAATATATATATGATGATTAATTATACGTATGTTATGATCTCCATGGGATACAGCGCTATATAAATTATCAATTATTATTATTAGTTTCTTCGAAGTTTTTTTTTAATGTGGGCCCACTAATTATCAGCATTTTTGTGATCCTTTTGATAAATCTTGCCGTATTTATGCCGGAAGAAAAATAACAAGATTTTGTTCTCAAAAACATGTCTATGGCACAAAATCAAATGGTGAGCAGTACAGGAGAGAATGGTCACTGTATTCACCATCCACGATATCTGTGTACTGCTTTGGTTATAAACTTTTTCGTCTAAAGTTTCCAAAAGTTTGGTTGATAAAAATTGGTTCAGTGACTGGAAAAATAGCATTCAAGTTGATAATCATGAACAAAGCGCTACTCATACAGAATGCATGTTAATATACCTAGCTCATTGACAAGGCTTGGGTCTAATACAAAAGCTAAAAGAGCAAATAAATGAAGAGTACACTTACTGGAAACATATTTTGAGGCAAGCAGTAGCGGTTATTTGTACTTTAGCTGAGCGTGGTCTGGCTTGTAGAGGGACAAATAAAAATTTTTTTATCTTTACAAAATGGAAATTATCTAGGTTTGCTGGAGTTGGTCAGTCAGTTTGATCCATTTTTAGCACCATACATTGCGAAATATGGAAATTCTGGAAAAGGAAATCCTCCTTATTTATCCAAAACTATATGTGAAGAACTCATTTAAATTATGTCCCAAAAAGTCCATGAAGTAATTGTAGATGAAGTAAGGGCTTCCGGAGGAGAAAATGAGTTTTCTATATACATACCCTTTGCTTCCCATTCACTAAATCTGGTAGGCAGAAGTCCCATTGACTCTTGTTTAGAGGCAGTAAACTTCTTCCATACAGTGCAACTGATCTATACTTTTTTCTCAGCTTCAACCAACAGATGGACGATTCTGAAAGGATGCCCTGTGAAGGTAAAGTCTCTTTCCGATACCAGATGGGAAGCACATGCTGTTGCAACTGAAGCTATAGTTCTAAAGTCTCATCCTCAGATTATAGAAGCGTTATAGTGGTTACAAGAAGACCATTCACAGAAGAGAATCAGAAAACATTGCAGAGAAGATGCAAGAATTGGAATATGTTCCCTTGCTTGTCTTTTGGGAAGAAGTGTGACATTTTCACAGGGTCAGTGAGTCCTCAACAAAATGAACACGTGAACTTTAAAACGTGTGCTGATTTGAATTATTCACTAGCGGATCACTTGCATGAATCTAGGAATGAATTTGAAAGATTTGAAGAAGCTTTAAAAGAAATAAGACCAGGTGTGGATTATAAGTCAACTTTGACACGTAATCGTAAACGAAAGACAGTGGTCATTGATGGTGATGCCCCTGAGGTATATCTCTGAATGCCAGAGACAAATTTAGTTTATCTGCTCTCTACGCCATTGTTGACAAACTTGAGACAGAAATGAGTAGGCGAAGACAGGTGTGCAATGATATAGCAGTTCGATTTTCTTGTTTGGTCGATGTACCACAAACATCTCAGTGTTGTGAAGACCTGAACAATAATTTATATACTGAACTACAACAGTCCCACTCATATATTCGCCACCAGTTTCTTGCATCAAAATCTGAAAACAACACGTTTAGTCATGCAGAATTATACAAAGTAATGGAGACAACATCGAGTGTGCTTTTCCAAATGTAGAAATCAGCTTTCGCATATTTTTAACATTAATGGTTACGAACTGTTCAACTGAGCGCTCTTTTTCTCAGTTGAAACATACACAAAATCCAAGTAGATGACGATGAAACAAGAAAGGTTTGATTCCTTATCTCTACTGATGATTGAGGCAGACTTGTTGAGCAAAATTAACTTTGATGATGTACTCAAAAACTTTGCCTGATGTAAATCTATTTTTAAAATATATAAAAAGAGCTGTAAAATGTAAATGTGTGCTCTCTCTGACTTTCTCATCTATTAAAATTAAAAAGTTACAGTATTTTGTATATTATTATTACAAAATTAGATAACTATTAATTTTAATACAGAAATAACTTACTGTTGGTTTTATATGACTGATATTAGTACAAACATATATGTTACAAACAGATTTTCTTTGTTGGTTTTGTGTGTGTGTGTGCATAATATTGAACTTTCCAGCGGTCAGTGGAGGATCGGTGGCCCGGAGCAGAAGGGGGCACCCATGTGGGTTTGTGCCTAGGGCACCAAGATGGCTTAATCCAGCCCTGGCTGGACATGCGGATAAAAAAATGTCTTGTTCCACATTTAAAAAACAAAAACATTCAAATCATCAGTTTCTCGCGTCTGGAATTTGGGTGTGGTATGGGTTGCCTGACAGGAAAATCAACACACTATTAACATTTAAGACCCTAAAATAAATAAAAGCAAAATTAGACATAAATCATGTATAAGCGTAGCATGCAGGAATATCTATGTATATACTGTTTTATGCAAACTGTTTTTTAAGGATTGTGTTCAACTAAATTTTAAATGGAATTAATGTGATTTTGGGACGGATTTGGGTTTTATCGAGTTTCAACTCTAGAGTTATGATTTTATTTGGATTTTAGTGATTTGTACAAAACATGCGACATGTCCTCTGATCTTCAACATAGTAATTATATGTTTTACGTACCTTACCGCGAATGTTCGAAGAAATTACTTATTATGAATCATCATCATCATCATAAGTGGTGCTACAGCCCATTTAGGGCCCTGGCCTGCTCCACCACATCCTTCCATTCGGATCAATCTCCAAGCCCCAGCTGTTGTCGGTCCGTTTCCACATCATCGATCCACCTCAGTCTTGGGTGACTTGAAGCAAGGGACCAAGGGATAGACTTGAAGCAAGGGACCAACTTCTCAGCTAATCTTAACATCGTTTTTCAATTAGCAATAATTATTCCATAGACTATAAATATTAAGCCTTGAAAAAAAGAGACTATTTTGTAGTTCATTTTATGGTGTAACAATTTATCAATTAAATTTTATCCTGAGTCTTTAAATCTACATAAATGGGATTGTTTTTTCAAATAAATATAGTTTTCGAAATATATAATAAAGCTGCGATAATTACATAATTTACAATAATTAATTAAATAGCATAGCAATGATTTCTTTAAAAGCTTTATAAAAATAACAATTAAAACACGATAACTTTAAATATTTAAGGCAAGAAAAATTATGTGTTAACGTGTATTTACTATATGTTCAAGACGCCAGGATTTCTGAAATGATTTCATGTTAGAATTGTAAAAGTTCGTCAATGGTTCTAAGTCAGAAAAAAATCATTGTACATATTGATATTGAGATATTTATGGATATATATATATATATATATATATATATATATATATATATATATATATATATATATATATACACACACACACACACACACATATATATATATATATATATATATATATATATATATATATATATATATATATATATATATACACACACACACACATATATATATATATACTAGTAGACCCGTCGTGCGTTGCAACGATCAAAGTAAAAAGGAATAAATTTAAAGAAACCAATGAGTGGTATGTTTAAAAATAATCCTGAACAAATCTTCGTGGAAGTGTGAAAAAAAAATCCAAGTTTCATAGCAAACGGATAAATAAATTAATCATTAAATAGCGTACAAAAGAAGAAACGATATTAAGGGCCCCGGCCCCAAAATGAGTGATATTATAGGTTTTTTTTTAATTGCCATTGTACTCATTTCTTAAACGTTTAAGATTTTATTCACTATTCAGTCATTAACAATCTTGACAAATAATGACACATGTATCCATTATTATACAAATTGAAATTAGCAGGTGTTTTGAACTTTATATCTTTGCCCAGAATGGGCCCTGGGGCCCTTAATGTTGTTTTTATCTATTTAGAAATGCAGTGTCTATAGTATTTTAATATAGGCTACCAAGTTTTTGTGTGCAAAGTTTGGTGAAGATCTATTCATTTACTAAGTAGCTAACGTAGAAACTATTTTTTATATAGCTCATATAAGATAAAGAACATGTGGCACTATCCCTTTAAAAGGCAAAAGCTAATTGACTCATAGCCCAAATAAACAAAATTATAAATGTACTTTCTAAAATACTATTTAAAAAAAAAGGTCGTATTAAAATGATATAAAAAATGTGCACACCATATTTAGACATATAGAAAGCTGGCCGCATAAAATAAAGTCTTGTTATAAAGTAAATGTACTGGACCAAAAATAACTCTTCATTTTGACGTTTTCATAATTGTCGTAACAGGGAAATAATATTTAACAATTTTATGTCTCTATATTTTACGATTTATAAGTAATGTGTATAATTTCAAAAAGGAATCTTTTTTTTGTTCCCTATTTCGGATAAGGCATCATATTTTGTAAATTATATTCAATGCACACACACACACACCAGATTTTATATCTGAAAAATAAAATACATTAAAAAAAAAGATTCAACCGTCTGTTAATAAGCGCATCTTAAAAATGATTAAAAGGCAATTTTAGAAATGGCCTATGCTATTCTGAATACAAAGGAATGAACATAAAAACATATTCAATTCGCAATTCATATTAATTAAGCGTTTTCATGATCACTTCATTAAATTTAGTCAACTTTTGTTAATACGTTCGGTAGCGAAAGTTTATAATGTATAGTGTATATAAAGCTTAAGTAAACAGTTTTAAAGTGTACATTTATTTGACATAGGCCATCACTTTCAACATAAAATAAACTCGCTACATCTATGGTTTTTAATTAAATGTCGAGTAATGAATTAATTTTTTTAAAATCCCAATTTTATTCATTGCATGAAAAATATTAATACAATGCATCGTGAAAATAATTGAAATAAAATAATTTAAACGCATATGTAATATATAAAGCTCAGTTGATATTTTTATGTTTGTTTGTTTGTATCCATTAAAAAAAAGGCCACTGCTTTGTTGACATTTTTCAAAAGATCTCTGCCACTGTCGTCACTAAAAAAGCTCTTATATATTTACGACACTGCAATGTAACACAATTGTAATTAATACAATATTTGCAACAGCGTCTATGAGATAAAGATAATAAAGATAAATAAAAAAATTAGGCTATATTCCTAATTAAAAATTATTTTTTTTAAATCAATTTTATGTTAAAAATGCATGTGAAACCATTACAATAATCGATTTTAAAAATGGCCTATGTTAATCCATCATCAAAGGAATGAACATAACATATTCTTATCTTATCTTATCTTATCTGATTACAGACGCTCCTTCTATACAGAAGATTATTGCGTCCTACGCTTATCTATGGTTTGTGTTTAGTCCTGCATTTTTATTAGATATTTAAATGTTGATAAAGTGTTGGTTTTCCTGGATTCTTCAGGCAACCCATTCCACGCCCGAATTCCGGACGGGAAGAAGGAAAACTTGTATGTGTTTGTTCTTGCATACGGAATAAGAAAGGTGTTTTTATCCTTATGTCTATCTGAGGGTTGTATTAAGTTATCTTTGTGTTGTATTTCTAAATTAGAATTAATTGCTTTATGTATGATTACTACTACTTTGCTCTGGGTTCTTCTATCCTCTAGTGTTTCAAGGTTTAATGATTTAACTAATGGTGTTATTCTTGTCAGTTTTGAATATTCTCCAGTAATGAATCTGGCAGCTCTTTTTTGAAAATTAAGCGTTTTCAGGATCACTTTATTTAGTTTAATCTACTTATGTTAATAGGTCCGGTAGCCTAAGTTTAAATAGTATAAGTGTATAGGTTATGTAAAAGACAATAGCTTATGTAAAAGACAAACAAAATATAAATGTTATATTAATAGGACACAGCTAAATTTAAGATGCGTACACGAAAATGTGCGCACAGTAATCAGGCGATAAAAGATTTTAAAACGGGCGCCGCTAAAAATGAAGCCTTGAAAAAAATACTGACGCAATTATTACATAAATAGGTTTTTCATTAAATGTCGAGTTATGGAACAGAAAATAATTAAAACAAATTCGCAATTAAATTTAAACGTGTAAACAATTAAATCTAATGCAATCGTGTGGCAGTTGTAATTAAATATGTTTACGTGTCTATCTAATATATAGAAAGTAACAGTAAAGAAAATGACAATTCTTTGTACTACACAGCTCAAATTATGAAGCGTACACGAAAATGTGCGCACCGTAATTAGACATTATAATATTTTTTCAAATGCGCACGGCTGAAAATAAAGTATTGGGGAAAAAAAACGTCACCAAAAGTAACTCGCTTTGAACGGCATTTGAACGTCCGCGTAAATTTGTTCAACACAGAAATGAGGTTAAATTTTTTATTCTTTGTCTCTGCATTTTCTGATTATTTAATTTACGGCATTCGGGCAAAAGGGACAATTACAAAAACTAACTTAAAACCACCTTCAGGGTAAAAGGAACCGTCCTGCCAAATTTGGTCCCCGTCCGTCATTTGGTTTTTCCGTGATTGTCTAACAGAAAGTCGAAAAGTGAAACATACAAACATACAAACATACAAACATACAAACATACAAACATACAAACATTTGAGCTTTATATATTAGATATATACACACACATATATATATATATATATATATATATATATATATATATATATATATATATATATATATATATATATATATATAGGCTACATGTATATATATATACAGTGCTTTTTTCTAGCGAAAAATGTTTGGGAACTCATTTCACATCTGTTTTTTAACTTATGTCAGAAAATACTATAATAGTCTATAATTGAATTTTCCACTGAACACAAATTTTATTGTACAGATATTTAAAGAAATTAAAAAAATTATAAGAAAATGAGAGACTCAAAGAGTTTATTTATAATAAAAACCGACCTGACTATATAGTTTATGTGGAAAAATGTATTCTACTGTATTATAATACTGGTAACGTATTAGGCTTTAAAACAACTTCCAGAGTTTTCTCATGTTTTCATCTGACAAATCATCTCGGTTTCTTTTCTTGCTCTGTGAGTCTAGAGCTGAATGTCTGCCTCGAAGCAGCCAATAGTCTACGTACTTTGTAGGATCAAAATATGTTAGTGGGGGGGGGGAGACCAATCTGATGAATAAAAGTGCCGAGACTGTTTTTGTCATAATCGAAGCTCTCGTTGGGGTGATTATCAAAGTCATTTGTGAGAATCCCCTTTCACACTCGCTCGAAGAAATGGAAATTGTATTAAGAGCATGTATCAGAGGAAGAATTCTTTCAGAATATGTTCTTTCCGTATGATAATCACGGAATCCACAAATGATTTCTCTTTCGTTAAGTTGTAGTCTGCTACACAATTTCTCAATTTCCGTTTCACCAAATGTCAACTGCTTGTTCATGTTATGTGTCCAATGGCTCTGATCTAGTAAACTGTAATTTACGTCGTTCCCATGAGTTCCCACTGAAAAAAGCACTGTATATATATATATATATTTATTTATTTTTATATATTTATATAATTATTGTGTCACAATTTAAATATGTATTTTCCTTATATTTCATCAAGAAAATGCAGGTACCGCTGGTGGGTCTGATTAAATGACGTCGAGGGTCGATCCGGCCCGCGGACCGTAGTTTGGTGACCCCTTCTCTATCAGATGGGGGGAAAAGAATAACAAAAACAGCCCACCCCACTTTCGACTTGGGTGGCCTAACCCTCAAGTAAATGGTTGTTGTGGCTGTTCCATCGCTGGATCATATATATTTACAGCACACACGTACTTCAAATTCCTAAAATTATATGCTATGCCAATGAAGAATTCTAACTCATATCATTTATAAATCAATGTTTAATTAAATTTTTTTAAAGTTTTGTTTTTGTCGGAAATTTAGTCAAATTTAATTATAATTAATGTTGACAACGCAGGAGGGAATTTCGAGGTCAGAACAGCCAAATAAATTTTCCAAGATGGATGACAGAGAAAGAGTTTCCAGTGTTTATTCTCCAGGAAATGTGCCTATCACTCCACCTGGACTTGAAGCAATATATTCAGCGTGTCGGAGATTATATCCTGATCAACCGAATCCTCTGCAGGTTACAGCTTTGGTAAAATATTGGTAAGTTTGTTTACATTTAAATTAAACAATCTATTTTCTTGACTTGTTAGATTTAAGTTAAGACACTTCAGAAGTCTTCAGTTAAAGTTAAGTCAAGTGTCACTTAAGTTATGGACGTTATATTATTAATAATTATCATTCATTTGTTATTATTATTATTAGTTTTAGAATAAGGCCAAATTCAAGACCTAATTGCATTGTTATTAGTCTTAATCATAAACTACGTAGTTTAGTTAAAATTATGAGATGCCCATGCCATATTGAATATCAATATTTCCCCCAGTCCTATCTATGCCTGACTGTTGATGTTGATTAATATTTTATTATTATACTTACTTTACAAAATTACATTATTGTTTTAAGTTTATAGTATGGTTATAGTTGTATGTATAGCCTTTGCCCTTTACTAAGACTAAGTGAAAATGATTTAGCCTACTGTCTAAAGTCTTAAATAGTTTTAAATACTCTTTACTTTATAATTGCAAATCAGGCAAATCTCTGTCTCATTCTTATATTATTTTCTGACTGACATCTGCCTGTTTGGATCTACATCGATGCTAAGTCCTAGGAATTTACTAGGAACTGTTCTAGGTCCCCTTAGTCCTACTATTTCTAATTGACATAAGTGTTATCCAACATCATCTCATTATGAAAAAACATTAGGCGTTAGGCTATTTGCTGATGATTGTATAATCTATAGATTGGTTACCCTATAGACAAGTCAGATCAAGATAGCCGAACCAAACAAAAAAGACCTCTTTGAATTACAAAAGCGGGAAACTAGGGAAAAAATCGACTTACAGCGTTTTTGAGTTAGGGAAAATGACATAATGGGCGCAGAATTTGCCCGGGTCCTAACAATTAATTTCGAAATAGGGAGGTTTTCGACTAAGTGAAGTTTGACTTAGAGAGGTCCGACTGTAATTCAACCTCAAATACACACAGATCGATAAAAACACTTTTCTTATTCTGTATACACATACGAATCTTTCTGTCTGGAATTCAGGTGTGATATGGGTTGCCTGATCAAACCAGGAAGTCCATCTTACTTATAACATTTTAAACTCTAATAAAAATGCAAGACTAGACATAAACTATGAATAAGCGTAGGGCACAAAAATCTTCTATATAGAAGAAGACTCTGTAATAAGATAAGATGAGCATTATTGAGCACCATTAACCAATATAACATTTTTTTTACTAGCCAATGCTCAAGTGATAAAGTAAGTACAATTCTATTTATATTCAGTATGACAAAAGTCCTTTTTTTTTCTGAAAAATTTAGATTATTAGCGGTTATCTGCAATCTTCATTTATTTAGGCTTGGTGGCCCAGATCCATTGGACTACATAAGCATGTATGCAAACCCTGGTGACCCGGATCGCAATATACCACCTCATTGGCATTACATTAGTTTTGGGCTTTCAGACCTTCACGGAGACTGTAGAGTTTATGAGTAAGACCAATTCTCATTTTAAAAAGTTCAATTAAAGCTTCAAAAGGTATATCAATACAAATGTTTTGATGTTTTTAACTTTAAGAGAATAAAATATTAAATTAATATTAAATTATGAACCAGTATATACTCAATTGATTGTCATTATTTCCCTTTTATCTTAAATGCCATTTTCCAAAGACTTGGTGTCTCAGATGGTCCTAGTGGCTTTGGTTTTGAACTTACATTCAGACTGAAAAGAGAGCCAGGGGAAGCGAATCCACCAACCTGGCCAGCAGCATTAATGCAAGCACTAGCTCGTTATGTCTTTCAGTCAGGTTATTCTATGTTTTTTCTTATACATTATATAATTAAAAAAACTCCTTAATATGTGTGTTTTTATGTTTAAGTTTGTGTGCTGTTTTAGGACATTTTAATTGGAAACATATTTTATTTTGAGTTTTGTAAATAATTGTTTGGTTTGGTTGAAACAGAAAATGTATTGTGCAGTGGGGATCATGTTTCCTGGCATACACCACTTGATGGTAGTGAATCTCGCATACAACACATGTTAATGACAGAAGATGCACAACTACAGCCCATTTCTTCAATATTAGGCGTTGTTAACTTCATACAGGTAGGAATATTATATATATATATATTTTTTTAAATGAATTTTTACTTAACATATTTTCTTTGTTAAATTATTTTTTTAGTGGTTCAGAAAATGTACCCTGTTGCGGTCTGGTTTTGGATTTAAGAACGAGTCCTGACTCCATCGCTCATATAATAATTCAAGTTCTTTATTCTCATATATAATACATCTAGCCATCAAATGACTATTGTATAACCATCATATCACCTCACTTAGTGGTCTACTACACTAACACAGTAATAACTTTATCTAATATCTCACATCATTTAATAACAAGACTGAACTCTCCTGGTTCAGTCTACACCTAAGTCATCTCTTTGTGTCTCTACAGTATTACTACTCAATCTGTCTCAGTCTCTTGTGTGTGTCTCCCCACACACACACAATATATAGGCCTTCTGTCGACTAATGGCCAGAACCCCTAACAATAATGAAGCAGATGAACTCATTTTAACTCCCCTTCACAACAGTGACACAACATCTCTCAACAATGATTCTTATACCTTGACATGCCCCAATAACCCAAAAACTATTTTAATCTTTATATATATCTAATATTATATATAAAATTAAAAGTTCATGAATAAAATTTTAACATTTTTATTTCATTTGTGTCAGATTGTTGGAGTATGTGGGGAAGAACTGAAGGCAGCACAACACTGGAATGGCCCTGGCATTATTGAACTTTTGAGATCAAAACCTTGGTTGGTAATTATTTTAAGAACAATTACAAAATTATATACAGTGTATTTTATTCCTCAAAATTAGTTGCGGGTCAAATTGCATTGTTACGAAAAGAATAGAACACTCTTTTTTTTAAAAATCTAATCTCGTCAGTTTTTTTTATCATTCTTTTACTTTAACCAATTGTATTGATTCTTTGCATAGTTTAAATTTTAAAAAACAACAACTTGTTATGATAAGACAATAATCACAATAATCAGCTGATTCAACGCTAATGTTAGAGTTTCGTTTCTAGAGTTAAACAGAAGATTGCAAGACATTTGATACGATCATTCATTTATTTTTTCTTTTAATAAACCTTTTAAAAATATAACATTATCATTTGAGAATAATCTTTACTTCATAATGGTGAAAAGAATGTTAAAAAATTAAGATTGTTGAATACAAATTTCTTAATATAGCATTTAAAATACAGTTAAATACAGTTATCTTTTTTTCTATTTTAAGTGCTGGAGGACCATGGCTGGTGACAGATATGAGGAGAGGTGAAACAATTTTTGAATTGGATCCCCATTTAAAAGTAATTAAAGCTCTCTATGCAAATTTTAAAATAATTTTGAATAAAACTTAAATAAATCTATTTCCTAACAAATTATAATCATTTTGACATGTATTTTAATCCATTCAATACGTCACAATTTTTTAAAGGGAACGCAGTAAATCTTTGGGACAAGAAATCCATTTGAACTGAAAAGCTCTGCTTTGCTATTTATCAAAACTATATCATGCTGCATATCAAAATTTATTTAATTGAATAAGGAATATGTTTATACTATTAAAAAGTGAGAAAACATGATCCCTATTAAAATTTTAGGGATATTATTGCATGTTTAGGTAAAAAAAAATGTGTGCCTCACTCACCAGCTCATAAATCAGGTGAAAATAATCCAATCAAGTTCATATTTTTAAAAATAGTCTTATTATATGTCCAAAACAACTGGAAAGTTTCATTGTAGTAGCTCCATAAATTGCCAAGTTATGAATTTTTTCCTCAAGACACATGTTTCAATTTTTTAAATAAAATTCAACAATAAAAATAGTTGTACTTAAATTTTTTACACATATTTACAAAACTGATATATTTCTAAAGCTATTATTTGGCATGAAAGGCCTTGAAACATCCTTTAGGGTGAAGATGGGGTCTACTGCTACTTCCTCAGTCAGCTGACATATTAATAAAAGTTTGTACTGCTTTAGACTCATTTTGACTTTGTTTACATCTGCTGGTTGACAGAGTGAAAACAAAATGAAAACAAAAGCAACCAGAGAAAAATATTTTCCCACCATTTCAAGGTCTTCCTCTCATACATGCAGTAATAGGTAACTTTTTGGTCAAGCTTATCACAGCCATTCATTTTGTGGTTGTAAATGTCAATCATTTCTGGTTTATCCATTTTTTTGGTTTCGGTAACTTGTACCCGTGCATCTGTGGATACCAGTATGACATTTTTTTTTGCTATTTTATCCCTGAATGCAACACAGAGCATGGTTATCCTTGTTGCAAGGATAAGGACTTTACCTCCAGCGGAAACCCTATTCTGTTGATGTTCAAGGTTCCAGTATAATAGTGGTTTTTCGCAAGGAGGTAATCAACAAGTTTTCTTGAGGTGTAATACCTGTCTGCAAAGATTTTGTGTCCAGTACCCGCATGCTGTAATAGAGTGTGAAAAACGTGCACAGCCTTGCCTCCGTCTTTATCAGTTTCTGGATTGTAGGATGTATTGGCCCTAAAATAAGTCAAAATATCAACAAGATAATCCGTTGAAGAATCACACAGGCCAAATGTCTTGATGTGATGCTTAGTGGAATTATACTGTTTGAATTGCCATCTGTCCTTGAAGCCTATAACCATTTCATCTATACTAAGGTCTTGAAATGGGTAGAAAGCATTTCTGAACTTATCCAAGAGTAAGTTCATGATTGGCTCTATTTTATCTTTCCCTTCGGAATTTTCATCACCGCAGTGTAGCATGGAATGATAAATGTCTTGAAACCTCTGTCGGTTGAATACATGGTGTATCCAAGGGCTGTATGATTCAGCAGACATGGACCAATAATCAGAAATAGCTGGTCTTTTATACATCCCCATGTATATGAGCACAGCAATAAATTTGTCAAGCTCCTGTCTTGAAATGTCCACCCATCGACTAAAGACAGAGCGTCTAAGTGCATGTGTGTTCATGTGTACTTTCTTTTTTGCATATGCATTTATGGATTTCACAATGTAATCTTTAACATTGTCATCAAAGAGTTCATTGAAAAAGTCAATGGGTGTGGGATTTGCAATGTTTTGGAGTTTAGGGCAAACTCCAGGATTTCTAAGGGGATGAAACCTGAAATTGTTCTCAGTTTGTCCAGTTTGGACTTCAGACCACTCTGACTCTGTATCTTCAGGTAAATTGTTTGAACTAGTACTAGTAGATTGACTAGTAGTTTTATGCCTTGAGATTGGAGCCACTGCAGCTACACTAGTAGAACATGATGATTTTTTCCCTTTTCCTTTCCCCTTTCCAATTGAAAATTTTTGTCTCTTTGAAGAAGGCGGAACATATTCCTCATCACTTGATAGATCGCATTCAAATAGTAAATGTTCATCTTCATAATCACTGACACTATCACTATCTTCCGATTTATCATCGTTTGAACTACAATCTTCCAAACAGATCAATTTACTTGCTTCATCAGCAGTCATACCGAGAACTCGTAAGCGACTATTGCTAGATGAAGCCATTTTAAACAGCTGTTTTTTGTTTACAAAAATTCCAACTCAGAAAAACAAGCTCAAAATGCACTCAACGTGGTCTATTCCGTTTTAAATTTCACTCAAAGGAAGTTGAAACTCTTCTGAATCAAAGTCTTATAAGCTTTTAATAAAATAGTTGAATGGAAAAGTCGGATTACTAATAATGAAACAAGCCAGCGATGACGCAGAGAGCGGCTAAACGTACTAGGCTGAAAGCGCGTCGACGCAGACTGCGGCGAAACGTATTAAATGGGTTAACTATATAAGAAATTACATTTAAACCTTGATAAACTGTGCATTAGAATGAAGAACCAAATATTATTTTAGTTTATTTAATTCATGACTAGTTTGAAAATAACTAGGTTTTATAATTTAATTGAATTTTTTTTCCCAAGGAGAGGCTGGACCAGGGTATTGAACAAGAAGGCTCTAACCTGAGTGGTGTTAGTGCTTGGTGTTCATGGGATGAACCAGGTGAAAAGGACAACCATAGTTCTGATAGTGATGATGACAAAGAAAACAAAAAAGATGAAGATGAAAATGAAAGAGGAGATTTGAGAAGAAGTAGTACTGAAACAGAGAGAAGAACACTTTCACAATTTGGTGAGTTATTTGAAGCATGCATTATGTCTACTCTATGACAGAATATTACTGACTTGCAGTTGTTTATCCTTTCACTCAATAGTAATATTGACTGCTCCTTTGGGATATAGCTGCTTTTAATTCATTTTAAGATTACTTATCAATAAGTATAACCCCCTAAGTATCTCTTTCTTTTGGCATTTTCTTATCAGTTATGTTGATTCTATGTTGTCAAAACCCTAATATCTTGAGTACAAAGAGGGCCACTTTTGGAACTCAAAGTCAGTTATCTTGACCAACCGCCAGTATAAAAAGACATTTGTTATAAAATTGTGATATTTTTGCATATGATCAGTATAGGAGACATCTTAACCTAAATTTCCAGCCTAAATTTATGCGTTTTCAGTCAATCCCAAGTGTAACCCTGATGTAATTTTTTTTTAAATTTCACATCATTGTTTTTATATGAATATCAGGTTGCATCATAAGCAGATCTATATGTGTTCCATTTTCATTTGGCTAGGATATGTTGGTCGTATTATTTTGATCAGAAAAAAAAGCATATACTGTATATACTCGTTCTATAGCCCGTTCATTCATAAGCCGACCACCACTTTTGGAAGGGAAAAGTATTAAAAGTGTATAACCCGATCGCAAGCCGACCCCCCCAAAAATAATAGGACAGCTTTAAAAAAATGGTACATATTTTTTTTAAACTACACGCTAAATTGGTCATTATGATTGTTTACTTTGTATTGCCTATCTTTGTTTTTCTGCTCTTACTCTTTGTTAAGCAAGAGTTACCAGCATTTTAAAAAAAAATTTAGTAAACAGTGACGAAAGCTCGTACATTAAAATCCGTGGTTGAAAACAAAATTTGTAAAACAATTTATTAAGACGTTCACAAAAATAAATAAAATGATTAAATAAGGTAAGTGCTGATTTTTAATAACATATTATAGCTTCTGATAGAGCAGTCGAATCTTGTAGAATGTAGAAAAGGACATTGATAATCTACAATAACACCGATATTCCATGTCCATGCAGAAATCACCTATGACCCGCTCATAAGCCGACCCCCTCACTTTTTCCACTAGATTTTGTCCAAAAAAGGTCGGCTTGCGAACGAGTATATACGGTAATTTCAATAATACTGAAGAGATTGACCATGCCCCATTTTTAATGACAGAAGCCCAGACAATCTAACAAATTCAATTATTATGCCTATTAACATAAAAAAAATTGATAATTAAGGTGTATAAACCCTGCATAGTTCATATTATAAAATGCCACTATGTGCTTTGTGCAGAATATTTTTCATTGTCAGCCATTCATTCAACCATATTATGATTCATCTACTACTAATACCATCTTATCCCCGAGTTTCATTCATAAAAGATGGTTGTATGCAAAAAATATTAAACATTGATCGGGAAAAACTTAAAATTAATTAAGTCAAAGATAAAAGGTTCAAAAGAAGTCCCTAAATTTTATTTGTAAATTCGATCAGTAAGACACAATTTTAAGCACATGTTAATCTTGAAACCATATTGGCGGCTGGATAGCGAAGTCAATAGTGCGCTTGCCTCACAAGCTGAGGGGTGTGGGATCGAGCCCACGTTAAAGCCACTATAAAAATGTTGATGAATGACTAACGCTAAGAAAGTCCTCCGCTGACCTGGAGAGGGATGGGCGCCGCCAGGGTCTACCAAGCCCGAGAATGTTCTAATGAAAACATTAGAACTCCCTACGACCACAAAAAAAGAGGTTATGGAAATTTAAAAAAAAACAAAAAATTAGCTTGTGTTTATCTTGATCATCAGCTATCTTAATCCTTTTTGTCAACCCACTAGGCCGACTACATAATCTGGTTCTACTGTATATAAGATATGATGTCTAAAGAAGATATCATTTATTGACATGTTCTACAAATATGATTTTTTAGCAGTCATAAAATAATATATATATTTTCTTTCATCATATAGTTTCACAAGATTAAAATGGGCATTTTCCTTTAAGAGGATATTTCCATGAATTTCAAAGCAGACTTTTTAACAATTCAAGATTATGACTGTTAAAGGCAACCTCTAAAATTTCAGAGTCAGAGCAAATCAAAGCCACTTTGAAGAAAGGTCTTAGCAGTACACATCTGAATGTTAAAGAAGAGTAAGTTTGCCATTCTTATCCTTTCTTTTTTCTTAATAAGAAAAAGCCATTTGAATTTGCTTTATTAAAATCTTTTGTTTATTTTTACTTAAATCGTAAAACATTTATTATGTAATGTCAGGTCTCAATCACATTCAAGAAAAGAATCTTTTGATAGCACAGTGAGCTCAGAGGGACCCACAGAGTTGATAAGAACAAGATCACTAGAGTCAGTGCATCTGAAATTTAATCTTGAAGCAGGTTCATTACTTCCACTGGCATTAAGGTTTGGCTTCATTTTAAACTTGTTAAATTGCTTGAGTAAGGAACATAAAATTGCCTGACAAGTGAAAATATTCTCTTTAACTGATAAAAAGTAACTGTTTTTTAACATCATAAACACATCCTATTCTACCATTAAGCACATTATATCAAGCTTAACTTGTCAGATAATATTATGAGTCAGGGTTCTCTTTGCATCTGTCTTTTGTTTATATAATAGGATTTATATAGGTCTATTTAATGTGTCTTTATAATTATTTTTTCTGAGGTTAAATTATAACCATGATCTGTTCAATCTCAATTGAATTTTTCTATATTTTGTTTCTTATTTATTTTACAACTTACTATATTCTAATGATAATTTTTAGAGGCCGATTAAAACATGGTCGGCACTTCACATTTAAAGGCATTATGAATGATATTGCCATTACTCTAGTCTCTTCATCTGTTGTGGGGTCTATAACTGATGAAGAACATCCATTTGCAGCTCATGGAACTTGGTTACAGGTATAAAAATTAAAATATTTACACTTGAATTAAGAAAATATGTATGGGATTTTATTACTTATAAGAACTGTCATTATTTGTTTTTGCATTTTATAACCATTTTGTTCTTTGATTGGATCCCTTAACCCATCATGATCACATGCTCTGATTGAGTCTCATACTACAATATGATTCTATTTCACAAAGAGATCCCATTCTTGATGGAATTCTTTTCCCCAGTAGAATTCCTTTTCCTGGGGGAAACCATTCCTTGTGGGATCCAATTCCAGATAGGGCCCCACACTTCATGAGAATCTGTTTTTGTATCTGTCATATTTTCCAGTTATTCTGCACCTTTATTTATGTTCTGTTAAATAGTTACCGAGGTTCTCAGAGTCAATCAGGCTAAAACTCAAATCACAAGTAAGGGTGTTGGAACAAACTGGAAATTTCAACCAGTTAAATTAATAGAGAGAAAAGATTTATGATAAAAATCATTGGCATATCTATTTTTGCACTGATACCAGTTTTGTCAAAGACAAATTTTTAATTACTAATTTAGCATCTTTAATTAGCTACTAGTTCATTTGTGTTGGAAATAATTTGAGAATCTCATGGTGAACTGCAGTTGTTCAATCAGTGAGACTACTCCTGTTTAATGTTTTCATTGAAACAGCTGTCCCCCGATATGTGCAATCAGACTTGCTCAAGGTTTGAACCTCATGTAGACAAAGCTGCACAATTGTTCAGAAATGATAGAACACTGTGTCATTCTATGCCTTTTTAGCTCTATCTGCAAATTTACAGGTGCAGTTCCATTTATGGCAAATGATTTATGAAACTGCTGGAAATTTCTGTGCTTTAAAGTCACAAATGCATTCTTCGAAATCTGTTAAAGTTACGTTTTTCAGCAAAGTGTTGGGAAACGCCATAGCATATTGACTTGGCCTTAAAAAAATGGCCAACAAAAAAAAGATGCATTTTTGTATTAGATAGGCGCACCGTTACGTGATACTCTTTACTGCATCATGCATACCAGTGATTAAGTCCCTGGAGCTGCAATTTCAAGTCTAGAGTTGATATGTCTGGCAGAAAGTACAGTTGTCTTGCATCTTTGATCACAGTCTTTGAATGAGTCAAATTTCCGCTGCATATTGCCAATGCACGATTTGTAGTAAGTCCATTGAGTTTTTGAGAGGCCTGTTCATGTTGATATACAAATGATTTTTCCTGTCGCCCATGCATGGATTTCATATCCTAAATTTCTTCTGCAACATTCAAAGTGGAGTCCACTCCATGGATGAAGATGATGAGCTCTGTAGTTTGAGATGTGTCATTACTTTCACTGACAACAAGGAGTATATAACATTCTTTGCTTTCTTTAACCTTTTATGTTTTCATATCCTGGGCTTTTTCACTAAGCTGATCTCCTGTATTTTTGTTAAGGTTTACATTTTCAAAGATCTGCTTTTTGCCTAAACAAGCACTTTAACAAGTTTAAAATAAAGCCAAACCTTAATGCCAGTGGAAGTAATGAACCTGCTTCAAGATTAAATTTCATTATGCACTGACTCTAATGATCCTGTTCTTATCAACTCTGTGTGCCAAGTTTGGTCAATATCTCATAGGAAATCATAATACTAAACAAAAGCAATCTACTGGAAATGGGACCCTATCTGGAATTAAATCCCTTAAAGAAATTTGATACAAAAAGTAATGATGCCCACCAGAGAATGAGTTTCTCCAGGAAACTAGATGTACCTTTGTGAAAAATTATTGGGATAAAAAAAATTATTTTATAATTTGTATATTAAGCTGTATTCCTTATTCTGAAGGCCATTCTCAGATACTCTGTAAAGTTCTGATATTTTGCTTACATATATAGATACTAGGTTGTGCTGTGGCGCCCGCTTTTTTCAAAAGCCCAGTCGAGTCAGTGTTCTTTTTACATCGTTCCCTTTTCCAAAATTAAAATATAAGCTCAAACAATGACGTCATTTAATACTTTACTGCGAGAAAACCCACACTCTCTGTTAATCTCGAAATCAAAACCTTTCTTTTTTAACTGCTATAGATTGTTGTACTATGTCCCTCAGCGTTACAGAATAAGGAATGAGTGACTTGGGCTTTTATATTATTTATATATGGTATGATTAAGTCAGAATGAAGATTTTTCACTATTATTTTTTTTAACAAGGTATTGATTCAAGATGAAGCCATTGATGACATGATAGATGACCTTGATGAACTTTCCAATCCTGATGAGGTTTGTCTTTTTTATTAACTTTCCATTTTATAAAAAGTCAAATGCTTACAATTTATTTATGACCATATGGTCTTTGACCCAACTTTATTTAAATATTCTCAGTGGCTTTTGTAAAATCTTTTAGTTATTTACTCATTTTCTTATGTTCTATACTATTTTAGTATCTATTTTATCATTACATTTTTCCTTTTAAATTCTATCTCATCAAGTTGTTTATTGAGACATGTTTATAAAAATCTATTTTTATTAAAAATTATGCATTTAGCTAAATAATTTTCAAAAAAATATTTGTCCTATCCACTGATGCCTTCAAAACATTTATGAAAGAAGTAATACAGTTAGTTGTTTTAACATATTTTTTTTTACCCTACTTTAGCGATATATTTTTCGTGGAGTTGTATTTATATATTTATTTATTTTTGGGGGTGTGAGGACTTCTATCAATTTTAGTATCAATACAAGTTGTCATTATAAACCAGAAATGAGCAAGATTAGAGTAGGGGTTATGAAATTCAAATTTTTGCTAATGTTCCTTTTTTCTCCTCCAGATACTTTGTCCAAAAACATACAGTTGGCCTGAGAAACGTTTATGCATCACCATTTTGCCTGATGAAAGCTAGTGAAATTTATTCATGTGTTTGTATTTAATTAAATTATTCAAATGAGTTAGAGACAAGTGATAATAGTCCTTACTCATTTATCAAATAATTGAGGAATTGTAGATTTGAGTTGAACATAACAGATGGCAAAAATGTTTAAATTTATAGCTACACTACAAATAATAAACTTTTTTGCATCTTACTTGATAAATTACATTCTTTAGTACACTTTTTAAGGTGGCAATAAAATTTCCTAGGTATGTATTTAATATATTGTAGTCTTTTATAATTATATTCTGAATGGTCAAAGCAATTGAAAAATGGTTTTAAGTTCAAAAGTAATTAAGTTCAAAATCAATTTTAAATCTTTTCAATGATTTCCCCGAAAAGTTCTTGCATTTAGGAATGGGACTATAGCAGTCAATACATAGTGGCTCTAAATACATATGCATACACTTCATAATGTGGGTTCCTCTTAAAATTATATAAAATATTAATGATATGCTAGAAAAGTGTTGTAAAGTTATGTGTGTATGAAAGTTAAATCTGTGAAACAATATTAAAACCAAAAACACTTAGATCAGCATTATTTCAATGTTAATTCAATGTTGTCTCCTTCTCAAAGGTTTTTCTAATAATACAATACATTGTTCCACTTTTTCTGAAAACCATTAATGTCATGTAAATGTTTAGTGATATTTGAATGACTAATTATTGAAATTGAAAAATTTATTGACTTCATACTATGTTTGTAAAAGAGTTGAATGTTTTGTCAAAGACTGTTAATTTATATGCTAAATTTATGCGTAAGCTAAACAAACATTTGGATGGAAGTAATTTTTGCTACATAAATCTGCTAAATCAAATGGGTAATTGATTTTGTCATGTAAATAAAGAGAAGTTAGACATTTTTGTAAATAAATATGAAAGGTGCAATTACTATTCTTTTATGAAGTTAACATTTGAATATTGTACATTAAAATGAGGCTAATCAAATGTGTCCACTTCTATATTTAAACCTGATTATGCATGCTTTATTGTGATCTGAAATGGAAAAGAAAATCTAGAACATGGTTTTATAATAAATAATACTTAAAATTGACAAAAAGGAATGGTTCATGGAAAATTGTGTGGGTTGGATTCTGTACATTGTAATACATTTTGTTTGTATTAAAGATTATCTTTATACAATGTAAATTCATGGTTCTTGGCTTATACATTCTTTTAATAATAAAGTAAATAAAACACTGCAAACTCTTAAATGGTCATCATTTATTAATCTTTAATTAATAAAATTAAGATGATGTCACCACGAAATGAGACAAAATGGTTGAATAGTGTTTTCTGTGTAGTTTTTAAGCTTTAAGGGCCATCCATATAGTAAATACTGTTTTGATTTTTAAAAAAGTCCATTTTTTAACCCTCAACGGTTAGCTATAGATACCCCCTATCTATGTTGTAAAATTTAGACCCCATTATGATGTAGTAAAACTGTTGAGTGAAAACAGTGCTTCACCCTTGGATGCTTCATAGTCGTACAAATTATAAAAAAGATGAGAGATTTTTCCCTTATGCCCCTGGCCATTGACAATTTATTAGTGACAAATTAGAAATATGTACCCTACATTAAACAGAAATTCACAGACTGTCTCCACCCCCCAGTATGACATTTTTTATGGGTTTGTTGAAGCGATAAAATATGAATTTAAAGTACATACTTTGGGCCAACATTACCCCCACCATACAATAGAATGTCTGCCAAAATCTCCATAGCTGACAACTTCCCTCCATCTTCTGCCTACCTATTATGTGGATGACCCTTAACATGGTCAAATGAAAATCTTTTACGTGCCCCTGAACTTGTGAATTTTTCATAAATCTACCTTTTCATTATGTATGTTTTATCATGGATATACACACACACACACATAGATAATCACACACAGACATACATACACATATGTATATTTATCTTAACCTGCAATAATATGAAATTGACACAAATGGCTAAAGTTTATTTTATGTTACACTCTACAATGTATCTTAATGAGCTTACTAAAACAGGACATCAATAATTATAATATATATAGGTTAAACACATGGGAGAAAAATAAAGATAGTAATTTAATGAAGCTATCTCTTAACCTTTTTGGCTGGTGGACTCTTATCCTTTTCCTTCCTTTGTCTAGTGTCTCTTGAAGGCATAGAGTTTGATCTTCCTCTAGTTTGAGGTTTAGCAAGTTCTTGCTGCTGATGCTGATGCAGTCTAGTGCCTGGTCGAGAGGAACTGCTTTCTGCATCATTATCAACATTCATTACTTTACGGGCTCTCTTCTGGTTACCATCATTGGATGCTGCACTTGTATCAGACCAATCACTTGGATCATCATGCAAACGTTTCCTGCTGCCTGGCTGAGAGTCAGTTAAATCTGTAATAGGCACAAACTGCTCGCTGTTCAAAGAGGCAATCTCATCAGTCTGTTCTGGGGATTTTGTATCTGTTATTAGTTTAGACGTTTCTTCAAGATTCACTGAGGAATCTGGATGATTTAATTTTTCCTCCATGTAATCTGTTCTTTCTCCTTCGTTGACTACCACAACATTGTCTATTGGGTTCAATACATCTAAATTTAAAACATCTTCTTTAGTTACGATTGTTATGTCGGGGGCTGATTGTATAACATTCATTTCAGTTACAGGTGTGGATGTTTGAACATTAGGGAGTGCTGCATTTTCTTGAAAGCTACTGGCTTTTTCTGATAAGTGAATTAAGGGTGGTGTAAAATTTAAATTTGCTGTTACAATTTTTTGCTCTGTGGTACCTATAGAATTTGAGCACATTGGTTCAAAAGTCACTGATTGATAGATTGAGTTAGTTTCATGTTTGAAGTCCACATTAGAAGTGTGATCAGCTATACATGGGTATTTAGACTCATCCATAGAAAAAACATCATTTAAGTTGCACCTCAAGGCTTCACCTGAAACAGGAAGAAATTGGGGGGATGGTCTCAAAGAGGGCATGACTGGTGATCTTTCAGCCACTTTTGAATCAGATAGTTTATCTAATGATTTCTCAGGCGAGGTTCCCTCTTTCAGCAGCTGAGGTGGTTCAGGGGTACAGAGAGATATTTTGCTGGGTGAGCTACTATCCTCTTGTAAGCAAGGTGGCTCTGGACTCATGCTAGCCTCTAAAAGGCTTGTGCTATCTGACAAATGCCCCGGAATTCCCACGTTTTCTGAGCGGTTGACCTCTGGTTCATCGTCTTGAAGTGGCTCTCCAGCAGCTGACTGGGGGTAATCAGAATCGTTTGAAGTTTTTATGAATTGGGATTTTTGAGGTGACCTGATATTTTGTTCTTCGACTTGAGATGTTTTATGAATCTGAGCAGCGCATGTCATTTCTTTTGTAGAAGCTAGAGATAAATCAGGTACTGAAAGATTTTCTAAGTCTGACCCCCCTGCAGATGGATGGGTAAGTGTACTTGAAATATATGAATTAGGATCAGAGCTTGCATTTAGTGTTTGATCATCTGGTAAGGGGATAACTTTGGCATCTGTATAATTACTTTTTAAAATTGGGGCCTCCTTTAAATTTTGAACAATGTCAACGGTTTCAGCTTCTAAGGTTGAGTCAGAGGAAGACTTGAATAAATCTAAACTGTTCAAGCCTGATCTTGGATGAGTCAATGCTTCTAATTCATTAGAAATTTCATCAGCAGGATGATGTTCACGTGATACTGTTGTAGAAGATATCGCTAAGGTAGAGGATGTACCAGAAGAATTTAAAATTAATTCTGACTGATCTAATGATAATGGCATATCTAAACACTGAGTGGCTGGAAGTGCAGCAACAGACAACTCATTGTCTTTGTTTTCAGGAGTTGATGAACTCACATCTGACTGGTCTGCAACATGTTGAGTACTACTTGAAAAATTAATTGACAACTCTAGGGTGGCAGTAGAAAAATTTGGCAACAAATGTGAATTTCCAGCACTTGAAGACCTCTCATTGATTTCATCTGAACATGACGGTGATGAATGTTCTTGAAGAATTTGTAGGTCAGATTTACAGGTGTCTGATGGAAGCTGTGACACAGGTTTGACACTTTCTGAATTAGAGTTTGGGATTGAAAGGTGGTGCCCTTCAGTTTCAGATGAAGCCGTATGTGAACTAACATTAGCATGTGTATGGACATCTGACAAGGTTTCTGATAATAAATTCTTTTCAACGGATTCAACAGGATTATTTATGGCTCTGGTCACATTTAATTTTTCTTCTTGTGGTGATATGTACATTTCTTGTCTAGAGTATTCTCCAAGTTTTGTACTGGTAGCAACTTGTACATCATCAATTATTTCCCCTTCTTCTTCATCTGAAGGTAAAGGTGGGATGGGATCATCAAAGGGCAAAGACTGTGGAAGTGGTGGTCTGACATTATAGGATTGGGGAGGGGATGGTGGCAATGGAGGCTGGAAACCATCAATATCTTGAGGAAGAGGTGGTATCTCTGAAGGTAACGGAGGGTGATGAGGTGAGAAGCCTTCCATGAAAGCTTGGTCCTGATCAGGATAATCTGGCAGTTCTCCTGAGGAGATGGAGCTTCTGCCAGGTGACATAGGAGGACGTTCAATGGAATCCTCATCCTCGTCCACATCTTCTTTGCTTAATCCAGTTATCCGAGCTTGGCGCCTTGTAGGAGAGTATATCAATTCACTAGAAGAAATTGATGCTTTATCCGAAGAATCTTCGCTTCTCTTTTTTTTCTGTGCTGGTGAACTAGAAGAACTATCAGAAGATTTTCCATGTGAACGCTTCCTCTTAACTTTGAATTTTGGTGGAGAAGGAGGTTGGGGCTCTTCGTCTGGAAAGTATGGTAACTCATCGGATGATATCGACTCATGACCCGAAGATAGACGCCTCTCTACTTGTGTTGGTTCAGCTATGGGCTTGGGAATGAGATCAGGTGTCTTTACTGGCGAGAAATTCTTGTCTTGTTTTGGCAATTTAGAAAAAGAATGAACTGATGTTTTGTCACTGTCATTAATTCTGCTCTTTCTCCTTCGTTTTTGTTTTCTTACTAACTTTTTCTTACGACGGGAGGAATTCGAGGATGATGAAGATGAGCGAGAACTTGAACGTGAACTTGATCGTGACCTTGAAGATGAAGATGACTGTGATCGTGAGGACGATGAGACAGGGGAAGGAGGTGAAACTGGTGGCTTGTAGACCGATGAGGATCCCTGGTCTGAACCAGGAGATCTATGCTTTCGACTGGAGATACCTTCAATAGGATATGGTGGAGGAACATCATCTCTGATCCGCACTGATGATCTGCTGTGTGAACTTGCTTCAGAATCTGCACCATCATATGGGGTGGTGATTGGCGATTTCACGTGGGTTGGTGTTTTCCCGTCCAGTGTCACAGGAAATCTTGAGCTAGTTGATGAATAATTGCTAGGCCTAATTTCAGGGATTAAAATTACAAGAGTTAATAAAATGCTACAGCATTATCAATTTAAAAAATATATTTTAACTATTTTATTATTACTTCATCTTCACTACTATATTTTTAATTCATTAATGATTTAAGCATTATATTGAATAAATATTTTAATCAGAAATATTGGTGTATATTTGACATGTTTCATATTTTTTAAAGCATTTAAAATTTTTCCTTTTGTCACTAAATATATCAACAATCAATCTCAAAATTATAATTAAATAGTCTATCAAAATATATGAACAAACAGAAGGACTTTTAGGTGCTTTCATTTAGATTAAAATTAAGTTATTTTTTTAGTTTGTTGATAAAAAAGGAAAATTCCTAAAACTATAATAATTGCACTGCTTACTCTACAGGTGTCGTCCATGCAGGATAAACTCCCCGATAAGAACTGTGAGTAAGGGACTGTGTAGATGAACTTCTTCTCCTATCGGTTGCCTCAGGATAGTAACTGCGGGTACCTCGGGCTCTTTTCTCGGCTTCTCCAAAATCCACCAACTCTATTGGCTTTTTGTAAACATTTCTTTCTTTGTCTTCTTTACTCTCCTGAGCAGCCTCATCTGAATCACTTTTGATCTCACCTTCATCTGATGCCTCATCCTCTTTGACATTGGTGCTGTTTTTTGTGGCACAGACCTCACTTGTAGATGGTTCCCTTTTTAAAGTTGCCTTTTCATGATCAGAATCTCTCTCTTCCCCATCTTCTTTATCAACATCTGATGCTGCACTGCTAACACCCAATTCATCAAGTGGAGAATCTTCATCTGACACAGGCTCCAGCTCCAAGTCAGCCATAATGTCCACAGGTTCTTTTGCATTATCTGTGTCCCCTTCAACTAAAGTGGACTCCACTACGCTCTCTTTGGGGTCGTCTATTGCGGTAACCAATGCTGAATTTTTAGTTGCATCACCACTACTAACTTGTGAGGCTTTTTCATCATCCGATAAATCTTTTTGTGATCTGTAAAGTAAAGGTTAACAAAAATGTTTAAACACTTTGTTTAGAGAGCACAGCAGCATGCTAAAATTCACGTTCTACTTAATTGTAGTAACCAAATGTAAAAATTGCTTTAGTTAATTTAGAAATTTTATTCAAAAGACTTAATTCATAATGTTTTGGAGAAAACTGTAAAAGATGTTTTTGTTGTGATGACACTGTTTGAGCATGTGACTTGGCTGAGTTTGGAGACTGCGTGCTGGCTGAGAGATGTGAACCTGTGGGTGTGTTGTGAGGTGAACCTGTGGGTGTGTTGTGAGGTGAACCTGTGGGTGTGTTGTGAGGTGAACCTGTGGGTGTGTTGTGAGGTGAACCTGTGGGTGTGTTGTGAGGTCAACTTGGGGTGGCTATATATGTAAAGCGAATGCAATTAAAGTCAGGAGTTGTTACACAGATCATAGACTGATGTCTTGATTTGCTGTATTGATTCACAGTTGAACTATTACAGAAAGCAGGCAAGAAATATAATAACCTACTTTGAATCAGATCCTGAGACAGGTGGTGTAGTTACTCTTCTATGAATAGTGTGAGACTTGTAAAGATCATCGACCTCATATCTCTGACTTCTACGAGTCTCCAACACTTCAGATGACTTCCTGAAACAAAGTGATTGAGTTTTAATTTTCCTGACCTCAAACTGCATGCAGAGGAATTCATTTTTGTTTCAAGATATGATTTTCAGAAGGTTGAGTTTCCCAACCCATACAAGAGAAGTTACTTGACGTGACCAAGTTGTAGTTACAGACAAAGATCTTAACCTTTGATCCATGGCTTCTTTCAAAAGGTCACCACCACTCTGGCTGCTTCCTAATCTAGATCTGGAAGTGATTCTCGGTGATTCTTCTTGTTCATGTAACTGACCTTCATCTGAATCAGAATCTTGCTTTGATGATGCAACATCCTTATTTGTATCATCATCTGTAACATGTTCAATCACAACATGACTTTGAGTTAAGAGATCAAATTATGGGTTACTGCACAATTGAGCATCATACATCTTCCAAGAAACACATTTGAATTATTTTAAAAACATCTTTGACAACTTTTTTAAAGATTATATTAATGAGACCTGAAATAATCAGAGAAAGTCAAACTTATAAAAAAAAGTGCTGACACATTGAAAGCTTTGTTTTATGTAATATCACCAAAAAGTGGAAGAAGATTCAGCTAAATACAATTCCTATGCTTATGTTCTTAATAAGTTACCACCTTTTGATTCATTTTCTTAGTTAATACAGCCTACATTGCCATTAGATAGCATCACTAGGGTACTATGATTCATAATACATTTTACTTAAACACTCTTAAAGCTTAAAAATTTATTAAAAGAAATGAAGTATCATATATTTTTCCATTGTTAATGACAAGTCAAGTGATGTTGAGAAATTAATTGGTATCAAAACCCAGCTTGTGTTAATGTATGAACTGAACAAACTTGATCAAGCTTTTCTTTTGTTACAAAATACCCTGAAGGAAATGCAACAACTATCTCCATTCCCAATCATTGTAAAATAGTTCAAAATTCTTTTGAGAGGAATGACATAACAGTCCTTTTCTTGACCTTTTTGGCCCTACAGAGAGTACTTACCACAAAAGCAAGTTATAAACCTGTTCACATGTGTGCAATATTCCACAACTCTCAAACCATCACACTTTCAAACTGCGCAGACGCACAGCACCATACTCTTAAAATGATCCTGTTTCTAGTTATGAAACTCGTAAGTCCATTACCACTGTTTCTGCAAATTCACTGCTCACTTTTAAACATATAACTGACTGAGGGATGATTTAGGATATAATATTTAGCTGTTGAAACGCCCTGAGATAATTGGCTCACAGAGTCTAAATTTATGTGTAGGGCAGGGGAATTCATCAAAGAGACTATTAGTATTTGCAAACATATGTAACATATAAGGCTGGTTTTAAAAAAAATGTTTCTACAATCACAAAAACTTGAAGCGGACCAGTGGAGATTCTATCGAACAGTCCTCGTACATACACATACTGCATGATTATATTGTATTGAGAATACATAATGATAAACTAGTAAAATGCAGCCGATGATCAAAATAATACATCATTTATGATGTTACTTCTATATATCCTGGTTTTACCATTAATGTTCAATTCATGTATTTATATATTTAAAGCTGTATATCTTGTTTGGAAATATGTTTACTTTGGAGTATGTTTATTGCTTGAATATATTATTTATTATATTTATTTATATTTAAAAGTGCTTTGGACTATTTAGTTTAGATTCCTGTGCAGACTATTTGAATGTACAATTCATAAAATGTGAAGAATATTAAGCAAACAAAACTCTACTCAAAATTTTTAAGATATGGTGTCACATGCGTCCTAATATGTAGACCTGGACTGCTTGCTACCAGATTCATATAATTTCTAATACAGGGAGTCCTCGGGTTACGCCGGTCCCAACTTACACTATTTTGTGGTTATGAACGCGCCCCCATAAAAATATAAAAAATAATATTACGCATCATTCCGTCTTTTTTAAATCATTTTTTCAAACTCTTTTTTTTCATGCGGAAAGGAATTGTTTTCTCTTTTTTAAATACATTTTTATGTCATTAACTGTTAAATTTTTTATAGCACTGTACGTACCGTGCTTTACAGTGTATATATATATTTTTTTTTAATGTTTCGAGGGCGTGGCGGCCATTTTGGTTGTTTACATCCTCTCTCTCTCGTGTTTTATCTTTTATTTTTTTTAAAAACTTTTTTTTTCATGTGGTAAGGAATGGTTTTCTCTTTTTTAAATACTTTTTTAGGTCATTAACTGTTACATTTTTTATAGCACTGTAAGTACAGTACTTTACAGTATATATTACATATATTTTTTTTTAATATTCCAAATTACACTGAAATTGAGGTTATGACGCTTCTTAAGAACGGATCAATGTCGTAACAAGAGGACCCCCTTTGCACAAGAATAATAGAAATACACAAACTGAAAGAATGCTTTAATGGCGTTCACTTCCTGCTTCTCACAAAAAAATGCTGAAAACTCTAAATGTCAACACACGATCTTACGATGACGTCCACAAAACCACTTTCTTTTGCACACTCTTGCATCAGCTAACCGAAAACGCGACCTCCAACCATTCCACAGCGCGTAGCTCACAACAAAGTTACGAAGGAAAATTGGTCATCCGTGACATATGCCCTCCTTTCCAGAAATTTTTCGAGGTCGACTAATTTCCATTATCTCTACTTATGAACTGAAATTCCCCTTTTCAACTTGATATTTTCTATGGATATCTACCCCCAAATAGTCTAAAACAATAGAAACATTTCTTCATAAACACTTCAGCCCTTACTCTTTAATACATCGGGCATAGTGTTTATAGAAAATCATGATATCAAATCCAAAGATTAATACAAAATTCAAAACATTCTACTACTAAGATAATCACAAATAATGTAAACATGAACATTATGCTTTTTCGAGACAATATTTTGAACTTGGTTTTGTCCTGGGACGAACCGTACACTGCTATAATCCGGACTCGCACAATTACAAATAACTCATAGGCGGGCACTATCCTAAGGGTCCAATAGCAAGGTCTACTTAGGAAATCCGCCTCTACATTATTTCAACGGAAATTCCCTGCACTGTAAAGTTGTAGCTCTGAAGAAACATGGCCTATCTCATAATCCCTGCACTCACGAATCGATCCATGTTAAGATACTTCATGGGCTGGTGGTCAGTTTGTAGACCAAACAGTCTCCCTTAGAGGTAATGTTTAAACTTCTTGACCGCCCACACTATCACTAGGCACTGCCTTTCAATTATTGAATACTTTGTCTCTCTTTCAAAAAAATTCCTGCTGGCGAAGGCAACAGGATGCAATATCCCCTTGTTATCTTCCTGAAGCAAGGTAGCACCAAGCCCACTGTCAGATGCATGGGTCCTTAGAACGAAGGACTTTTATGCATATTAGGGGTGTGTAATAGTGGCCGTGTTGTGACGGCTCTCTTCAAAACGTCACATGCTTCATCCTGGTCTTCCCCCCATTTCACTGTTTGGCTGACCCTTTTTAGTCAAGGAAGTCAGCGGGTACGCGAGGGTTGCATAGTTTGGTAAAAAGTATCTATAGTACCCTGTGAGTTGGAGGAATAATCTTACTTGCCTCTTCGTAGTTGGTCGAGAATGGAATGAGAAAGAAGACAGATGCTCACCGTAATCCACATCTTGGTTTGATTCTTTTTGTGCCCAAACCCCACTCTCTGGCAAGAACACAAAACCTCCAGCTTCTTTGTCACATTCATAATTCTACACAACTCCAACACTGACTACAGAACATTCTTTGAATTTTCTTTAGTTTCACTATGATTCACATTCAGCTGCTTTTTCCCTGATGTGACCTCAAATGGCGACCCATCTACCTCATTTTTACCATATGCTGGTGTTGTCAACATCACCCCATTTTGCCATATTCTCTGACCCGATCGGGTCTTTAGTTCCTCAACGTTTCTCCCATTCCTGTCATCTTCACTACAACTGTCATTTTGTGTTGCACAAGGCTGGTGATTAAAGCTTCTATTCTGTGCCTCCTGGAATAATCCAGCAACTCTGGCAATTTCCTCTTAGCTGTCAATACTTCACTCCTTTAAATAAATAGCCAAATCTTCAGCACACACGTTCATAAATTGTTCCTTCACTATCAGGTCTCTAAGACCGTCAAATGTTTTGTCGGTGTCCGACAAGCTAAACCATTTCATTAAATATTCCTTGATTCTTCCTATGAAAACAGATGGAAATTCATCTGCTAGAGGCTTGCTCTCTCTGAGTAGATTCCTGTACCCCTCCTTAGGGAGTTTATACCACTTTAGGAGCACTTCCTTCAAATTCTTATATATCAATGCATGCATCTTTGTATGGCATTCAAGAATACACTTCCAAGGCTCGTTCAGACAGAAGCGCGCTGATAGACAAAGCCCAGTCACTTTCTGGCCATTTGCTGGTCCTAGTGAAATTTTCAAACCTTGTTAAGTATCTATCCAGCTGGTTGACCCCATCTATGAATCGTGAAAGCTTGGGCTGTCTGGGCCTGTTATCGGTCCCATTTGGCTTTCCTCCATTGGCAGCTTCTAATCTCATAGCCTCCAGCCATGCCTCTCTCTCGGCTGTCCTATCTGACCTCTTGGCCGTCTCTCTCTCAGCATCTCTCGCTCGTTGTATCTCTCTCTCCATGTATGCTCTCCTTTCTTCACCTCTGAGTTGCGGTGCATCCACCAGCGCTATTATCTCCTCTAGAGTTGTGACTGCCATTATTGTTGTTTCAGCAGTGTCTGTGTATTCTGTGTAATCTCGGACGAGCCCCCAGAAATGTCACAAGCGTCCTAATATGTAGATCTGGACTGCTTGATACCAGATTCATATAATTTCTAATACACAAGAATAACAGAAATCCACTAACTGAAAGAATGCTTTAATGGCGTTCACTTCCTGCCTCTCACAAATAAAATGCTGAAAACTTTCTATTCGTAAGCACACATTCTTACTATGACATCGACAAAACCACTCCAATTTCTTTAGCTCACTTTCGCATCGACTAACCAAAAACACGACCTCCAAACACTCCACAGCGCGTAGCTCATAACAAAGTTACCAAGGAAAATTGGTCATCCGTGACATTTGGTACATTAGCCAACCTGTGTGGTTATCTCCAGAATCCAGATCTTCATCTGATGAGACCTGCTCCATTTCAACGGCCATTTTCTGATCATCTGATTTATCAGACATAGATTTGTCAGATATGTCACTGTAAGGGGACGGGCACTGCAATGTCAGATCATCCATCTTGTCTGCATCTACAACCACCTCAACCGTGTCTCCCACAGTTTCAACTATACACTCCTATGAAATTCATTTTTTTTAAAGCAATAATTAGTTAAATGAGCTGGAGTAATGTATAAACACAGCACTCTATACATACACAATATTGATCAAGATACACAAAATTAAAGAATTTCCAGGTAAAATAAGTTAAATTTAAACAATATTTTTTTGTCAAGAAAAATCCATTAAGAAAGTTTTTAACATTTTGACAAGATGAAAATATTTACATCTGTGATAATAAAAAAGAAAAGTGGTTGCAAAGAATACCTGGTCAACTGTCATCTCAACTACTTCCAAGCCACCATCAAAAGTTACTATTTCTTGGGATGCCAAGACTGGCTCTGTGTAGCTTTGATTTAAAGTCTTGCGTTCTGAGAAGATACTAGTGAATTCATCCGAAGTGTACCTGCGATTGCGTGTCCTTTGGCGGCGCAAGGCTGCTTTTCTTTCTAAGACCTAAAAATGTCCACATTAAAATACATGTAAAAGAACTTGTAAGTTTAAAATTAAAATGGTCTAGTCTGCCATAACCTTTGTTAATCTGAACAATTATATATTAGTCTAATAAATCTTTAAATGCACTGGTCTATTCAAAGTGCATTTTAGTCAGTGTTGACTTAAAAACTAGCATTAGGGATTATCTGCATCATTGCCTGTATGTAACATGATCTCTACATAAATAGCTAATGGCGTAATACGGTAAAAATGACTGATAATATTCTTGGCACAGCTAAAGAAAATCAAAAGTAGCTTTAAGAACATTTTAGTCAGTATTTGAGCATAATGGAGACTCAGTGGTGACAGAAAGAACTTTTAACAACAAAAAAATGAACAAAAGGCGCTTGTTTGGGTTTCATAACCAATACAGACAATGTGAATGCAATTATATTGGAGCTTCATTTTTATAATTGATAAAAAGAAAGAAACCTTTTGCTGGTGAAGTTGTTCTTTAATTTCAGCCTTGTTTCTACGCTTTCGGGTTGAGATCTTAACAGGGGAGTCTTGATCCGCAGTTGTTGAAGTTGTGCTTGTGTTGGCATCTTCACCTACTGACACATCTAGAATCAAAGGAAGAAAATCAAATAAAAATGTCTTCAAAATTCAATATTGTTTTTCATACAAGGAAGTCAAAATGATAGTTGTATGTCCTTATAATGAAATTTTATTTCTGTTACTTATTGTGCATCAAAGGTATAGCCAGTTTGTTTCTAAATAATAGTAAATGCCAACATTTAAACCAACTAATATCCACTTTTCTCTCTTGCTTAAAAAAGTGTCTCTTAAATAAGTATGAGAGTTAAAATTACCAGCAATGTTCTGAGAAATAGGCTCTTCCTGAGATTCTGATTTAATTTCTTCTTTTTGCTTCTTTTTGTCTTCTTTCAAGCGTGCTTTTTCTTCTTCTCTCTCTTTTCTCTTTGCTTCTATCTCAGCTCTACGCTGCTGGCGCTTTAAATATCTCTCTTCCTTTTCTTTGGCCTGAAAATGTTTACATTCTTAATTAGAAAGGAATAATTTTAAATGCTCCCACAAATAATACAACTTTGCTTATGATTCTGTAGGATTTAAAAACTGATTTCCTCATGATTTTGATTAAGATTGAAAAATAACCTATAAACTGTGAAAAAAGTACTTCAAATTTTTATGTTGGTACCATTGAAAATAATTACAATAATTGATAATTTATATAGCGCAATACCCCAGCAAAAAACTGGGCTCACAGTGCTTTACTGAAAAATAGTAACATACGTAAGTAACATTCATTCAATGTAAAACATTCATATCCTACATACAACATATGACATATGGTGCATATAAGCTACGTTTATCATTCAAAGAAATATTTTGATTGCTGCTTAATTAATTTCGAAAGTAAAGTTTGAAGAGATGTGTTGTAGTGCAGTCTTGAAGGCCTTAATAGTTGAAAGACTGTGAATGTGTAATATTAGAGAATTCCATTGTTTGGGGACACAAAAAGAGAAAGAGCTTTCACCAAATGTTTTAGTCTTAGGAACAGAGAAAATACACGTGTCTGCAAAAAAGTCTAGCTGACGAGTGGGTGAGTAGACACAGAGCGAGTGGGTGAGTAGACACAGAGCGAGTGGGTGAGTAGACACAGAGCGAGTGGGTGAGTAGACACAGAGCGAGTGGGTGAGTAGACACAGAGCGAGTGGGTGAGTAGACACAGAGAAGTTCAGTAAGGTAGGAATGGAGAACAGAAAGTTTTTAATCAATTTGTGCTTGTATAGGGAGCCAATGAAGTGAAAAAAGAAGGGGAGTAGTATGGTCAGGTTGTTTTTTTTCCCCAATTACCTTAAACATAAAAAAATGTATTTAAAACAAATATTTTTAAATGAAATTTCACTAGTCACTAATGAAGATTGAAAGAATTTAAATTTAAAGAATATTTGAAAATGTTATTAAAAACTAATTAAAATATACAGAAAATATATTAAAAATAAATTCTATTTGATTTATAAATAACTTTAATAGTTGTGTTATGTACATTGCTTTATAAATTAATCAGATGATTAGTCTTTCAATTCCACCAACTAACAGATAAAGTGAGTGTGCTTACAATTCTAGCCTTCCTTTCCTCCCTCGTTTCTTCTTCATCACTGTCACTATAATTGTATTGCAGTGATACCAATTTTCTGGGTTTTACAACTTCAGCACTTTTAACTTTAACCACATTATCAGTTGGTTTGCTGGGGCGCACTGAAAAAAAGGAATAATATAACCTCATAAAAAATTTTTTTTTGATTTTCAAAGTAATTTCGGACATAAGTTAAATATATTAGCCCTTAGAAAGTAAATTCATGGTGTAAAGTTAAGAAAATAACACACCCTTATCTCAAAAAAATATTCCTTTGTTTTTAAAGAAATGCAAATTTTGGGGAAAAATAATTATGATTTCTTACTTTTTGTCTTTTTAAAACTATACTTAACAATTGTTATCTTATCTTATCTGTTACAGAAACTCCTTCTATTCAGAAGATTATTGCATTCTATGCTTATCTTATTTGAAATCTAAAGTTAATACTATTGATTAGTAACCTTCACAAATATAAGTTTCAGCAACTGTAGCAGTATGATGATCATCAGAAAGAATGGGTTCTTCAGTCTCTAGTTTTTGTACATCTCCATTTTTTGTAGAGTTTATTGTTTGTTCCTCTATTGACTTATCCTCTTCAGCAGCATTATCTTCTTGAACAGATTTACCCTCAAGCTCTGTAGGCTGCTCTACTACAGATAAAATAGAATATTTGATTTAATTTGTTGTATTTGAATTATTTGAACTTGATTTGTCAACTTAATGAAAATACAGTCGAACCCACTTAACTCGAGCTCGGTTAACTCGCCCACCCCATTATGTCGACGTTTTTTTATTGGAACCGCCCAATTCTCTCTTTGTCTTAGCATTTTCTCGCCGTTTAATTCGATTTTTTTAGTCGCCGAAACCTCATAACACGAGCACAAAAAAGGGTCAAATTTGCCACTTAACGTTGGTTATCTCGATCCCCATGACCAATCGCCAGCTTTTGAAAATGTTAGCTATGATTTTTTTATAACCAAGGGAAGGGACCAATTTTCTGCCTCACCAGGGTCTGCTGGTGACGTCACAGCCCGCTTGCTCAGCGCTGTTACTTCTGGTACTATGCTTCGGTAACTAAGCGAATACATTTTTTTTTAAAAAATTGGTCACTAGCGAACTCCACAAACAGTGATGACGTGTATTTTTATATTTTAGACCAGAATATTATTAGGGGTCTACCGATATGCCTTTTTGCCGATATTGCCGATACCGATATTACCGATATTTTTTTTGCCGATATGAGTGCCGATATGAGTATTTGTTAGGACAAAAACCAGCGGTCATATTTAATGACGTCATACTTAAATTTATCACTCGTAATTATTTATGTTTAATATTAGGGGTCTACCGATACGCATTTTTGCCGATATTACCGATATTTTTTTCCGATATGAGTGCCGATAGGGTATTTGTTAGGACAAAAACCAGCGGTCTTATTTGATGACATCATTCTTAAATTCATCACTCCTAATTATTTATATTTAATAATTATATTAGGGGTCTACCGATAAGCATTTTTGCCGATATTACCAATATTTTTTTCCGATATGAGTGCCGATATGAGTATTTGTTAGGATAAAAATAACAGCGGTCATATTTGATGACGTCATTCTTAAATTTATCACTCGTAATTATTTATATTTTATAATTAAGGGGTCTACCGATATCCAGTTTTGCCGAAATTACCGATTTTTTTCCCGAAACGAAGTTTCCGATGTGTTTACAAGTTCCAGTTCATGGCCTACATAGAACTCATAACAAAACGAACCGTCCTTTATAAAAATGTACAAGCATATTAGGCACTCCTTTTGAAACTTCAACCTTGACTCATAATTATTAATTCTAACCAATAGTTTAATGGCTTTTGCACACGGCCACCTTTTATGAATGAAACAATGAGAACAAAGTACAATAGTAATAGAGTGAAAATGAGGCTGAAGCTTGAATGGTTGCCAATGACAACAAGTCTTCACACGGTACATTTTGTTATTCCATACGAAACGAAATGTTTTAGACATCTGCGATTCTGCATGCATCTTTGCTATTAGAGCAATTACGTGAACATAATGTTTACATGTTATACATTTATTAGAGCAATTACGGTATACTTGGCATCGGCATGAATGTATTTACACAGTATTTCTGAGTATACGAAAATCGGCCGATACCTAAACAATATCAAAGCACATGGCACACTGTATCGTGGCTGAACATATTAATACTAGGACTCTATTGACTATTTCAATACCGGTATCGGGGTCGATATATTAATTTGACGAGATATTGTAAATCTAAATGATCGTTTTTTTGTTTCCGTTTTTTTTTGGGGGGCGGGGTCAAAATGTCACTTATTATGAAATATCGGTGACGTCAATATCGGGACCTTTACATGCTACCGATACCGATATTGCCGATATCCAGATATCGGTGCCGATATATCGGCCAGCCGATATATCGGTAGACCCCTAAATATTATTATTATTAAGAAAACGCTTTGATTTTGATGTCACGTTCGCTTGCGTGTTGGCTCTGGTATTCTGCCGTAACACAACAAAAAATTAACTCCGGGTAATAAGCTAATATACCAACTAAGATCTGATAAAACGGAGTAAACAATCATAATAAGATGGAATTTATTTAAATACCATATTATGTTTCACTCGTCAACTTGCCAGAATTATTGAATTTCGCCGCGCACACGACGATCCGCCCCCCCCCCAATAGGGTGGGGTTTAGGTGGGGTTGAGCTACACTGGCCATTTACCAAGGCATGCTCTGACTCAATTTAAAAAGAAAAATGTTCCTTCCCCCAACCCACAGTAGATGTATAACAGTGGGGGAGGGGAGGGAAGGTGCCTATTCTCGCGGTCTTATATTGGTATGTCAAAGCAAGAGGCTTCCTTTTATATAAACATAAAAGACCTTTCAAGCCTTCTAGCCTCCCCCCCCCACCACCCTCATTATCCCTAACTAGTAAACTCCGTAACTTGTCTCCCCCCCCCGTCCCTTTGAGTTCACTTAGAGCGGTCCGACTGTAATAATAGCCGTGACCTTTGACCGTGGTTCACATGAAGCTCTCGTACAGTGCCTCGACAACTAAGCAAATTAAAATAAAAATTTTAAAAAAGCATTCCTTAGCCATTTTTAAAGATGAGTGTAAGCGGTCGTTCGATACGGTAAACACTAGTCCTAGCGTAATAGTAGTCAATTATTAACAAATATATTTATTTGAATATTGATTGTTTTCCTTGGTCCTTATACAAATAAATGCCTTGGTATTTATTAGTAATAAACTTACGCTAAGATTATGACTTTAATTATAATTAACTCATTAGTATTAGTAGTAAATAGCATGAAATAATAAAGTTCAAGGACGAACGAGCAAATGAACTAGAACTAGAGCGTCAGTCAGAGCCGAGTCACTAATTCATTTACATAAATCATACTCGCAAGGACGTTCCATTTCGCATAATATAATATATCACATAATTTAACATTATATTGATATTTCGTATATTCCGATAAGACCGATACGATTCTGATTAATCGTCCCATCACTAATTAACGCACAACACGTATATAAAGAAATTTCAAGCGCATGTTAATATTTTGCCGCCATATTGGTTTTCGTTTTAACTCGATCATCGATTATCTTGATGCCATTTTTCATACCCCAACGTCGTCGACTTAACCGATTTCGACTGTATATGAAAAAGTGTTTTTGAAAGTTGAGATAATTTGAATTTGATTTTTTTTTAAAACTAATCTAGAGGAAACTTAAATATAAGAAATAATAGGGATTGCATAATGAGAGATTATACCTTTACATTGTATTTCTGTTTCCTCTGCTGCTTCTCCCAAATCGTCTTTATCTTTTTCACTCTCACTTTCCCCTGATGAAAGGTCTTCAAATGATGAGATATCACTAGTATGTATAGAGCTGACTGTAACATCAGAAAGTACTCCAATGTCCTTGTCAACATCCCATGCAAAGTTGTATCTATTAAAATAGTGTAATAAGAGCAATGGCAATAATGTATGTTGATTTGTATCTTTTTTAAATACCACACATAATTAAGACACAATTACAGTTTTGAAAGCACTTTGCATCTTTTAAAAGGAGCTAACAAAAATAAATATTTCTTTAAATTTAAAAACATAAAAAATAAGAAAAAATGTAATTAGCATGGTAAATTGCATATCCTGTGACAAAATGTATTTTTGATGTTTAAAAAAAAATATCTTAGCTTTTAGCAGCTCTAACACAAAAATATAACATTTCAAAAGAATGTAAGTTTATTTAAGTTTAAGACTTATTCATTCATTAGAATTCATTGATTTTATAAGGATAATCTTGATGTTAAAAATTTCCATATTTTGGAAGTCGAACTATGTCTTCTTATCTCTCAAGAGCACTGTCAATCTGTTGAAAAACTTCATATGACCACTACATCTTGACTATGATTCTTAAATTATTCTTTTCATTTAAATTCTTAAAACTTTAAAACAAATTAAATTGAAAAACATTTTTTAATAAAAATTTCCTTGTATGAATGAAAATAAAATATATTCATAAGTTGTATGTTTCTTTTTAACCTAAAAATAAAAAAAGCCAGCTTAGGTGAAACATTTAACAAATTTCAAACCATAGATCAGATAACTTAATTTTAATATAACTCTGGCCAAGCTTGCGCTTCTTTTAATATTTTAATTACATGTATTACAATTTCTCAGTTTAAATTATAATCACTATTATTAAAAGTTTGGAAATGCCAATCCTTCCTACAAAACTTTGTTAAAACTAAATTGCCTAAATCAGAGTCTTTGTCAATTTTCCCTTTAACTCAATAGCTTGAGAAAAATCCATCACCAAAACTTTCAACAGAATAGTATAAAGTATAACATTTTGTAACCAATAATCACTTTCAAAAACTTCTGTAAAAAATTATAACAATTGTAATTTTTTAAAATAATAATTATGAAAACCAAAATATTAACTGTACTCAATGCAATAAGAATTTTATAGTTTATTAGAATTAAATTTATTGCTCAACAAGATCAAATTTTGAAAAAGCCAAAACATATTTGAAACAATCCCTGCCAGGCCACAGAAACGTCGGCATACAAGGTTGAAAAATTAGCAAGCATTGATAAGTGAAATTTCTTTTCTCACGAAGAACTCCCATTTATGTGATGAGGACTGCAAAAAGAAATAAAGCTCCAATAAAGTAGGATAATAAACAAAAAAGCAAGCTGATTATCATTAATGTTTTCCACTGGAATACAGTAACAATTAAAGAAAAATTGTGCATCCTATATTTTGTGGATTCCCCCCCCCCACCCCAACCGAAGCTGATGACTGCCTAGCGTTCTTTGTTGAGAATTTTCAAGATTCATTTTGCTTCCCTATAGCAATTGCTCTGTTAGATGAATGAGATAATTCCATCCAGCTGATAAAATAGGCCAGAGAATATCAAAATGAAAGTTTGTGAAAGCAAAAAGTACACAATTCAGTTACAAAAAAAAATAATATTATTTGAATGTTTTCTAAGTTATTTAAGTCTAGTTCTAATTTTATAATTTCAATTGTCTTCTAAATAACTAAGAATTATTAAAAAGTTTAAATAAACCAGATCAATAATCTTTTACATTTTTTGGGCAAAATTAATTATATTGATTCATAAATTATAAGACAGGTCACAGGCAATGTTCCCTTTAAGGTTCATTTCGCAGTGTGCAAAGTATAAAAACTCATGTGCAAAGTTGCACAGGATCCATTTTTTGTGCAATAGCCTATATTACAAAATATTCTGCATGGTAATTCTAAGCTGCTGCGTGGCGTCTGTAAGACATCTGAGCGGCCGCGCAGCTTAAAGTGAACATTGGTCACAGGTTTCTGCACAGACTTCAGAACATATCTAGACCCCAGCTGATCCGGGTGTTTTCCCTTTCCTTCCTATTATTACTGATGTGGTTTCTTTTCTTTTTTTCCATCGCATCCTGAAAGAAGATCTCGGCTACATAAAAAAATCTGCCAGTTGGATCCACCACCATCTGACAAATTAGCGCAAGTCTATGCATGCTACATGGTTTGATGAATTTTTTAAGCATTTCAAGCATTGTAAGGCTTCTTCCTACCAGCTTCTTCAACTTCGATTTCTGAAACAAAAAAAAAGTCCTTGGGTCTGCACAGGAAAGAGAGCATCTGGCCTGGTGAAAGACTAGGACAAAAAACCCATGTTTGTCATGCTCTTTAACAAAAAACCAAAGGAGAATATGACTGCTTCCTGTTATTGTGAGAAGTGTCAGCCTCAAATTTTTAAAATAGAATTTGTAGGTGTCACATCAGAGTACTTGTTAAGAGGCAGTGGTTCCTCAAAATACCACAGTCCACAAGCAACGTCAACTAAACATTCCCTGGAAGTATTAGGCCTCATTATTTTAACCCCACTACACTACTCCCTTGACCTGACTATATGCCACATTTGTCTATTTACAAAACTTATGGAGCCCCTTAGAGGCTACAAATTCAAAACCAGGGATCAGTTTGTTACTGCGGTTTTGGGGAGCTTATAAGTTGCACCACTGAGGATTTCAAGGCCTGATATGAAATATGGATCAAAAGACCAAAAAGTGTGTGTCAGTTGGTGGCAATTATATTGAAAAGGTGTTTCGGTAGCCTTTGTGAACTGCTGAACATGAGAAAAATCATGGATGTTTACACATTGTAAGTCTACATAGAAACATGCAACACCCTTGTACTTAATTTGCGCTAAATTTTCTTTTTATTTTCTTTAAAACATTTTTAAAGATGAAAAGTTTGTCTTTTCAAGAAAGCTTTTTAATAACCTTATACAACTTATTTACTTATGAAATTATTCAAACATTTTTAGAATGTTTTTAACAAAATATTGTAGTTCTTCTGTCAATAAAGGTACAGTTACCATTTTTCAAAATATCATAAGTTAAATCCATTTAATGAACACATATGTTACCAGCAATGTGTAAAATGCAGGCACTCATAAAGCCTGCATTTCACATGCTGCCTGTAATTTATTTAATCTTTATCAATGTTTTTATTTATTCAAATTTTATTCTTATTTAGTATTTAAAATCATAAAGTTCAATACAGTAGATATACCCACCCAAATGAGGCTGAATTTTATTTCTAAGGGAAAGCAATTCCAAAGCAATTTAGAGGAGAAATTGCAATACACCTCAGTGCTATTTTACATTAAGTCTGATGATTCAATAATTTTTCAATTTTTTAATTATCTTCTTCAAGTAATTTAATGCTATTTTTAATATAATTGTCTCATTTAACTCTTTAAGCTTCGCATCAAAGGTGGATTGTGAAATAATTTTGATTTTTACCTTTTTCCTGGTTGACTTGTGGGTGGCTGTTCTTCTTCCCCCTTGTCAGAGTCATCAGATAGTACAATACCCTGTTTGTGTTTGTCCTCTGTTTCAGCACAATCAATCAACATATTAAATGACTCCTCATCATCAGAGACATCTTCAGCAGCATCAAATACATCCATTAAATTATGTTTAGGAGGCAGTGGGTCTTCTTGAGCGCTCTCTACTGCTTTTCTTCTCTCTTCTTTTTCTCTTTCTGCTTTTAATCTTTCAAATTCTTTCATTCTTTCTTTGCGCTTGGCAGCTCGAATTTCATGTTTAGTCAACGGTACACCAGACTCAGCCATCATAGCCTCAGCTAAAACGCGAGGAGAAAACATTGTCGCAAGATCTGCACCTGGTGTTCCTTGGGCATTGTTGACAGTTTTTGTTATAAATGCAGCAGCCGTCTTAAATACTGCTATTTTCTCAGGAGTAAGTTCATCTTTAGATACTTTTGATAAGGTATGGGAAATCAATGCTGGTATATTGGGAGTTGTTGGCACATTTGGGCGAAGCATAGGTGACACGGGAGGCGCCATTGTTGCACCTGGTGGTAAAACTGGTACTGTTCCGGGTGGAGGTGGAACAGAACCAGGAGGTGGTGGACGAATTATAGGCCCAACAGGAGTTGTATGGAGGCCTGGAGGCACTACTGGACTTGACTGGAGTGATAATCCAGGAACTCCAGGAGATGATCCAATACTTGATGAAGAAGTAAGAAGTGGAGTGTTTGACAGGCCAGGTGGTGGCTTACTGAAGTCAGGCGTTGACTGATTAGCCATAGGAGATGTGCCGAGAGCTGATGACGAATTTAGGCCACCAACTCCTGGTGAAAACCCTCCAGCACCAAAAGCTGGAATCATTGGCTGGCCAGGTATCATTGGGTTCATTGTTTGATTGAAACCCTCCATGCCAGGTAACCCTGGACCCCAAGGACCCATAAAAGAAAAGGGCTGCATCATACTCCCAAATCCCATGCCTTGACGATTAAATGGTCCTCCAGTGACAGGATTTGTCCCCCCTGGTCCAGGCATTCCAGATACAGAAGATCCCATAAAGTTACCCGAATTCTGAGACCATGGCAGGTCCCCAGGTGTTGGAAGTATGCCTGGATTAAAAGTATCTTCTGAAAATAAAATTTGAACAAAATTTATTATAGTTTAATAACAATAACACAAATATGTTTTAAACATTCCATATAAAAAACTTTCAAATATTTCTAAGTAAACAAATAACTAAAAATTTTGACCTGTGTTTTATTTTTTACGTTGGATTGTTTAAATTGTAAGTTCTTCAATTAAGCCTTAAAAAAATTAAAATATCATTTTTAAAGTCTTATTTTGTTAACAAATTCTCTTTATTTGCTTGAAACACTTTTCCAAATACTTATATATAATATCTAGAGTAACACATTTCATGAACAAATTTTAATAACTAACTTTAACAGTTCAAACTACTTTTCATTCTCAAAATCAAAGATTATTTAAAAGCAAATATTTTTATGGAACTAGAAAAACAATATACAAAAAAGTCACCAGATATTTTTAATGTTAAAAAATTAACTAAGAGTTGCAAGTGCAAACTACTTAGTCTTTACTAAGCAGCATTTTTAATTTTGTTAAATACAATTTTTTTTAGAATTCAGCTATACCTGCTTTGACATTTTGGTTAATTAAATTTTGCAAATGTTGTTGTTGAAGTTGCTGTTGTTGCACCATTAACCGCTGCTGTTCTTGTTTTCGTCTCTGCTGCTCCTCTTGACGAGCTTTAAGATCTATTCCCAGGTGATCACAAACAGCTTCATCTATTTTTGGTTTTATGCCCTAAATTGTTAAAATATAAATTAAGAAATTTTCAAATGCTTAAATAACAATAAAACTTTGCAGTGCTGTAACTTTTTTTCAAATTTTAGAGGAGGAACTGAAAAAATAATAACTTTTGAAATACAAGGTTAAATTATATGACTGATGATGTTATTTTCCATAATGAGATTTTAATAACATTAGGTTTGAAATAAATTTAAAAAATTTAAGTCCTTGTTAAAAATTGACATATGAGAGATTTAGAGATATATTATTTTTGTAATTTAGCTATTGGATTTACAAAACAAGTACATGTACATAAAATCATGCACAAAAATAGTGGAATATAATTTTTAAGTTGACTTTGTAACACTGACTAAGATATATCTGCTGATTTAACCATGAATTTTATTGTCATGCAAGCTCCAAAGTTTACTTTGATATTTATTTACACATTTTCCATGTTCATATTATATTAAGAAAGTATTTGGATATGATATTATCTATTTAAAAATGGTCTATACAATTTAATTGTAAAAATAAAGATATAGTGTATAATGAATTTTGTTGTAAATTTGTAACTTCTTTATACAGTGGAACCTTACTACAGTTGAAACCAGTTAAGTCGAGCGTTGGGTTATAACAAATGGCGTCGAGATAACCGATGATCGAGTTAAAACGAAAACCAATATGGCGGCAAAATATTAACATGTGCTTGAAATTTCTTTATGTACATGATGTGCGTTAATTAGTGATGGGACGATTAATCGGAACCCTAATATTTCTTCACTCTTTCCTAAGGTTGTAATGACCATTCGTTTTTAAGGACCGTTTAAATATAACCATGGTTCCCACTCAGGAAAACGGGAAAAAGTTGGGAATTATTTTAAAAAATTTCTCTGCCTTCAAAGTCGGGAAAAGTTATGACTAGTCGGGAATTTTTATATATATATATTTTTATGCCGAAGTAAAGGACTTTGATTACGTCTCTGTGGTCATGTTTCGATTCCATTTAATAAAAAATTATTTTTTTTAAGTTACCAGTTTATAATTGTCTGCGCATGCGTTAAAAGGTCAAATTTTTTCGCCTTGCCTCGTCTCAAGGCGCGTGTGGCGTGGCATGTCACAGCCGCTCGCGTTTGCAATATCCGTTGAATCAGCGAATTTAAAAAAAAAGATAAACATATCTATATGGTAATTTTAAGTTTAATGCTTTTGACGTGCAGGATATCTGTCACTATCAGACCGCTCTCGAATTTCCTCAGTCAATCAAACTTGTATTTTAATATAAATAAAACTATTACGGCCTTGACCGTTGATCACAGCACGCTGGGTGTTAGACCTCGGCCGGCAACTAAGTCTAAGCGAATTTTTTTTAAAATCATTCCTTATCAGAATTCGACCTACAAAAGTGATGACGTGTATATTATATATATATACTGGAATATTAAGAAAATGATTTGATTTCACCGTCACGTGCATGTTAGTCACGTATCTTACTGGTTACAAAGCAACAAAAAACTTTTAAAAGAATAATAATTTTTTTATTTAATTAAATAAAAACCACCGTCGATTCTCGATACAAACCTTTATTTTCATTTCTAAAGATATTCATTTATCTTAAAAAATAAAATGATTAATGCATCAGAAAATGAATTAAGTTTAATAATAATATAACATGCACTGCGAAATAATGACGGATTAAAGACCGCTAATGCGATTTTCGAGCACCTCGGGTGAATACATACTCAAACTAATTCACACATGGATTGAAAGTGAAAGAAGATAATAACATCCGGTAATTTTTATTGAAATCTCGTAGAATCACACAATAGCCGGCAGTCTCGAAGAAAGCGAGATGTCAACACTGTTTTGAACTAAAAATGCCAAAGTGCATTGCTAGGCGAACATTCAAGGATCGAGCTAACCAACGTTAAGTTAATAAAGTAATGGGGGTGAGACTTCAATCAGGCTTTAAAATAGGTAAATTTATAATATAAAAACATCATCACAACATCAGAGCCAAGGAAATATTTTTGAAAAACCGCACGATCCTCCTCGCGGACCCTGAGACAAACAAAATATTTTCCACCCCACCCCTCATTGTATTCAGGAGGGACAAAAATCTGCGAGACCTATTGGTTCGTAGCCGTCTGCTTATTTCGTCCTCCCATCTGGGCACCAAGCCATGTGGTCGTAATTGCTGCAAGACATGTCCCTTTGTTACCCAGATTGTCTTCCCTAAGGGGATATTCAAGATTAGGAATGGCTATCTTTGTACCAGCCGCAATGTGGTCTACACCATTGTGTGTAAGCGCTGTCCTTTGAAGTACATTGGTGAGACGGGGAGGTTACTCTCGTGCCGTATCGCTGAGCATGTACGTGCCATTAAACAAGACAAACAGTGTCCTGTCTCCCGACACTTCAGTCTACGTGACCACAAGGGCGTCGATGACATGTCTGTCACCGCCTTGGTTTCTTGTACAAACACACCCGGCCGGGTCAGTCTGGAGAATAGACTAATCCATGAGTATGGGACTCTTACACCACATGGGATCAACGTTGTGTTCGCACTGACAAGCTGATTGATTGGCCACACCCACCCTATCCTTTCCTATATAAGCTCTTACTTTTCTCTCCTTACTTTATCCCTACTGGACTGCTTGGATTTCACCGCAGCTAAGTGTTTTTTAAAATTATTATTTCGTTTTATTCGTTTCATTTGTGTACTATTTGTCCGTTGAGGAAGGCTCTTTGCCGAAACGTTCGCTGTTGTGTTTCGTCTTGTCAACCCTACTAATACCCTGTTTTTATATTATAAATTTACCAACGTTAAGTTGCAAATTTGGCCCTCTTTTGTGCTCGAGGTATTAGGTTTCGGCGACTTAAAAAATCGAATTAACCGATGAAAAAATGCTAAGACAAAGAGAGAATTTGGCGGTTCCAATAAAAAACGTCGAGTTAGTAAGATGGTCCAGTTAACTGAGCTCGAGTTAAGTGGGTTCGACTGTATTCTTACAAAATCTGTTCTAGGAATCAGTTTGAATGGCGATTTGTATGAATGGTGAATCATTTTTTCACATAAGATATGATGTAAATTGGATTAATCTGTTCTAGACCTACAGATGATTGCTTATTTAAACCTTTGTGACCTGTTCTCAGCAAGAACAGTCACTCCTTTTGCAACATTAGCCTCTTTTTTTTTAATTATGTATTTATTTTTTTCAGTATAAATGATATGGTTGATTTTGCCATGCCATACTGAGTTGCCAGGTCAGTGACGCAGAGTACAACTTTCAAACTTTGTAACAAGTTCTTTTTTTCAATTCCACTGTCATTCTCACTGCTTTCTTTTTAGGCTTGTTGAATCGCTAATCATTTTTGGACAAATGGCTGCACTATTTTTAATAAATATTACAAAACTTAACAATAACATAGCAATAAGTTTCACGAAGCTTGCGTGGATGATGCACTGCATACGGATGCTAGCACAAAACAGCTGAAGCAACAGCACAGCGTTCCAATAACAAGGCAACGCTGTCCATAAAGTGGTGCAAGCGCACCAATGATGAGTTGAATTTTACTTGAACAAGTTGGACAAATAACGATTTGTACAAATACAGAGATGGATGAATTGGTCACATAATTTATTTTCAAAAAAGGGAGTTAAAGGATAATTTTATTTTTATTAATGCTTTTAAAAATGAGACATTTGATGACTTTCATTTATTACATCATTCATATTCAAAAATATCTGACACATTAAAAAAAAATGTTTATAAGAGGTGGGAGACAGAAAAGTCAAACTCTTTAATGAAAATGATGTTAAGGATTCTGTAATTACGTTTCATTTAATAAATTATATATCTATTGAATTGAGCATTATGAGCACAAAAAGCTAAATTTAAATAAAGCAATTAAATTAAGGGTCACAATAATTTTCTAATTCAAACATTCTTTTTTAAATAAAGAACTTCACATACTTGAAAAATGAGGACATATTATAATTTTTTTACTTACCAGCAAAATCTTAGGGTTCACTACTTGTTCAATAATACGATCAACTCCTATACTCATAACACCAGAGCTGAAGAAATGCATTTTATATAGTGTTTGATATAACTAAATTAGTTTTAACACCAGCAGATGGAAATAATAGTGCTACACACACACACAAATAAAAGAAAATTAATTACTTAAAAAATAAATTAACTAAATTAATTAATAAGGTAAACACTTAATTAGTTTGCCTCTCGGGAGGCTGAAGGTAAATGCACATTTAACACAATGATAAAAAATTGACCAAAAATGTTCACGATAATTCATTAGTATTCAAACTTATATTTGAATTTCGTGAAACTAAAGTCAAACAATCATATTTTTGTTTTATTTCTGCATTTTACACACCAAAAACTGAACAGATTTGGCTGACGAAGGATTAAAATCATACTTATTCAATTGCCGTCGAAGTGTTTCCCTCAGTTGATTCTTGTTTACATTTGAAGTCCATTTTTGACTATTTAGAAATCTCTCCACAAATTTTTCTACTCTCTGTATTAAATTGTGGTAGGCAGGCTTAAAAAAAGAAAGAAAGAAGTTACAGATAAATTTATCTTTTAATCTTGATGAAACATGTTTTAAAGTTTTAAATAGCCTACATTTTAAGTTGAAATTTTGTATTTGGACATTTTTGATGTGCAATTTCAGAGAATGTCATAAATATACACCATATATTCACTGCTGACTATGCTTTGTTGATAAATGCAATAGATATGCTGCATACAATTTATCATTGATCATCATTTAGCAAGGCAAGACACTCAAAAAAGCTGAAAATGGTGCAAAATATACCTAATGATTTTAAACATATAAATAATTCATTTTCCCTATAATGTACAAATACAACATATATTAATGCATTTAATAAATTAAAAACGTAAGTTCTCACGAGAAAATTAAATTTCACTGTGAAATAATATAAGTATAGTATAAGTTATAAGTGTAGAAACTGCAGGATTACCCTCAAAATCAAAATCAAATTCTTACTCTTTCTCAGCCTATGACCCTAGAAGTTTTGCGGTATACCAGTTTTTCTTTAAAATTTAATGTTTTAAATATTTAAAACATATATAAAATTTTATCGACACATTTTTAAATAACTACCTTAGTGTCAACATCAGCAAGACATTCTTTTCTGAATTGATCAAATAGACCTTGCGATTTCACTTTGTTAATAACTTCTTGAATAGCCTTTCTATCTTTTGGGTTTTCCCTGTTGTGTTGTAGGTTCTCTGGCTCCATGTTGAAATTTTGCACCGCTAAATTGTTGAGAAATTTAAAAGTCAAGGTAATACATTCTTAAAATTTGAGAGATTTATACAAACAAAATTAAAATTAAGTTGGCACTTGAAAATTTTGTATGGAAGTCGCCATGATAGTTTGATCATTGGACTATTCCACTCATGAAAAATGGGGATGATAAGCTAGGTGGGGAAAAAAAGCTTTCGTTCAAGTAACACAATTATTATTCTTTATAAATTTGAAAATGTAATAATAAGCACAGATTATTTCATATAAAACATACAAAAAGTGATAAACCATACCTATTGTTTATGAATGTTTACCGTATTTTTGTAATTACAATATACTTTAATATAAGTATATTATTAAACTTATTATTAAACAGGCCAAACTTAATTAAATATTCGTGATTAGTCACAAATCAACAAAAAATGAACATGTCTTCTTCAGTTTGTTATTAAATTTCATCTCATTGTATTGTGTTATCAATTATTAAAATGAGTTTTTAGAAATGATATTTTCTTTTGTTTCGCTTTTCCAGCTTACAAAATATATAATGTATTCCATTGAACAAAGTTGTTTCACATTCTCAACATATTTTTAAAATTGATTTTTACAAATTGATAAAATAAATAATTTTGAAGAATACTAAACTAATTATAAACACTACTATTCTTTTATGTTCTTTTAAGAAAATTACCCTATTTCTTTATTCATTAAAAAAATTGGAAGAGCCTTCTCTACCTGTTTTAAAAATGAACCCAACTTGCAATGTCTTGGTAAAAAGTAGTTAATACGTGAAAGGTCACAGTATGGCGGATGTGGCTATTAGACTGGCCACAGCCACATGAAGAAAGTCTTAAGTATATCTTAGGGACCTAAAAATTGACACTGATTTTGATAATAAGTTTGTTACAAGTTTTGAATTTTTAAATTTGGATTATTAAAATGGAAGAAGATGACAATCCATACGAAACATTGGGGGAGGTATCGTCAATGACTACACATATGCTTGCCGGTGCTGCAGCAGGGATCATGGAGCACTCTGTGATGTATCCAGTAGATTGCGTGAAGGTGGGTTTCTTTCATTTGCTATACTATGTAAATTGCTGACTGTAATTTGTACTTACGGATTTTCGAGTTAGGGAAAATGGTGTGATAGGCACAGATTAATCAGGGGACCTAACAATAAATTCGATATAAATTATAAGGTCAATAAGGAGGTTTTCGACTTAGGCTTAGGGCTTAGGCTTAGGGAAATTTGACTTGACTTAGTGAACTTAGTCACTTAGCGAGGTCCGACTGTATAATGTTTAACACGATGATGCATAAGAAGAAATATCAGTCAACACGAAATAATTACAGTAAGTAGTAAAGTTGTTAACGGTCCTTAGGTCCCGTTTAATCAGGGCCGGCTAACCGTAACTTCATTTAGTCGGTATCAGCTTATTACACAGACACAGAGTTTATTTTTTGTTGTTATGGCAGAATACCAGAGCCAATACGCGAGCGACTACGACATCAAAGCATTTATCATTTTCTTAATATTCCAGTCTATAAATAATATAAAATACACGTCATCACTGTTAGTGGAGTTCGCTAGTGAATGATTTTTAGTTTAAAAAATATATTCGCGTTAGGCTTAGTTACCGAAACATAGTACCAGCAGTAACACAGCGCGGCGGTAAGGTTTAAATGTGAATAACGGTCAAGGCCGCAAGTGTTACTATTTATATGATATAAAATTTAATGTTTTCTAAATATTTATTTCGTGTGCGAGTGTGCGTTGGAAAAGGAGCACGGCACAGTTCATGAGAGAAAAACGCAAGCGGGCTGTGATGTCACATGTACTCTGATGTCACCTTCAGATGATGCAAAGCATAAATTTGATGCCTTCATTTGTTGGTTCTAAAAAAATTAAGGGAAAATACCGACCTATTTTTAAACGATTAACCGGTCCGCAAAAACAAGCTGACTTGACAACAATTGATAATTGCTGTTTTAATACTTTTCTTACATAAAAATTAAAAATTGAATATCATTACAGTTTACTTCTTTGTTTGGAATTATTTTTTATTTTTTTGAATTCGCTGTTTTGACGGCAACTCTAGAGTCAGCAGTACATCACGGATGCTATGATGTCATATCAGACGACGCGATACAAAAATTTGAGGCATTCTCTTGTTGGTACACAAAACATATTAAAAATAGGGACCGGCGGTTAACCTGTCTTTTATTGAATGGTTAACAGGTCCTCAAAAACTAGCGGTCTTAACAACCTTAGTAAGTAGGGTACCAACAAACCACTAGGTATTTTCTTACATTTTTTTTCTTAACACTGAACAAAAATTGTTTAACATGAAAAGATTTTGTTTCTCGGAATGAACGAAATACAGAAAACACCAGCTGCGCCAGCAAGAATTAAGAAGGACTTAAAATGATAGAGAGGTGGTGTCTTATGTTTCATGTGAAAGGAAGCTAACTTGGCTTTGAAACACAGACACCATTGAGATAGCCGTTGGGACATGCAAATGTTGTTATCTACACCACCACCATCACTCATCCCACTTTGAAATTGAAAATTATGTATTAAGTCATAGTCAAAATGTTTGTATTATTCATTTTTATAAAATGCTTGCATACATACATATCTATGTTTGTTTTTTTGGTAATATCTTTTAACACAAAATTCTTTGAACACGAAAAAATATTTTGGTCCCCTCAATTTCATGTTGAACGATATATATATATATATATATTAGGGCTTTTATCGATTAATTTAAATTTAATAGTTAACTTTTGAAAAATTATCGATTAATTAATCGATAATTTCGATTAAAGCCAAAAATAAAATTTATGACGTCATTAAACTGAACATTTCTCACGGACATTGAAAATTTAAGAATATTTTGAACTAAATTTCATGACAATGTCTTGACACTTGAAGGTGTTACGTCAGCGGTGTATTTGATCCTTTAAAGGAGAATTGTTTATGGCAGTGAACACAGTAAACTTTTTCACCATCTTCGACTTTGCCATCCGCAGTTAGCTTAAAAACAAAATTTTTGCTCAACTTTCTAGTTATATGTTTAAATTTAACTGCGCCGATGCTGTCAGCCATTTTTAGTTGACGTCTGCTGGTCCACATAAAGTAATAAAATAAATTATAATATTACGCGGGAGAAGCTTGTACGTAAAAAAATATATAAATTATTATTAGTTATTAATAATTAATTATTTATTGCTAAAAAAATGTTTAAATATTATAAATATTTTCTTTAATTTTAATAAATTCTTATCGATTAAAATAATTTTAATCGAGAAATTAATCGTTAATTTCCGCAGCCCTACTATATATATATATATATATATATATATATATATATATATATATATATATATATATATATAAATTTGTGATAGTCACACAATCCCCTTGTATGCTTTAGCTACATACAGAAACTTGTGAACACTCACTTGCCCCATAGTCCAACATATTCTGAAAAGGGAACTTTACTTTTATTTTTAATGCTAAATAAGTAAGCTATAAAGTTAAAGCAACCTCACCCCGAGACATTTTTTGTATTAACTCATGGCCTTTCTTCTTTTATAACTATTTAAATTAATAAACGTACTGCAATAAAAAATCTAAATATTATGTATTACATGTATATAATATCAAATATTATAGAACAAATTTTAAAAGCTTCTCATAAATTTATAAAATTGTTCTGGAATGATATGCAATATCTATCAACATTCATTTTTAAACATAACTTTTAATTTAAACATTCATAATTAGAGAAATTTTATATATTTCAAAGTCAGAGGTTATTCACTATATTAATATACCACGGCTTCACCTACTTGGGGTCCAAGGTCTCCAATACACTGTCTATCGAGGACGAAATAAACAGTAGAATTGGCAAGGCAGCTGCCACAATGGCTAAACTAAATAAATGGGTCTGACAAAACACCTAGCTAACAGAGTCAACAAAACTGTGTGTCTATCGAGCCTGCGTCATCAGTAGGCTGCTATACTGGAGCGAGACATGGACCACTTACACATCCCAAGAGCAGAAGCTTAATAGCTTCCACTTGAGGTGCCTACGTCGCATCCTTGGCATTAAATAACAAGACAAAGTGCCAAATAGTGAGGTCCTGATGCGTGCCAATATCCAAAGCATGTTCTCAATCCTTAGTGAAAGACGCCTGAGATGGCTAGGACATGTAAAAAGAATGGGCCCTGGCCGCATCCCCAATGACCTCCTATATGGAGAACTGGCATCAGGAAAGAGGAAGACAGGTCGCCCACGTCTGCGATTTAAAGATGTCTGTCAAAGGGACATGTAAGCAGCCAGAATACGCACAAGCAACTGGGAGTGTAAGGCAGAAGACCGATTTACGTGGCTCACAGTTGTAAAAGAGGGCGTCATAGTAGCCGAGGAACGAAGAATGGAGGATGCTACAGACAGGAGAGCTAGGAGCAAGGCCAAAACATTGGGAAGCACAGAACTCGTGTGCAAAAGCTGTGGTAAAGACTGTCACTCAAGGATAGGACTGCACAGCCACTCGATAAAATGCAATCCAACCCAACGGTGATGCACCATCGTCTTGTGAGACGGAAAGATGCCGATATAGTATATCACAAATGCAGACATTGTAAATTTAAAAATGATATATATTATAATTAATATTTAATATAGCCATTGCAATATGTTTTTTTTTACAAATTGTTCCTGTCCAGCTGAAAGTATTAAATATTTTACGGAATACACATTTAAGTTTTATTAAATTTTACATTAATATTAATATCAGAAACTAAAATATTGTGACAATATTAATTTCTACTTTAAAAAATCTGACCAAACAATTTTACAGATTTCTTAAATGACCCTACTAAATCTTTTTTTTAAATAAATTAAATAGTAAAATAAAGCAGTATTTTTCTACCCCACCAACAGTCTTCCCCACCATCAACCCAAGCAGTGTGCATAATCTTCAGTAGAAGGTTGTTCCCCACAAAGTATACCTCATGCTGCCTTTTGAGAAAATATAAACTATAGAAATTCTATAGTAAGAACAGAAACTATATTTATAAATTTGCTTGGTTGAACTCTTACAACACTTCATTTTCATCCATTGTGAGCTAAAAAAAAATCTCTTTTTCTCTCATATCTGTTTTGTTGATAACTTTCAGGTTGTCAGAAAAAGTCCTATTTAATTAAAAATTAATAATAATAGTAAAGGGAAAAGTTCAAGACTATGTCACAATCATTAGAATTTGAATACACAAAAACATCATGATCTTTAAAGTAGAGAAAATGCAATAAATTACCATCTAAAAATCCTTTAAATCTCATTGTCCCCTGGGTGATAAACAGAAATGGATAAATGTTGGGTAATACTGAAAAACAAGAAAGTATTTTTGCAGGTAAAACATTGCCATAATGGTAAAATCTATGTACGTTTTCAAGAAGCAGGCCAATTTTACTGCTTTGTTTAGACTAACTATTCATATTAGCTAGAAAAGTTAATGAACATTTTGAAACTTTTATGTTTGTAATATGTACCATTATTTCTTATCTTAAAGACAATGATTGATAGAAGTGTATGATTTGACTTCGTAACATTTCTTAAGCTATTTATTAATGTTCATTAATAAGGGTTTGAGAATATCACCAGACTAGTTTAAAAAAAAAGAATAAGGTTTCTCAGATCCCCATCCTCACTTTGACATAGGTGAGGAACATTGTTTTAGTTCATAATACAATTTGATTTAGTATTTCTTTCATTGTGAGACAGACCAGCAAACTTTTTACCCTTACTCCTTACAATTGGCCCCAAACTTAAAACCCACTCCTTGTGCCCTTAAATATTACCCTGTCCTCTTACATGTTCCACACACATTGCCATGTGATATGAACTATCAAGAAAGTGACAAATTAACTTCTTCTGTTTCAGACTAGAATGCAAAGCCTTGTTCCTGATCCGAAGGCAGACTATCGAAGTGTTGTTGATGCCCTAAATAAAATTGTTAGGCATGAAGGAATAAAAAATACTGTCAGGGGATTCAGTGCTATGGCTCTTGGTGCTGGACCAGCTCATGCATTGTATTTTGCCTGTTATGAAAAGGTCAAGCACATTTTGAGTGGTGGGAAGCAAGGAAACCACTATGCACATTGTGAGTTCTATGGTGGTTCATAATTATTTTGAATCACATTATAAATCTTATTATTTATACACATTTTATAAAGATATTCCTCTACAAATCTTCAATTTGATCCATAAGCTTCTTTCTATGTTTTCTTGTTCTCTTTGGATAGTTTTAAAATAGTATTGCTTTGAAAGTCATCTAATCTTTAACAAGAACAGGGATATATCAGCTATGTGTCTATTGGGATAAAATATCTGTTTAGTTTTCAGCATCCTGTAGTCTTGTTTAATCCTTTACTTAAAATCAATATACTTTTATCATCAGTTTGTGCAGGAAGTACTGCAACACTCTTTCATGATGCGATCATGAACCCAGCAGATGGTAAGTAATTTTCCTATCTCTATTTATTTCTCATTCTTGTATAAAAAAAATTTCAACATAATTTGGGAGGATTTATTTCTTAACCTTTTTATGCTTTTGCTCACTTTAAATTTTCTTGCTTTGTTAAAAAAAATTTTTTTTAAATTTCAGTTGTTAAACAACGTATGCAGATGTATGGAAGTCCCTATCATTCTACTTGGAACTGTTTTAGAGACATCTTGAGATCAGAAGGTGTTAAGGCATTTTACAGAAGTTATACCACCCAGCTTACTATGAACATACCTTTTCAGTCTATTCAGTTTATAACTTATGAAGTAATGCAAGATATTTTGAATAAGGAACGCAGCTATGATCCCAGTTCTCACATAGTTGCAGGAGCATTGGCAGGTGCTATAGCAGCTAGTGCAACAATGCCTTTAGACGTTTGTAAAACACTTCTTAACACACAAGAGCACTGTGCCAGAAATCACTTGACTTATATAAATGGCATGGCTTCTGCATTTCGGACTATATATGAATTTTGTGGTGTGGCCGGATTTTTTCGAGGACTTTCTGCACGTGTAATCTACCAGATGCCATCTACAGCTATATCGTGGTCTGTCTATGAGTTCTTCAAATATATGATTCATAAAAGAAAACAGCAGTCATCAGAAGACATTTACATAGGATCCTCTGTTCGCATAGCTGCCGCAACTGCCAGGTGAATTGATCTAAACTTAGAAGTATGTAAGTGTATTTTCTTAAAAGGTCATATACCTATATTTCATCCCTATCAAGTACATTAGTTTTATCTCTCCTCTCCAAATGAACTAGCTTTTTTCAATTAATTTAACACCATCCAGTTTAATTTTGCTGAGATAATATATATACTAAAATGTATATAAACAAAAGTCTTATAATTTATTTGATGGCTTAAGATTGGTATTATTATTATTAAGCAGACTTGTTCTAATGGTGCAGTGTTTTTTATTTTTAAAATATTCTATTTTCTTAAGAAATAGTCTCAATTCAACACAAATGCAAGTCAGCTATGAGCAAAATAAGAAAAAAGAATCAATTAAGTAAGCTTTTATTTATGTTAATGAATGTTCCTGTTCATTGGTCTTTGTTGTTATATAGTTGCTTTTCCACCCTAACATATATTTTTGGTAGGCTGGAGAAAATATTGAAAGCAGATTGATAGCATCACTATTTGAAAGTTTTTCAACTAATCATCCTTAAACCCTGCTTAAAATATTATTTTTTTTAATTGAGATTTTTTTAACCTAAAATACAAGATCAGTCTATCAAAGTAAAAAAAAATATATTCGTGATCAACATAGATATGGCACTCCCTAGTAATTTTAGATATGATCTTACCGTTTACCTGAGGCAGTATAAAACAAGCAATTAAAAAGAATTTGGTTTAGTTTATGTTTTGAAAGGCCAACATATTTCTTACATTTTGTGTCTTTTCATTGTCTCCAACATACAATTTTTATTTCTTTACAAGATCAATAAGAGTCAACCATGTTATTTTAGTATCAACAAATATAAAATAACTTAAGAAAGACTTTTTTTTCTTTTCTTAAATATGTTTTAATTTCTAAAGTGGATTTTTTTTTATATACATGTATCACTATTTAAAATACCAAACTATTTTAAGTGATGCAAACTTAATTTCTAAGAGTTAGGGTAACCTGATATACATTTCTAGAATTTATGTTCTCAATTTAAAAATATTTTAATATTTTACTTGTTCCCTTTTTATAATCACTTGTTCTTTTTTATTACCACATTGGTGAGACCCATTTATATAACAATATCTATTTTGAGCATTTTGCCTAGTTACACCACAGCTTTGAGAGTCATGCATTGAGAGATAATGCTGAGTCATTAATCTCTATGACTTGCCTACATGTTTTAGTAGTGCCATTTAGAACCTGTGTACTTTGACACACTTTTCTGTGTGCTATGTGTGGTGAGGTTACATCTATGCTAAAGCTCACGATTTCCCATCCAGGAATGCTTCCAGAGGTTGCAAGATTTTTTTTCAGAGGTGCAAGACAAAATGACCGAAGATCAGAAGTGCTGTTTACAAAATATTTTTTAAAAAATATTTTACTTTATTGTAATTGGTCAAGTTAATTTTCAAAGACATATAATTCTGTCAATTTAATCAAGTAAAAAAAAATAGGACAACTTTAAAATGCATAATTTTGTAATAAGTGTGATACTTTGTCAAACCGGGGAGGGGGGGGGGTAATTTTTAAAAAAAAATGTGTTGAAAGTTGCATAGAACTAAATAGAAGAAATAAAAGGTTGGGATTCCTGCTATACTCTGTGAAAGGTTACTGGCACATTTACAGTGAAAACTTTTTTTTAATAAATCGATCATGTTGTTATATGTCTAGGGGTGAAATTCATTTGAAATAAATTCAACTCAATTCACAGCTTAACAGTAATTTAATTAGTGAACTTGAAATTACACACAAAATATTTAACAAGCAGGTCAATTTTTCAACTGGAAAATTGAAATTTTTAGCTATAAGCTCAAATTGGCTCAATTATTATCCTCCTTTTCTTTGAATTTTGGGATTATTTTTGATAATCTGATAGGATCAAAGCTCATGCTATTGTTTTCATTTTTTACAAACTTATGGTCTAATCTCTTCAAATCAATGTTTTTGTCTGCCTTCAGTATCTCTCTCTGAAGAGAAAGGCGCTCTTTTCTCTCTTCTCTTTCCATTTCTAATCGTATTTCTTCAATTTCTCTCTCAAGTTGTTCTTATAATTTCTTATCTCTTTATTGCTAATATTTTCTCTCCCATCTGTTTTATTCTAATTTGTAATGACTTTACCTAATTTCCTGTTCTTGTAAATTTTACGGTTTCCAGCAGTTCATTATTAATTAATTATTTACTTGATTTTGTATCTTATTTGTGATTTTCGTAATAATAATTAATAACGACTTCATAATAAAGTTGTCATTTTAAATTTGAATGCAGGGAGTCCTCGGGTCATGACGTTGATCCGTTCTTAACCCTACCAAATCCGAGCTCCCCAAGCTAATTTGCCCCTATACCTGGCCTCCCCAGCAAAAATAAAGAAAATGTACATGGGTTAGGAAATTGCTAGTATCATGCAAACCAGTGGTCAGAATGAGCTCAAACTTTTAGATATAGCAGGAAATAGGTCTAGCTTCCATCCAATGTTCAATTTAGCTGAGCGGCTGCGCGGCAACGAATATATCTAACGCCGCACAGCAGTTTACAGTTACCGCACATCAAATTTATTAAAATATTTATTTAAAAAATGGATGCTGTACAACTTTGCACAAATGTTCCCTTTAAGCTGCTTAGCCGCGCAGGCGTTCGACCAACACCGCGCAGCAGTTTAGAGTTACCGTGCAGCAAATGTTTTTTTAAAATATTTTTTTAAATTTTATTATTTTATTTTTTAAAAATTATTTTTTATATATTTTTTAAAAGAAGATAATATTTGTTTATTTAGTCGAACAATGCTTCCATCTAACGCCAGTATTGCGTTCAAATCTATTGTTGGAGCCGTAAAGGTTGCAGTCCAGCCATCATCTGGAAAATTGTCACCACGAAAATCTGTTTGATGGACACGCCCCTCTTTCCATAACAGTTGGTCTAGCTCTGGATCTATCATCATCATCATCACTTGACCTATCACTATCGAGATCACGATCCATGTCAACGTCACTAGAACTAGAATAATCATATTGATGAAGCAAAACTGCTTCATCGCCTTCTGAATCGTCTATAGCTTCCATTACCTGCTGCAGTGTAAAATGTGTAGGCCTTCCTCTTTTTCCCTGTGGAAGTGCTCGGTTCATTCGCCGATCTTTTCATTGTTATTTTCAACAAAATCAACGTAATCACTAACTAACTGCTTTATTCAAAGAAGAAACCATTTGTAAACACTAATCATGCAACAAATGCGAGATTTAACGACGATTGGCTGCTATTTTTAGTGCTTCTTAAAGTGATATCCCAAAAACCTAGAATTCGGTAACTCGTTATATAGTAATTAAATTAATTACCTAATATTCGGTAACTCGCCTTGGTAGGGTTAAGACGCATTGTAACCTCTCGAAAAGTTTACGAAATTAAAACTTTTTGTTTGAAATATATATTGATATAATAAATGACAGTTATTTTTAACTAGACCAAAACAAAGCGTTGAAAATAATTTTGATTGTGATGGTTCGGGTTCCATTAAAATAACCGCATGTCGAAGAATTGAGCATTACTGTTAGTCCTATTGAAGTTAGTAACTTATTACAGAAAAGTTTTAATCAAATATGGCAATGTGCAGGAGACGAAAATATAAAAAAGAAAATAGATGTCTTCCACCAGAATGGGAAGAGGACTTAGCTTTTATTGGTAAAGACTGTTAACCAATTTGCTGTATCTGACAGACACCGCTAACAAATTACAAAGCTAGCAATTTGAAGCGACGCTGTGAAAAAATTCATGGAGAATTTGCATCGCGGTATCCACTCATTCTACTGCAATCTAAATTTTTAAAAAGCAAACTTGCTGAGTTGAAGTCTAGAATGTGTCATCAGTAGCCACCACTTTCTGCTGTTAGCAAAGAAGATATCACTTCAACTGAGGCAAGTTATACCATCGCTTGGAAGATTGCTCATGCTAAATGACCTTATTCTGATTGGGACTTTATTAAGAAGCATATCGAGGAAGCACTTTCAATATTAGATCCCAATTATTCCAAACTTCTGCGACTTTAAATGCAAATAAAAAAATTTTTATAAAATAAATCGCATAAGGATTTTTTTTTATTGCCAGTGGGGTCGTGACCAATATTCCCTCTAAGGTTCGTTGGTCCGTGTGCAAAGTAAAGAAAAAAAACTCGCGTGCAAAGTTCCACAGCATCCATTTTTAGCAATATTTTTTTTAAATTGCTGCGCGGGAATTCTTTACTGTTGTGCGGTGTCTGTCAGATATCTGCGCAGCCACGCAGCTTATGGTGAACATTGGTCGTGACCCATAATGCTTCACTGCGGCTCTCAACAAATTTTTTGGTTTTTAAAATGGCTCTTAGTAACTACAGATCTGGCCACCCCATATATATACTGTAAAGTACTATACATACAGTGGTATATAAAAAAATGAAACAGTTAATGGCATAAAAAAAGAGAAAATTCCTTACCACATTAATTAAAGTAGATATTAATTTAAAGTAAAGAAAGACAACTAAAAAAAAATATTTTTTTTATAAAACGAGAGAGAGATGGTGTAAACAACCAAAATGGCATATGTACTGAGACTGAGCGTAGCGAGCAACCCCGTCTTCCTTGCCCTACAACCAGAACAATGCATATTCTTCCACAGCGTGGCTGCTTACGGCGCCGCTAAACCGCGCAAGACGGAATGATGTGTAATTTTTGTTTTTAATTTTTTTATGGGGGTGCATTTGTAACCACGAAACGGCGTAAGTCAGGAACCGAGAACTCCCTGTAATTTTGCAACTTCAATAAGATCTTTCCTAGTGAACTTATCAAGTTCATAAAGAGATGTTTTTCCATGAGTTTTTCAATCTTCATGTTTCTTAGTTAAACTAATGTTTCACTTCTCACAGTTGGATGTTAAGTGTGGAGACTTTCTAATTCAACTTGTTGTGGTATCCTTGAATGAGATACTATTCAGACAAAAAAGCCTACAATTCAATACTGGGGTAACCCCCTATTGTTATGTTTCGAGGGATGAGGTTCACTTGAAATAAATTCAACTTAAGCCATGGGTTGAAGTTTAACAGCAGTTTAATTTTAATACATGAACTTGAAAATGCAAATGTTTGACAAGCTGGTCTATATGTCAACAAGTAGTAAACACGATCCAGAAAATATGCCAAACTCCTCAACCATTTATAATACAATACTAGAGAGCTTTAAACACTAGTGCCAAACTCATATTTATACAATGTTTTATGGAATCTACTAGATAATGAACATTCTCAACTTATTGAGTTTTAAGCCATTTTATTACCCTTCTAGAAGGCTTCCTCTTGACAAAGTATACACATAATCTCTGCACCAAATCTACATGAGAGACAGTATAAGTATAATTAAAAATAACTCATTGAAATAAAACAATGTATGACTTATATATAACAATGTGCTCATTATTCTCAGATATGCAAATTTTGATTTTAAATAGTTTGTTCAATTCAAACTCCTATTAATGATTTTCTATAACCTTGCTACAATCTTCCTTCCCTAGGAATAAATAAGTTATATCAGCATAACATTGAAAGAAATTGTTGCTTATAAATAATTGAAAGAGTGAGGTATTTGTTTAGTTACATCTTTATGTCAACAATATATACTGCTGTATGGATTTATTTATTTTTTATTTCAGCAGATGTACAAATGAGATACTTTCAACTTTGCTCTAACCTTGATGAAGAAATCTATTTATAAAAATATTTAACTCCAGCACTGTCATGACTTGATTCACACCTTAAAAATAATCCAAGTCACCCTAGTTTTCCTTTTTTTTTCCTTTGCTATATTTTAAGTAAAGAAGTTAATTCAAAATACAATGTATTTATAAAAAATAAAATGTCTTTGTTAAAACAAAGTCATCTTTAATTTAAAGGTGTTTTTTTTAAGGAACACTGCTTATTTTGAGAGTAAATGTTAAGTCCATTTACATAGGCTATTTTAGTTTTTGCTTAATGAAACATCTATGGAAGTCATGATGACAATGTGTTAAATATTCCTGTTGTCTGAACAAATGTAATATCAAAATCATGTGACGATTGATAGACATCTAAGTTGAAAGATCATGATCTTAAGTGTCTGGGGGATTATTATAAAATAAAGTTTAAGAAGTTTATAATCTGTATAAGCCTTGAGTTATTTGAGTTTGACATTGTTTAAAACATAAATTTTTCTGTTTATTTACCATTATAATCAATCATGTGCTCATTATAATCAGATTAGCAAATTTTGAATAGATTTGTTCATTTGAAACACATATCAATGATTCAGATAACCTTATTAACAATCTTCTTTTGCTAGTGATAAATAAGTTTTATCAGCATAAAATTAATCAGCTTCTCCTGAGTGTGTTTGTCTTGCAATTGTTTTTTTTTAATGTCATGATAGTGATGTAATTGTTTGTTTCTGATTACATTTCAGTGCTCCAGGCATTAGGAGGTAACATTAACCAAAGACACAGAGCAGCATCCAACTTCAAATTCAACTTCAAAACAGTTACAATAAGTAGGCTTCACTGGATTAAAAAAGGTGATAACTTTAAAATTACAAATGCATTAAAAAATCAATTGCATTAAAACCATCAGTATGATCATTCATGCCAGATATGAATAGTAATAATTTTAGTGGTAAATAGACTTTTTTGGGGTTCTTTTTACTAAGGAAATGAATTATATTTTAAAAAGTAAAATACCACAACAAAATCTTGTCTTTTTTAACAACAGAGCTTTTAGATGTTGAATTTGGTAGTGAGATATGATTTTTATTCAAGCCTTAAATAAAACCTTTTTATACAAAGTCATTTATGTTGAGCAAGTTTCATCTCTGTACATATTCTAGTTTGGAAAGTTTGAGATAAGAATGACTTGTTTTGATGTGGATGCTATTTACAGTCAATAGTTTTGAAAATAAAATCTGATCGAATTTGCATGATAATGTATTATTTTAAATTTAGCCTTAGCCACCGTGACTCTTTCTTGACTAGGCTTATTGGTCTTAATTACTATCAGTATCAGTAAAATTGATTGATTGAATGAACAAACTTTATCTTTTAAGTCTAGTTACAATTATCAAATAGTGATTATGATTGACATTATTGAGTGTAAAAGATCATTAAGAGGAAAGTTGTATTGTGTTTTATTTGTCATCTACTGGTACTTATTATTGTGCGTAGACCTTTATTACATACCATGTATGTGCATGATTTGTTAAGGGTAACGCCTGGCAGATATAAATTTTAAAAAAAATATGGATTTAATATTGCGGAATCAAGTCATACAGAAGAAAAGAGGCATTCTTATATTTTCTTCAAGAATTAACTGAGGTGGTAGAGGTAGGATAAATGAATTTTGTTTATCAGTATCTATTAATGTTTAAACAAATAATAACAATCTAAAATAGTCGTAGATTGTCAAGTATTGCCTTTAAAATTTTAAGTTACAAAACTTGGTGTTATTTTTAGGGATGTGACGAAGTTCGAATTCAAATCCGACGACATTCAAACTTTGACGTTTTTTGAGCAAATTCAAATCCGACGGTAAATTCCACCAGATTCGAATTTGAAAAATTACCGTTTTCAGATCAAACACGGCCATAGAAATCGTAACTAAAATTAAAAAACCTAGAGACTTTCTAAAACCCGAAATAAGGAAAACAGATAAAACTAAACTCCTGGACCCTTACTCAGCTGTCCATAGATTAGACGTCGTATTTGGTCATGAACGTATTTTAGATACACCCGTCTCGCCAAATATTGTTTTCATCCGGGCTTTCTAAGCCAAGTGTTATCCGCATTCGAATCTGACGGATTTATATTTGCCGAATCCGACGGATGCGGATTTTTATCAGCTCCGTCACATCCCTAGTTATTTTTAAAATACACATTTAGAATAAGATCCCAACTATCTTGGATGAGTGAATTTTAAAGTTTAATTTTTTAAATAACTTGCTGCTCTCAGGTGACATTTTCAATAGAAACAAGTACATTAAATTTAGCATTAAAAATTGTACATTCAAAAAGCATCCTATTTGTGTCTAAAAAAAGCATTTATGTGCATAAATATAATCTGTTTAGGCCCAAAACTTGTTAGTACATTTATTTGATGAAGATGTATAAATTAAGTCTACACTTTCTGTTTTGTTCTACTCATTAATGTTTTCAAGAACTCATTGAAATTGTACTTGTTTAGACAAAGAACCATGTCTCATTTCACCAGAAAATTGTTTTTAAGGCTTGTTGTGTGCATCAATTAACTTTGTGGAAATAAAATTTGTTGACTCATGAGCAAACTGATTTTGAAAGTATGCAAGAGCTAGATATGACAATATATTTAATATTTAAAGCTTGTCTATATTTTTTTGTGAACATCAAATTAAGCTTAAAAAGTAGATGGATTTTGTATGGCTGCGAAAATAAAGCACTCGGACATAGCTAGAAATTATCATATTTAAAAATGAAAGACTGTTGGTCAATGTTGAAATTTATCAATAACTGCTTTAAAATAGATTTTAAAAATAAGCACGTTATTTTGTAATGGCAAAATACTGTTTAATATTATCGGAGTATAAAAAAAGAGAGTTTTATCTGGAACTCTAAAAACTATCAATTTTAACTATGCCAAATTTGGTTTGTTTGCATAGTTGTAAAATCATTAATTGCATTGTCTATTGTATGTCAAGAATAAGTTGTCTACTGAGTATGTAAAAGGGGTCTTTATTATTACATAATATAAACCATCTTTATGTAGACTCTCGGATTTATTAGATTTTTTTCATTGGTAAAAACGATTATCATTCTTTATTTAAATAGTTGAATGTCAGAAATACTTATGAACTTGACAAATGTACTTCCAGATTTTTTTTATTTTTTTTTGTGTGTGGATAATGTGAGCAATGGATTACACATCTTGAAGTTAGCCAAATCTTTCTGATTTGATCAAGTCATGTATAGTTCCAGGGCTTTGGATAACTTTTTGTCGAAGTTATGCTTAAGTGGAGGATAAAAGTTCCACATATGTTATAACTATGGTAACTTAATTCGTTATATAGAGAAATTGTCGATGGCATGAAAATTTGTTTTTAAGGTTGTTGTTTTTTTCATAATTAGATAAAAATTTACATTTTGGCACTTATAGATAAGTTGATTCTCCTGAAAGGAAAATTATCATCATACCTTTGGATAAAACTATTATGAAATGCAAGACACTTTTTTCAAAAGATTTGTGTATTTTTTTAATGTCAAAGAAACTTTTACTCCAGTCGTTTATTGTCAAATTTTTAAAAAAGAATCAACATCAAGAAAAAGTTATTTTAAGAAAATTATATTTTTGTTAACCTATTATCTTTTATATTTGAAATTCTACTTGTCAAATGAAGAACATTTACAAGTTTGTGTACATTCTAACTTTTTTTATTTACTACACTAGTTACAAAATTAAATGAAAAGCATCTTTGTACCGGTAAAAGAAATATTTCAACCAGAAAAATAATATTCATTGTTTTGATTTTTAAAAATGTTATTAAATAAGTAAAGCATTACCGGTATTTTAGTTATATTTCAATTTTGGGAGGTATTGGTAACAATTTTTTTTAATTAACTTTTCAGCTCTTTCTTGTCAGATGGAGAACATCTACAAGCCATTGTAAATTGTAGAGTGAATTTATAATAATAATAGAAGTAGTCAGCTGCATTGGTGATTTGTCATGTTATGTTGTGCGACAAAAGATCCCAGCTGTTTCTTTAAAGCTTTTGTTTGCGGACCAGTGCTGGTCTGTGTACTCAATGTATTTGATCTCATTTCTCAAGGGATGTTACAATTATATCCTCTTATTGCTCTTAAAATTTTGAATTTTAAAAAAACCCAGTATATTCACTTGATTTGCTATGAACCTATGATTATAATAAAGTGTATTCACTTGATTTGCTATGAACTTATAATTATAGTAATAAGAAGTGTGCACAGACTGGCCTGGTTCATATTAGTGAAGTTATTTTCTTCTTTTTTTAAACTCAACTTTATTATTGAGATCTTCTAGACTTAATTTTTCATTGATCATGTTGGTTTGGCTCTTAAAAATAAAATATTTTTAAACACTTGTCAGGTACAGAAAACCTACAAGCATTTGTAAAATAAACTATGCAAATTAGCAGTACCTATCTTAACTATATGGACAACATATATATGGCATTTTAGCACACCTTCTCTAGTTTCGTTGTGTTTTATTACATTCTTATCTTTAAAGAAACTCAAATACACTTGTCAAACAAAGAATGTTTACAAGTATGTGTAGATTGACATGCAATAACCCTGTGAGATTGCAAACTCTGAAATCTTCAATTTCAATAATAAGCAGATTATCCTATAAAATGTTTGAGTACATTTAAAGAGTTGAATACAATGTATATGTTTCAATCCAGATTTTTTTTTAAAATATGGGCCAGCACACATGACAATAACATGACTTGATGTTCCATACACAGAAAAAAATGTTAACTTTGCAAGTAATCTGCATGCAAGGTTCCTGCATCAAATCTAAAATCAAATTCCAGGATTTTCCTAAGAGCAAGTTCCAGTGCATTTAAAAAAATTAAAGAACATAATCCGTTGCTCAAAAACTTGTCTTGCTGCGGAGAGAAAGAAAATTATGATTGTATACCATAAATGTTATACCATGGTATAGATATTTTTTTTCTCGTTAAAAATCAAATTTAAGGATAGTTTAATTAAGGATTCTTTTTTCCTGATTTATATATTGTGTTTTTTAAAACTCCATTTTTCCTGGAATTACACAAGATGTAGAAACCGAATGCATGTATTAAGAGCAGTATAGATTCATAATCATGACCATAACATTAAAATTATGACAATTAAGGGCTGGATGGTTTAGGAGATGCACATTTACAAGCTAAAAAGATTTGCGGTATCAGGCAGTTTATAAACTTGTTGTTCATGTGTAGAGATTTACTCTCTTAAATTTGTATACAAAATCCTTGATTGAAACAAAAATTGTGTTCTTTTGAATTTGAAATATTTTTCACTGATATTCTCAAATCAAATAGCTGCCCTTGTATGTCTAGTTTCATTAACTTGTTAAAAGTTTTTTGAAAGATATTTAAACCATGAAGTGGTTTCATGTCAAATTCAGGAGGTTTACATGGAATCTCAACTATGTGATATTTTTATACTTGAACATGTTTCATGCTTGTTTCAAACTTGTATAGCTTGTTTTATTAACTCTCGACTCAAAAAAAAACAACACCTGTTGAAAGGAAAAAATGTATGCTCTTTATTTTTTGCTCCCCAGGCCATCTTACATGGTTTTTAATGTATATGACTGGGTAAAAACTGGCCTATGGTCATAATTTTCAATATTTGTATAACATAAGATCAAGGTTCAAATAGTCTAAGAAAATAAACATTATTTTGTATTCATTTACAGATTTCATGTGTATTTTTTAAAGAATTTTCATATTATTAGTTACCCTCAACTACCGTATATACTTGTATAAGTCGAATTTTTTTTTCAAAATTCAGAGGGTAAAATCAGGGGGTCGACTTATACTGGCATAACTCATTTTTAAAATTTCAGTAACACCATAGATGTCATATTTAAAAATCTTAGAATTCCACTTTTCAAGTCTCAAATTGAGCCCCCCGCTCGTCTTACATTCGAGATCGACTTATATTAGAGTGTATGTTATATACGATATATTAACTTATTGGATGCGTGATACAATCGAACATGAATCATATTTAAAAAAGTATTTTTGAAGGGTCTAAGTCTAATCAATATTATTTACAGTACTAGTGTATTACCCGTCACAAATGACAGAAGTTTTCAAAATAAATATATTTCAGCTGATATTTATGATTTTAGTACGTAATAGTTTTGTAATTATCCATTTTGCCTGAAAGCCGTATATTAAATAATCAGAAAATTTAGAGACAAAGAAAGAAAAATAATATCATTTACATATTGAACAATATTATGCGGACATTCGAAAAAAGTTATTTTTGGTGCAGTAATTTTTTTTTCAAGGCGCGCTGGTTTCTAAAATTAGTTGCGTTACGAACGGACATACATAGCAAATCTAATTTAATAAAAGCACAAGTCACTGACTCCATAACACTGAGGGACATAGTACAACAGTCCGTATCAGTTAAAAAAGAAATGTATCATTTTGATTTCGAGATTAACAGAGCTTGTGGTGTTTCTCGTCGTAAAATATATGTCAATTACCCAAACAATCCTTAAATACTTTGTGTACATTTCAGGAAGTTTAATATTTCGTATTTATCAAACAAGGATAAGTTACTTGGGCTTTTGAACCCCTAGTTATGTACATTGATAATAGTTTATAGCACAGTTAAATATGTATGATAGGTGTAACTGAACAAAGATACTCTCAAAGTTAAAAGGAATTAGTTAAAATTACTATTTATTATAAATAATTAAAAAATTATGTTTTAAATATAATTTATAGTTAAAAAAAAGTGTGAATTCTAATTTCCCTTCAAGTGCCTTTTTTTTTAAAATTATTCGCTGTTAGACTATATTCATGTGTGTGTAATTGCAACAAACTATTGCAGTTAGTCCAAATATCTTAACTGTATATTGCCATCAGAATGTGATCAGCTGTCCAGCTGCAATATTATAGAAATCAAAAGTTACAATGTTTTAAATAAATAGAAGTAAAAAAAAAGATTTTTAAAAACCACGTTTTTACAAGCGGACTAAAAAGAAGAAAATAAGTTAAAACTTATTAGTTCAAGTACTTTATTTACTATGACTAAAAACATGGGGCGGGCGCTTATGAGGTTTAACATATGCGGTTCACTCATTCTCTCACTTATAGATCTCTCTTTTGCCTTCTAAATTAGAAATCTTTAATTTTTATACCAAACACCCGCCCCACGTTTTTAGTCATATTAAATCGAAGTACTTGAACTAATAAGTTTTAACTTATTTTCTTCTTTTTAGTCCGCTTGTAAAAACGTGTTTTTTTTTAAATCTTTTTTTTTACTTCTATTTATTTTATTCTTTTTAAATCCCTTATATTAACTTCGCGGCCGTCTCATCATCTCATGGGCGGGCGGAAAAACAAAAGTCGAAAATGACCCACTTCCCGTGATTCGATCGAGCTGAAATTTGGCACACTGACCCGTCTGACCTAACAATGCATCGTATCAAAATTTCAGATCGATCGAACGTACCGTAATTAAATTAATAAATTTTTACTTTATCCTTATATGAGGTATGTAATTCAAATTTACGGTTTGTTATTGTTTTTTTCCCACGTGAAAGTTTGAGCTGACGCATTGAGGCGACCCAACGAAGCGACGGGGTGCTTTTGTTTACATTTTACGTGTCAAGCTGAGCTCGGTCAAGCGAATCGGTGACCAGACTTTTCCCCTCTCCCCCTCCCACCCACCCCTCCCCACCCCCCTAGGGTTATGAAGCAAACTTGAGTTAAGACAGATTCAGTCTGTAAATGTTTGAAAATAATCAATACTGTTAGTTATGTCTCATATATAAGGGATTTATAGTCAAAAACTTTGTTTTTACGGGTTTGTTTTATTAGTCCACTTATAACAACCTGGTTTTGAAAAATATTTTTTTACCTCTATTTATTTTACCAAACACCTCACAAGCGCCCGCCCAACGTTTTAAAAACATTGTGATGTGGTCACGGGGGGGAACTCACGGATGTCAACAAAAGCCGACGACAGATGCTTATATATAGACTATAGATAAACTAAAAAGTTCAATAATTTAATAACGGTACATTCGATCGATCTGAAATTTTGATACAATGCATTGTCATCCAAGATGTGGTAAAATTTTCAGATCTCTAGGACCACCAGAAGTGGTTCAATTTTACTTTAGCAGATTTGAAAAAATCTTGGACAATGCCACAGGAACGAAAGCGAGTTAATAAAACGTGGTTAATAAAAAAAAGATATCAGGGTTGAGTTATCAGAAGTCAACTTTAATTACAGTTCCAATTATTTGATACAAAATTATCTTTTGATGTAATTATTTATATAAATATATATATATATAAGTGTATTGCCTTAAAATCATTATTACCAAGGTGAAAAATGCCAATAATTGTTCAAATATCTTTTTTTTTAACGATTTAAGTTCAGCCCAACTATAAGTACTATGAGCTTAAAGTTGGCCGGAAATATGCACATGAAAAATGATATTCTCTAATATTGAGCAACTTTTGCATAAGATAAAGAGGGCAATGGGAATAAACCAACAATTCATTATGGTATTACTGTAATTTAATTTTTTTAAACCATGCATAGAAAAACGAATATCTCATATCCTATACACCCGGCGTAGCAAAGGATGACATTCGGAATAAACACATGTAGTCCATCACACGCTGAAAGAACTAATAAAGAAAAAATGTCAAATATATCAGTTTTTTTTTAATTAAAAAAAAATTCTCTGATAAAATTCATTTAAATTATTCGTTCACATTTTGTTCCGTTAGCGTCCCTTTCCCCAAAAGGATCACATACACTAATGTAAACAAATTTCTATTATTTTGCCGTTTCACAAAGGAATGCAATTCTTGGCGTGATCCTGTTTCTGTACAACTACGATACATATTTTATAAATTCAACCCCACCCACTACCACTCCAGAATTTGTTTCTGGATAATAAAGAAATTATATGCCAAATTGTTGTGTTTTTTTAAAAGTCTTTTTTTAAAAATAATTTTTAAAATTACAGATTTAACGGTATGTCGTATGTTTGTAAATGTATGTGGAACAATGTGTATTAAGTTTGGTCTACATCTATCCATTAGTCCGGTAGTTTAAAATAGAGTTATATAGCTAATATAAGAAAAAAACGACTGCATTGTTATTTTTAACGCATCTATAGAATAAGATAGAACGGTCCCAGTGGGGGGAAGGGGACAAATGCCCCGGTCGTCACTTTATTTGGGGCGCCAATTCGTCGTAGTTAATTAGCATATACGAATGAATTTTTTTTTAAAGAAAATTGAGATTTTTTCCTAAATAAAATAAAAACCCGATAAGAAAATGAAGGAACTAAAATTTGTGATCGTTTCTACTGCCAAAATTTCCATCTCCATAGTGGATATGAATTCTTCTGATACTATTGCTATTGAACTGAAGGGCTGACGTTGTATAAGAACTTTGCTCTGATCTGCGGGTACCTGTAATTGGAAAGAATCAGAAACCAGAATTAAAAAAAGAATATGCTATTTTTATAAAAATTAATTTTTGTACAAGATAACAAAACGAAGAGGCAAGAAGCTCTTGTTAATTTTGTTTTGACATGACTAAATCCTGGAAAAACATAATTTTGTTTTTCGGGGTTACGTATAGGCCAATACTATAGCAAATATAAGCAATATTCTGGAATTGATGCATGTGCTTGCAAAGTACGATCAAGTGCAGTTTTAGTAGACACAGTTCGCCAAAAATAATCCTTCAGGTACAAGAAACCATTTTTTTTCTCCATTCTATTCGATGTCTCTCTGGGTGTTTCATATAAGGATCAAAATCAAACAAGTCCAATTGTGCGATGTGTAAAGATTGAAAATCATTAAGTAGACTTTGTAGCATTTTTTAAAGATTTCATGAATCTGCCTACGACATTTCTGAAATGCTTTAAAAATTATTTTTAAAGCTGATGGTCTTAAAATACAGGACTGCATAGGCCCACGGTGTGTTAATACTGGTTAATGACTGGAAAGTATACATGAGTTCAAGAAAGACTCAAAGGCATAAATCTCAAATCTCGCGAAAACAGTTAAAGCTGGTTTGTTTACATGCAGCTCCAACTAAAACGAACTCTTTAACTATTTTTGGTACACTAGAACGTTGCTACACATTTTGTTCAATGTCAACACACTGCTGGAAAGATAAACTTGCTGTTACAGGCTGGACATTAAACAGACTTCTGGATACAAAATGGTGAATATACATATACTGGACAGTGGCGAGGCGCAAGGGGGGAAAATGAAGTAATGAATTCAACACCAGATGATTTATTAAAGTTTATAAAGATATTAAGTCTCGAAGTTACCCTGCGTAAAATAATACCATATAATTTGAACATTACTTACAACTTTCTTAAGGAATGCAGGGTTTTAAAATAGCTCCTATAAAACTAAGTTAATGAAAAATTAATTACGATCAATAAATAACGAAAAGAAGACGCCGAAATTGTCTAATCTATTGCCATTATAATTTTGCCATGTTAAGCATGACAAGGCTGAAAACATTGATAAACGAAAGATTGTGCCATCAGGAAAAACAGAAAACTTCAAATTTATTAAAGAAATGAAGCTTTACTTTTTATTTCTACCATACAAATGTATAATCTCATTATTACTTGCTATTAAAAATTATGTTTACTTTAAAGCGTTAACATATTTTTCGGGGGGGGGGCAAAATTTTGGTTCTTTCCCCGGGCGGCACATACCCACGCTACGCCGCGGATACTGGAGCCGTTCGGGGTGTTATTTTGAACAGAATAACAGACAGACGCTAAACACGCGAACACTAACTTTGCTAGCGGCATGAAATATTTTTATTTCCTAATATTTTTTTTTAATGACATCTGGGAAAATGCACTTTATGAAGTCAATGATGCCCGAACTTAGTTTACAAACGTTAAGCGCTTTAAAAAAATGCAGAGGCTGCAGCTGGCTACTCACAGAGAAACTAATGGAATTCGTTTAGGATGATATGTCTTTGCTAAAAAAAAATATGTGGAAACCTTGAAATTTTAATTGCACGTTCAAGACAAATAACGAAAGAGTAAAATTTTGAACGATACAAGCAAATATAATAATAATAATAAATAAATAAATTCATAATTTATATAGCGCTGTATCCCAGTAAGGAACTGGGCTCACGGCGCTTTACATGAAGGTATTAACATACATATAAGTAATAAATTAGCATTCATACCATAACAACCACATTAATTACAGTACATAACACAAAAAAGCAACGTTAATCATTAAAAGAATTGTGGTTTCATTAATTTGGAAAATAAATTTTGAAAAGATGTGTCTTAAGTGCAGTCTTGAAGGACTTGGTTGTTTGAATACTACGGATGTGTAGAGTATTCCATTGTTTGGCTGCACAAAAAGAGAACGACCTTTCGACAAATGTTTTTGTGCGTGGCTTAGGAACGGAGAGAATGCGTGTGTCCGCAGAAGAGCGTAGCTGACGAGTGGGTGAGTAGACCAACAAAAGTTCAGTAAGATAGGAAGGGCATGAGTCGGAAAAGAAGTTGTGACAGAGAACGGCCAGTTTGTCATCAGTTCGGGCTTGTATAGGTAGCCAATGAAGTGAGTAAAGTAGTGGAGTAACATGGTCATGTTTTTTTTGTTTTGTTTTTTTCCCTTAAGAACTAGTCTGGCAGCTGAATTTTGAACTTTCTGTAGTTTTCAATGCATTTTTAGGAGAACCTGACAGAAGAGAATTGCAATAATCAATGCGAGCTAGAACAAGAGCACATACTAGAGTTTTTGTTGCACTAATTGTTAAGTATTGGCGGATTGAGCCGCTCTGATGCATGGCGGTGTAGGCAGAGCGACAGATGTGATTGATGAAGTTGTTGGTAGACATTTTGTCAGAAATAATGTAGCCAAGATTCCTAATCGATGTTGTGAACAGTATATCCGAGCTGGCTACCTGAATAGAATTTGGAAGAGACAAAGTAATGCGTGATTTATTGTTGCAAAATAGAAGTGCTTCAGTCTTGTCATCATTCAGCTTGAGTTTGATGCAACGTCATCCAAGACTTTACTTCATCAATGCACTCTTGCTTCAATTGGACAGTGGAGTCAATATTATAGGGATCAGTGTGAGTGTATAGCTGAGTATCATCTGCAAATGATTGGCTTTTAACTGAATGCTTTTCGAGCAGTAGAAGTAGTGGCCTTGTATAAAGTACAAAAAGTACCGGGCCCAGAACGGAGCTCTGAGGCACACCATAAACCAAGTCAGCTCTGTGAGAGATACAGCCATCTACTGATACCACCTGTGATCTGTTAGATAAGTATGATGAAACAAAGCAAGAACTGAGCCAGAATTTCCAAAATAATTTTGCAGGGTTTTTAGCAGTGTTTGATGGTCGACGGTGTCAAAGGCTGCACTAAGATCTAATATGTAGCCATTTTTAAAGTAAAATAGTTAAGAAGAGAGTTGCATTCTTAATAAGAAGAGATTCGTGCGAGATGATGGCAGTTAAACAATTTCAATAACAGATGATTTTTCGTATACATCACCTTATTTACTGGACTTTGAAATTTACCTTTAATTATTTAATAAGAGTATTAAAATTCCAAGTATTTCACATGACATTGTCAAGAAAGGACTATTTTACCACGAATTAATTAATTCAAGCTCACTTGATTTAATCAAGTTTATTAAACATCTTTAAATTTAGGATCGAAGTTACGCTGCCCAGGGCCGGCCCTGACCCTGCCTAATATACAATTCATTCGAATATTGCTTACATGTGCCATAAGTAGTGTCAGTTGATTGAGAAGTATTGTTGAGATGATCCTTGTTATCACTCTGTACAAATTAGTTTCTTGTTTATTAGCGTGCAGGCTGATGAACCTCTGTTGATTAGTGTGCAAGTTGACGTTCTCCGGCAAACATTAAATGTTGCATTTATAGTTTAATTACATTGTAGGCCTACTGTAAAATCATAATTTTCACTTCCGAGTATATCATTAAAAGAGATAAATAAAATTCTATGTTTATTAATGTCAGTCAGTCTACAAGATAAATACATACCCTAATAACATTTTTTTAAATGTGGTTGTTAACACCCCCATTCCCCCCCCCACACACACACACACTTATATCTACTTCAGAAATGGTTATAATGGGAGAATATCATTGTAAATGAAACCCTGAAATCACCTTTAATGAAAAATTAATTACCAGCAAAGATGAATACACCAAGATTGACTAAGGGGCCGTCCATAAAGTACGTCACGCTATTTTTGACCATTTTTAACTCCCCCCCTGTCACAAACTGTCACACATCTCGGACCCCCCTCCCCCTAAAGTACGTCACACTTTCAAACAAAAATTTAGTTTTTTATTAACAAAATAATCAAAATTTAATATAAAACAGCGTGACGTCACACATGGCCGGACCCCCCTCCCCCTGACACAAACTGTCACACTTTCTTACACCCCCTCCCCGCTCTGGAGCGTGACGTACTTTATGGACGGCCCTAATCTATAGCTATTGAGCATAGCATGGCTGACAACATTTATAAGTCCTACATCAAAGATAGTGTCATCAGGAAAATCAGAAAACTTTAATTTTTATATCAAAATATGAACGCTTTTCAATTTATTCCTAACTTTAAAATGCATAGTATCATTTTTTATTTTATTTATTTACAATGAAAATTCTCTTTCTTTATAGTATCAACGTATTTACTGGGGAGGAGGGGCGCAACCTGGTTTCTGCCCCGGGCGGCACAGACGCACGCTTCACCGCTGGAATGGCCACTGCTTTGAAACGCAAAGCTCCATGAACTAAATATAAATTATGTTATAAATTATATATTAAATTTAATGTAGTTGTTTTAAAAGAATTATAATAAACGAAAACATCTCCAATTTAAAATGCGTACAGGAAAATATGCGCACCGTATTATGATGCGCACCGTATTATGATGCGCACCGTATTATGACAATAAAAGATTTTTAAAAGTGGACTGCTCAAAATCTTAGAAAAAATACTGCATTGCAAAATAACTTCTTTTGAACATTCCTCTTACTCTTTCATCATGGAAAGGTGAAAGGATACATTTTTTTTATATCTTTGTCTCTACATTTTACGAATTTTTAATTTACGGCTTATAGGCAAAAGGAATGATAATTATGAAACACAGTGTTGTTTTTAAATGATTAAATGCGACAACAATCTGTAAGTTATAAGGAACCGTCAAATCAAATTTGATTGTGGTCAATTTTTTGGTTTACTCCTGATTGTTCAACAATTTGTTCAAACAATAAAAATATTTAGCTTTTGATATACAATACATGTATATAGATTCAGAGGCGTAACAACGAGTAGACATCGGGGCAGTTGAAAAGAGCACCGAGGGCTAATCGTTCAATAATTTATTCTGTATAATTTAGTATTTTCCCTATTTCTCAAGGGCGCTAAAAATGAATTAACCAAGGGCGCGGAAAACCCAGTTACTCTTCTGTATAAATTTAGTAATATTTTATATCATATGCTAATATATAGAAAAGAGCCAATAAACCTTGGAGGTAGTATAATTAATGCCAAATAACATGCTTTTATCTGACAGTTTAGAAAACTTTGATTGTAAAAAACTTAATATTTAAAAAAACAAAACTTCATCCTTATGACTTATGACATACTAGCCTATGATCATAAAGATGATTAGTAAAAGATATGATTAGCACTGTGTTAGATTATATCTATATATTTGGTGGAATACACCCCCACCACCCACTCTCCTCTTTCAATTATACCAGAGTTAATACAATTGGCAACAGCAGGTTAAATTATGTTAATGCTTGAATTTAAAATAACGGTGCACAGCCAAAATTGAATGATGGAATGGCTAATATCCTATCTTTGAAAATATTCAGGGAGTTGCTGCTGTAAAAATATATTTGAAGACGTCGTCTCTGTTACTATAAACTATAGCCTTCCTTCCACAGATGATTTATAAACAACGAAAAAGAGTAATTATTGCACTCCATCATTTAAAGGGATGTCATTATAAAGAAAAAAAAATTCTAAAAAGTCCACAGATATGCTACAATCTTTTGGGTAACACATAAACTAAGAGCCCTGAATTTAAGAAAAGTCATCATACTAAATTTTAATAAATATAATCCTACAAAAAGACATTAAACCATATAAGGGGATCTTATTGTTAGCTGGATCCCATTTCACTATAGGATCCATATTTCCTAACAAAATCACTTTGCCCTTTGGGTTAACAATCCTGAATCCTTGTCACCTTTAAATGAAAATCCAGATGGGTTCCCGATCTTCTTGAAATCCCGTTTTGTGTTCTCTAACGTTTACCTGTTAGATCCCGTTACAGATTGGATTATGAAGGTAGCCACCAAACACGGGTCAAGGCTCGACAACACACCAAGTCACGTTTACTGTTTTACTAAACCTTCATTAGTGTACCAGTAAACAATACATTAATAATCTTCTGCATAGAAGGAGCACCTGTACAGAAAAGATAAGATAAGACCATATATGTTTTCTATGTTTCACATAGTTATAACCACCACCCACCCGCACCCATTATCATTAACAGAAACGTATGACATAATTCTTGGCGTCGATTAAAAAAAAATTCAAAGAAATGCAATAGCTTTAATCATTATTCATTTGAGTTTTAAGAGGGGCTCTGATGGTGACCCATTTTATTAGCACGTAAGGTTGGCCCTAAGGAAAATCAATCTGAAAAATATTGGGATAAGACTAAAATTTATCACATTAAAAAACGGTTAAAAAGTAACGAGATCCTGAAAAAAAACACTTCAGAATACCCCAGAATGAGGTGAATAATATGATTACTTAAAATTACTTTTAGATACCGGTATGCACATCTCAAAGGGCATAGCCACGAACTTTGAATTAATCTCAATTCACGCATAACCCAATAGTGCTGTTATATTATTGTTAATTTTACATAGCTTATAACCCCCCCCCCAACCAAACCCACCCACACAAACACCAACCCCCCAACCCCACAAACCCCCAACAACCCACAACAACCCCCCACCACCCAACCCAACCCCCCACACCAACATAAACACACCCCACCCCCAACAACACTACCCAACCCCCCCCACACCACACCCACCTACACACCACCCCACCCCCCACTCCCACACCACCCCCCACCCACCCACCACCCCCACACCCACCCCCCACCCACCCCCCACAACCCCCCCCCCACCCCCACCCACCCCACCACCCACCCCCCACCCCACCCCCCACCCCCCCCCACCACCCCACCCCCACCACCCCCACCCCACCACCCCCCCCACACCCCCCACCCCACCCCCCCCCCACCCACCCCCCACCCCCCCCCACCACCCCCCCACCCCCCCCCCACCACCCCCCCCACCCCCCACCCCACCCCCCACCCCACCCACACCCACCCCCCACCCACCCCCCAACCCCCCCCACCCCACCCCCCCCACACCCCCCCACCCCCACCCAACCCCCCCCCCACACCCCCCACACCCACCACCCACCCCCCACCACCCCACCCACCCCCCCCACCCCCCCACCCACCCACCCCCCACCCCCCACACCCCCCCCACCACCACCCCCCACCCCCCCCCCACCCACCCACCCCCACACCACCCCCACCACCAACCCCACCCCCCCCCCACCCCCCACCCCCCCACCACACCACCCCCACCCCACCCCCACACCCCCACCACACCCCCCCCACCCCCCACCACCACACACCCACCACCCACCCACCCCCCACACCCCCCCCCCACCCCCCCCCCACCACCCCACCCCCCCCACCCCCACCCCACACCCCCCCCCCACACCCCCCCCCACCCCCCACACACCCCCCACCCCACCCCCCACCCCCCACCCCCCCACCCCCCCCACCACCCCACACCACCCCCCCCCACACCCCCCACCCCCACCCCCACCCCACACCACCACCCACACACCCCCCCACCCACCCCCCCCCACCCCACACCCACCCCCCCACACACACCCACCCCCAACCCCCACCCCCCCACCCCCACACCACACCCACCCCCCACCCCCCACCCCCCACCCCACCACCCCCCCCACCCCCCACACCCCACCCACCCACCCCCACCCCCACACCCCCCCCCCACCCACCACCCCCACCCCACCCCCCCACCACCCCACACCCCCCCCACCCCCCCACACACCCCCCCACCCACCCCCCCCCACCCCCCCCCACCCCCCCACCACCCCCACCACCCCCACCCCCCCCCACCACCCCACCCCCCCCCCAACCCACCCCCCCACCCCCCCCCACCCCCCCACCCCACCCCCCCCACCCCACCCCCACCCACCACCCCACCCCCCCCCCACCCCCCCCCCACCCCCCCCACCCCACCCCCCCACCACACCCCACCCCCCCCACCCCCCCACCACCCCACCCCCCACCCCCCCCCACCCCAACACCCCCCCACCCCCACCCCCCACCCCCACCCCCACACCCCCCCCACCCACACCCCACCCACCACCCCACCCCCCCCACCCACCCCCACACACCCCACCACCCCACACCCCCACCCCACCACCCCCACCCCCCCCACCCCCCCACCACCCCCCCACACCCCACACCACCCCCCCCACACCCCCACAACCACCCACACCCCCCCACCACCCCCCACCACCCCCCCCACCCACCCCCACCACCCCACCCCCACCCCCCACCACCCCCCCCCACCCCCCACCCCACCCCCCCCCCACCCCCCACCCCCCCCCCACACCCCCCCCCACCCACCCCCCCACCCCCCCCACCCCCCACCCCCCACCCCCCCACACCAACCCCCCCCCCACCACCCACCCCCCCACCCCCCACCCCACCCCCACCCCCCACCCACCCCCCCCACCCCACCCCAACCCCCCACCCCCCCCCCACCCCCACCCCACCCCCACCCCCCCCACCCCCACCCACCCCCCCCCCAACCCCCCCACCCCACCCCCCACCCCCCCCACCACCCCCCCCCACCCACCCACACCCCACCCCCCACCCCACCCCCCCCACCCCCCCCACCCCCCCCACCACCCCACCCCCCACCCCCACACCCCCCCCACCACCCCCCACACCCCACCCCCACCCACCACCCCCCACCCCCCCACCCCACCCCCCCCACCCCCCCCACACCCCCCCACCCCCCCCACCCCCACCCCCCCCCCACCCCCCCCCACCCACACCCCACCACCCCCCACCCCCCCCCACACCCCCACCCCCCCCACCCCACCCCCCACCCCACCACCCCACCCACACCCCACCACCCCACCCACACCCCCCCCCCACCCCCCAACCCCCCCCACCCACCCCCCCCCACACCCCACACCCCCACCCCACACCCCCCCACCCACCCCACACCCCCCCCACCCCCCCACCCACCCCCCACCCCCCCCACCCCCCCCCACACCACCCCACCCCCCCCACCCACCACCCCCCCACCCACCACCACCCCCCCCCCACACCCACACACCCACCCCACACCCCACCCCCCACCACCCCCACCCCACCCCCCCCACCCCCCCCCCACCCCCACCCACCACCACCCCCACCCCACCCCCACCCACCCCCCCACCCCCACACCACCCCACCCCACCACCCCCCCCACACCACCCCCACCACCCCCCACCCACCCCCCCCCCACCCACCACCCCCCCCACCCCCCCCCCACCCCCCCACCCCCACCCCCCCCCCACACCCACCACCCCCACCACCCCCCCCCCACCAACCCCCACCCCCCACCACCCCCCCCCCACACCACCCCACCCCCCCCCCACCACCCCCCCACCCCACCCCCCCACACCCCCCCCACCCCCCCCACACCACCCCCCC